>CM076584.1:1051375797-1051571699 GCA_034641835.2 Pinus albicaulis | reverse complement strand
AAGAGAGAGAGCTTTGTCCTATTCTCGACGATCTTCATTGAGACGTGCTCCGCTGTCGACCTGCCGAAGGAAGATCCAGCGTCAGAGCCTTGGGTTGTATCTTTCTTTCATTGTTATTAATGATAAGCGACTTTGATTATGGTTTCATTCATGTGTCTTTGTCTTTGATGCAATGAATTACATCCTCTCTGACTGATGTATGGTTACAAGATTTAGATTCTATACTGTGTATCGTTGTTTTTCTTCACATGTGTGCAGGTGTTTGGACGTGTTAAGTGGAAGGATCGTGATCTGCCAAAGCAGAGGACAGGAAGCATCATCCTTTCTTCGACGACCTTTGCATAGGACCTGAGGTAGGCAACTTGTTATGTTTTGTCATTTTTGTAACTAGAGACCTGCGTCACTGCGTGTTTGATTGTTGCTAAACCCGATCTGGGCTAGTAGGGATTGCCTCTGTCCACAGAGGGGATTTACCTCTCCAACAAACTCCTTCTAACCCCGCAAGCTTACTAGTATAGTTGGGAATTCACAGGCCACTCCACAGATAGCAGCAGTTCAAGAAGAAACAACAACATAAAAAAACAACCCGGTACAAGATAAGGGAAAGAGGAAGGTTGTTGACAGTGCAGAAGAGGAAAAAATCTTGAAGATGAAAACAAATCCCATTATTGCGAAAAATAATTGGAAATAGAATCAAAGAAGAGGTAGAGGCTACAGAGGGCAGAGCAGAGGAAGAGAGAGAAGAAAAGCTTGGAGGAAGCAGAGATGAGAGCGTAGAAGGTAGAACAAGATATAAGGGAAGAACGAGATCTAAGAAGCAGATAACAGGAGGATAAGCATAAGCAGGAAGAATAAGGAAGGAAATGTTCCATAGAAGAAGAAACAACACTAATACAAGTTGAAGATCGGGTACAAAACCAACCAACAACAAAAGGAGCAAGCAAACAAATGCAGCATCGAGAGCTTTCTCAACAGATTAAGGAGTTGATTGAAGTCACAGACATGGATTTTGGACCAGAGTTGCAAGATGAAGATGTGAACATGATGCCCAATTCACCGCAGGTCACCATTCAAACTCTACCACCTCCAGCCAAAGAGTCAGCCCCGAGCAAGGAAGGGGAGATAGTTCCCCTTGATGATGATTCGGTGATGGATGTGTATAATATTTCATTTGATGAACTATAAAGTATTATTTTACAAGCGTGGATAAAGCAATTCTTGTATGATCATGCATCACTTGCATTTATGAGAGAAAGGGTGATAGTGGCGGACACCAACAAGAATCCAAATTTTATTTCCGAAGCCAAC
The DNA here is from genome assembly GCA_034641835.2 of Pinus albicaulis. Lineage (NCBI taxonomy): Eukaryota > Viridiplantae > Streptophyta > Pinopsida > Pinales > Pinaceae > Pinus > Pinus albicaulis. Next base: position 1,051,570,391 of record CM076584.1, on the reverse strand, counting down.
TTGACCTTCGTAGGTGCAATGAGTTCTAATAATCAATACTTGATGCTCAAGAATAAAAATTTGATACAAAATCTACAAGCTTCTCAGTAAGGGATTGAATAGCTTCACGTAGCAACGCAGAATTCACCTTCCGCACAAGTCTACTTGGAAGAGATAAGAGAAGAAATACTTGTTGAAGTATCCACAGTTGGAGACAATATGCAGGACCTCTATGAGGATCTCGTGACTATACATAAGGTAGCTATCCGCTTACATGAATTGCAACGAAAGAGAAAATATTTTTTCAAGATCCTTAGGAATCTACAAGCTTCCATCACTATCATGCATGATTTGATAATGCAATACAAGGAGGCACCGCTTACCTTGGTGAATAAAATGAAGTCGTGGGCAGAGCTAGAGAAAGCAAGAGTTCAAATGTTGATCCATAAAAAAAATTATCTCCCCTCATTCATTGGAAATATTCATGCCTCATATGTACAAACATATAAAAATTTGGATTTCATTGTGAGAACCCAAAAAATCCCATTATTTGGCACACTCACCAAGGATAAATACAAACTTCAAGTGAGGCAGGAGATTGATCACTACTTGGAGCAACTGAAAAAGATCGCCAACCAGGAGAACTTAGAGTTGAATGGACAAAACATGCAGACCTACATCAGTGGTCCTTTTCAAATCATAACAAAGTTTCTCCTGATTGAGAAAGAGGTTCATACCAGCTCCAAGACATTGTACCTAGATGCTATGGAGGAAATATTCTACTCCCAGCCTGACACCATCACACATTTTGGGGCGGCCATCGCATAGTACTAAGCTTGGCATTGATATGTGACCAAGAAGCATCGAGTGGAATTTATTGAGCTAGATTTCACCCAGACTCAAGCATCATTGTATTTTTTCAAGTTAGGCTATCGAGTTATCTCTACCCTATTTTGTCTTATATGGGTACAAGCGGAAAATGTAATATTATTTTTAATTGCTGTAAAAGTGAAATTCCAAGTGTCCTTATCGGAATGTCAAGAGTCATATGTAATGTAAAGATTTATTTTGTAAAGAAGTTGAAGATTCATGAGGGGAGTCCAAGAGTCACAAAGGGGGCATGCGGAAATTCACCCCCTTTTGTTATAAATATATCCTCATAACTCATGTAAAGGGCTTTAGGGAGCCAAGATTTTGGCTAGGATTAGGCTTAGAAAGAGCTTAGGAATTTTGTGTGAGCCTTGGCTTCTCCGTAGCATGGAGGTAGTATACTTCTTTGGAGAAGAAGGTGTTGTAGACTTCATGTTCCACTATTGGGGAAAGTGGCTTGTCAAATGTTGTATGTATGATTGGAACTATCACTTTTAATAAAACTCAGAGTCAAAACATTTATATGCATATGTTGTGGACATAGTAGGATTATTCTTGTTTTATTTGCAATATATGTTATTTAACTTACACAGATGCTTATGAACTATTTCGTTTGCATTTGTACAAATCTTATTAGATGTGTGCTGATGTGTTAATTCATCACCTTAACTTGTGGACTATTCCTCGTGTTAGTTCGTGTTATGTCATTTTTCTCGTGCGTTGCTTCTAAGTTGCGTACTATTACAGGCTTCCAAGGGGCACACTTCCATTAGGGGAATTTTGAGGTCTAAAATGGGCCTCCTAAGAAAAATGTACAATCAAAATTCACTTTATGAGAACCGATCACATTTTAGGGGATGACATCATCCCTAATGGTTGAGGTGGCATTGCTTGAGTTAAAGGTACTTACTTGTCACATTCTCAAATGTGGATAAAAAATCATGGTTAACCATGGTAGTGCTCTAAGTACTTTTAAAGTCAAAGTAAAGCACTCATAATAAATGTCATTTCACACTTTTTGAATAAAAATATATTATTTTCATTTCATATTTCTTGAAAGAAAAATGCATATCCCTATACATTTATTATATTATATTATATTATATTATATTATATTATTTTATTTTATTTTATTTTTATATAGTATATTAATTACATGTTATTATATAATTTAAATAATATAAATTTTAGTTAATAGCATATAATATAATTATGAATTTATAAATTTATATTTAAACTTATTTAAGTACAAAGGACAAATGCATTAGTTGTTCAATGATAATGAATTTTTCTTGAAAAGCTCATTCTTATTTATAGTCGTATAAATACAATTTTTTTATTAATTTTATTTTGGTACAACTTTTGAATTGAATTTAACTATGGTTACATGGATTTTGGTGCAAAAAGTGAATTGAAAATTCATAAATATTATTTTATTAGTTTAGCTATTATTTTATTATTTACTTAGGAGGCCCATTTTAGACCTCAGAATTCCCCTAATGATTTTTCCTTCATGTGTTGGAACTTTCGTGCATCGCACCTGGGTCTCTACAAGGTCACACACTCGTTCTCACCAAAGACACCATGCACCACTCTACGCATTTTACAAACCAAGGCAGATCATTAACACCGCACTGCTAGGACTCCTACTCCAAACGACATAAGGTCTAGTTGGGAATTCATATCATGGAGATCCCCTGAATGTTGGCAGGTCTAGCACCGTCAATAGAAACACATTCCAGTTTTTTTTTAATCAAAACAAAGAAGGGTATGCTTCTTTGAAAGCATCCTCCAACCCTCAAGTTTCTTCCTCTAGAGTGAAATGTTTCCATTGAACCTTCAATTGTGTTACCTCTATTCCGGAACATAACTACCCTCTGGTCTAGAATACACAATGGGTTTGTTATGAAATCTCCCTCTGGTTCCACTTGTACACATTAGGGGAATTTTGAAGTAAAAAATGGGCCTCCTAAGGAAAATGTACAATCAAAATTCACTTTATGAGAACCAATCACATTTTAGAGCATGGTTGAGGTGGCATTGCTTGAGTTAAATGTACTTACTTGTCACATTCTCAATGGTGGATAAAAACTTATGATTAACCATGGTAGTATTTTAAGTACTTTTAAAATCACAAATTAAAATACTCAAAATAAATGTCATTTCACATTTTTTAAATAAAATATTATTTTTGTCATTCATATTTTTTGAAAAAAACAATACATATCCCTATACAATCTTAATGTCTTTAGACATTTTTCAAGAAATATTGTGTTTGTATATTTTCATATATTTATTTTTAAATTACATATTCAATTCATTTTATTTAATATTATAATTTAAAATTAATTATAAGTTTATATATATATATATATATATATATATATAAGTACATACTCATAAATATACTTTAAATCTATTTCATACTCATAAATATACCTTAAATCTATTTCAATATTTTTTTTTAAATACAATTCAATTCAACTCATTAGGATTATATTAATATTATATGTTTTTATATAATATTATGAAACGTAATCTAAATGAAATAGAATATATATTATATTCTTTTTTATGTTATATATTATTTCTTCTTATGTTATAAATCAAATCAATTCAATATGTAATATAAAATTAATACATAAAGTAATATATGACATTTATTATATTATATTATTTGATTTTTATATAGTATATTAATTACATATAATTATACAATTTAATTGTATAATTTAAATAACATAAATTTTAATTAATGGTATGTTATACAACTATCAATTTATGAATTTATATTTATAATTTATTTTAAATTATTTAAGTACAAAGGAGGAATGCATTAGTTCTCAATGATAATAACTTTTTCTTGAAAAGTTCATTTTTATTTATAGTTACGTCAATAAAAAAATTTTATTAATTTTATTTTGGTACAACATTTCAATTGAATTTAATCATGGTTACATGGATTGAGGTGCAAAAAGTGAATTGTAAATTCAAAAATATTATTTCATACCATCCGCAAGAAAATGGTCAAGTAGAGTCTACAAACAAATTTCTCAAAAGTATCATCACCAAAACTGTTCATCTACACAGAAGAGATTGGGCAGAAAGGCTTCCTGAAGCCTTGTGGGCCTACAGAACTACATGGAGAAATACAACAGGACATTCTCCCTATGAACTTGTTTATGGAAAGAAGTCCTGCTCCCCATTGAGTTCCAAGTCAAAACCTTCAAGATGGCAGTTCAGTTGGGGATGGATCTATCAGAAGCCCAAAAGCATAGAATGGAGCAGTTGAATGAGCTAGATGAGATCAGACAAGAGGCAATTCTAAGAACCGATCTAGTTCAATATCAAAGAGCTAAATGGCATGACAAATACATCAAAGAGAAGAAGTTTCAAGAAGGAGATTGGGCATTGCTATTTGATTCCAAGTTTAAAGATTTTAAAGGAAAATTTCAGACTCATTGGCTTGGGCCATATGAGATTGATAAGATCTTTAGCAATGGAGCGGTAAGAATCAAGACCATTGATGAATTTCAAACTCCTCTTATTGTGAATGGCCACAGATTAAAAGTCTATCATAAGCCACTCTCAAAAGAGGAATTTGTCAAAATGTTTCAAGAAAATTCTGCAATAAGGCTGGTACAGAAGAATTCTATATTTTCCCAAAAGAAAAAAAAGAAAAAAAAATCTCTCTTTCATTTCACAAGTTTTTTGACCACCCACTCCATTCCATTCCACTTCATTCTACTCCACTTCATTTCATTTCACTTCATTTCACTTCTTTCATTTCATTTCACTAATAAAATCTTCTTTCATGACCATTTTCATTTGGTCAAATTATCATCCGTTCATTTCCACTCACCCAAATAATAGCTGTGTCAGTTTCCGCAGCTGACACCTGTTTCCGCAACTGACACCAGTTTCCGCAGCCGGAAGCAGATTCTGCAGCTACCACTCTATTTTTCAAAAGAATGTACAGCCAGATGTTATTTCCACAATCATGAAATCAAATGCAGGTATGAAGACCAATTATGAAGACATGGGGCATTCAAGATATCAATGAGGAGCAACTAATTGAAGACCAAGGAAAAATGGCAAGAATTCCAAGGTATGAGTAAAAATTTATTTCAAATAGCATTCAAGCACATTTTTATATAGTTATAAACCATAGCTCCATTATATGCAATGATTGTATTGACAAACTCCGTAACCCTTCCACGATCTCCATATGATCCTCCACAATCCTTGCATTTATTTTCAAACGGTCCCATAATCAAACCTCCGATCTTCACTCGAACTCCGATACTCCACCTGTGATGATGAAACGTGGTTGATTTGACTACGGCTTCTTTCAGCCGCATAAAATCCGTAGCCGTTGCATAAACGTGCTTACATTTACTCTGCAGCCACCCAATTTTTAATAACTGTTGGATGCGGTATACTTCTCCTACTGTTCTATTAATCTCACAGCCGCATTTCCAACGTGCTCACGTAACCCTTCTCTGTTCCGCTTCACCCCATTTCGTTCTCTATTACGCTACAATCTGTATAACCATTCTCTGATATCTGCCTACAGTCATTGTGCTCATTTCCGTTCATTCAGCCATCCTACCTCCATTGAACCCTCCTCACGCAGACAAGTTTTTAAGAGCAGAAAGAAGGATGGGTCAGTTGTTGAGAACAGAACCAGAAGGACCTAAATTCATGGAAGGATACCCGCAAGTCAGGGATATATTGAAGAAGGCAAAGTGGCTGCGGTTTATCCAAAAGTTTAGAAGCTACCATAAAGAGGTGACAAAAGCTTTTGCAAGGTCTTTCAATGGCCTAGAGGTAGAGATTGGAGATCTAAAATTTACGGTGAATGAGGCATCCGTAGCAGCTGCCACAGAACTTCCTCAAGAAGGAGAACGCTGGTTTAAGAACAAGAGTATTAGTGATGAAGCCTGGAGAGTAATCTTACGAAACCCAGGTATGGATGTAACTATTTTTAAAAGGGGAATTCATGTTCATGCTTTGAAAGAGGAGTGGGCTACTTTGCTGCTAGTTATTCAAAAATTTATCACCTGTGAGGGCCGTTTTGGGTCAATGTATATGTATCATACACGATTGCTGATAAATTTTATAGACAACCAGACCCTCAATCTGCCATACTTTTTATTAAATAGTTTGAAGAAGATGTCTGTGACCGTTCAGAAGCATTTAGGAGATGTAGAACCACATTTATATCACCATGGTCTTGTGAAATTTTTGATTGAAAAACAGTTAAAAGAGAAAAAAGACACATGGGAACAATTTTTGATTAGAAATTTCTTTGAAGAACCCCAAGAAATTCCTAAAGGTAGTACATCAAGAAGGAGTAGGAGAAAGAGAACAAATGATGAAACTCAAAGTACTCCTACTACTACAATTGAAAGAACTAGTAGGGAAGAGAGACTGTCAAAAAGGAAGAAGGAAGAAACCAAGGGTAAAAAGCCAATAAAATCAAAAGAGTGAAAAGCATTGAGGCTATGCATCAAACTCCTTCTTCAGAAGAAGATCATCAAGTGTTATCTGAGAGACTAGTTCACCTTCAGGAACAGTCATCTATGGCCAAGAAGAAAGGGAAAGGAAAACAAAAGAAAAAAGACAGTGGTCCACAGCGTGTGAGAAGAAGTTCCAGGCTTAAGGGGAAGTTGAGGAAAACACAAACGAAAGGACCCCATTTTATCGATTTGGGAGAAGAAACATCTGAACAAACTCCATCTGGCCATAGTCCATCTCATTCTCAGTCAGACATTGAACATAGTTCATTTCATTCTCAATCAGACATGGAACATAGTCCATCTCACTCTCAGCCAGACGTTGACATGAGCCCTTCTCAGCCAGATTTTGAAGACAATTCTCTTCCACGGCATTTTGGGAACAACCCAATGAAAATGATACCTGAGATAGACCCAAAGCAGCAGGAAGTGTATGATTATATAGAATCTTTAGAAAAATCAGCCACGGGTCCCAGTACTTCATCCACTCAGCCTCACACAGTACAAGAAGATCTAGTCCAATCACTGAAACAAGAAGTCTTTGAATTGGAGGTTTTAAATAGACACATTAAAAATGAAAATGAGGCATTGAAGGAACAAAGCAAATTGGACAAGATCATTCATGACAATACCATGCTACATCTGGGACTATGGAAGAAAAAGAACAGGAAATTGAAAAAGAAATGCCAGAAGTTAAGCAGAGCACTGATTAATATCAAATTCAGATGCTTGATGAAAAAGCCCAGAATGTTAGCAACACCAAGGAAGAGGAGGAGAGGACTGGATGTACTGGCTGAAGTGTCAAGGCATATGAATTGAAGAAGGATTATCAAAATTTTGGTTGCATGAGGACATGCAACACCTTCACAGTGGGGGTATGTTGAGTCTCAAATCTGCATCTTTCTTATACACCTTTCTATACCTTTTTCATTCACCTGGACCTTCTAAGTCATCAATATCATTGCATATTAATTGTAAAAGAGCATCTAAAATGATTTTTAACTATGTTTTGTGTCTGCTGTTTGATTTAGATTTTTGCTCATTTAGCTGCGGAATCTTGCCACTTTCCGTAGCTGCTGCAACTTTCCGCAGCCATTTTGTTAAAATCTATATTGCAGGTGTCTTCAGGAAAATCGAGCCACATGGGCAAGTTAGAAATGACGTTGACATGGATCGTGTCCTATTGGCTCGGTCGAATTCATCTAAGAAGGCTGTGGTCAAAGGTGGCCAAGTGGTGGTCAACCGAAGAGTCCCACGGTGACAGAACTCTATTTATCATCACGTGGAGATTTGCGTGGCCGTTTCTAAATCATGGGAGATATATCAACACCTGTAAGCGGCTCCATAAGCCGAATCCAACAGCCACTCTTCATAGATTTACTCCTCACGGCGGCCATGATGCTAGATCCCTGGACGTGATGGTTCACGTGTCTTCTATCAGCACAGACTTTAGGGAATTAGTTATATCACCTTTAGTTATAAATAATGCGTTCTCATACGCATGATAGTTAGATCTTCTTTAGCTCTGTAATGTAATTGCGTTGCCATTGTGCTGTAACATTATCTCTCTGTTATGACCGCATTTTAATATATGAGAAGACTCTGTTTCCAAGCGTAATTCGTATTTGAAGGTTGTTGCCCGAGGTCTGTGCAGAGGGCCCCTGCACACGCTGAGGTTTTGTGTATTACTGTATAGTTTCTTGTTTTATTTCTTTAAGATCATTGTGTCATAAGTCATTCACGTGTATATACATTACATCTTTCATGGTATTTACGTTCCATCTCTGTCCATAATCTTTCATGCTTTACATTTTACTTCTGTCCATAATCTTTTATGTTTTATGTTGTTGTTAACTGATCAGTGTTCTTGTTTCAGATTACAATAGGCAGCCCGGGCATTTGCACATCTTTTTATAATGATTAATGACATGGAATCAATATTGTCCTTTTGCTAATTTACTTTTCTTAGTTTTGTTTAATTCCAGTATTGTTTTGTTTATTTTAGTCTTGCACATTTGCTTTAGTATTTAGATTAGATATTAAATTTCTCATGTCATTTTCAGTTACCTCTGAAAGCCATAGCGAGACTAATGGTGAGGGATTGAAGTATGAGTGTGTAGTTTGATATTATTTTACTTTTCTGCAAGTTAGATATTAAACTGTTCATGTCATTTTCAGTTACCTCCGAAAGCCATAGCGAGACTAATGGTGAGGGATTGAAGTATGAGTGTATAGTCTGATATTAGTTTACTTCTCTGCAAGATAGATATTAAATTGCTCATGTCATTATCAGTTACCTCCTAAAGCCATAGCGAGACTAATGGTGAGGGATTGAAGTATGAGTGTGTAATTTGATATTAGTTTATTTTTCTGCAAATTAGATATCAAATTGCTCAAGTTGTTTATGATTACCTCCAAAAGCCATAGCGAGACTAATGGTGAGGGGTCAGAATATGAGTTGATGTAATTTGATTTTAGTTTTACTTTACTTGCAATCTTTTCTTTGAGTACAGTTTCTTTTGTGTTTAGACAGTAGCAAGGGTAATGGTTTTCATGATCAATAGTTCACTGTTTGTTTAACTAGAATAGTGGCACATTTTCATTTCCTTTTAGGAACTAATTTTCTCATTGTATGTTTCAAAATCCTTTTGAAGTTTGAAGTTTGGTAAATCATTATAAAGGACATCATTGCCTTGAACAAACATAACCATACTTGTCTTTTAGAATTTCCATCTCACATTAGGAAACCAATCAAGATAAAAAAAATAAAAATAAAAATAAAAAATAAAAAAACGACAAAAAGTAAGAAATAGGTTATCTTGCACATATAGTGCGCCACACTTTGTCAGTTTACGAATTCTGGATTGACAAATTAATGTAGCAATTTAGGACACACTAAATTGACCAAACACCACCCATGTCATCTCAAGCGCCCCATGCGACATCTACAGTGGAGAGAAACAACAGACAAATATTAGCATCTCATTCAGGAAGTTGCTCCTTCAGCAAGTTGCTCACTTAGAGAACACGAATATGGTGAAGAACACAACATCTAAAAAAGGCTTGTCTCAAACATCCAACTCCTGCAACCACCTTGGGAACAATAGGTAAACTCAAGTATAAGCTCTAACCCCTTGCTACGCATTCATAATAGCCAGAAATAATTAATTTGCAGACTTAGATTTTAAGGGGCAGAAAGGTGGCCAGTTAACTCGGCCACCATCGTGAGATGTGACTGGAATAAAACTAGGAGTACACGCCACCTGGGCATGCAAAATAAAATTTTAAATCAGTGGAGTAGAGGAGAACGAGATGAGGAAAACGCACAGTCCATCCTAAATTAACAGGGACAAGGAACAAATTGTATACGACAGAACTGGAGTTGAGAGAAGATATAATGGAACTCCAAATTTAGCTGCGGCATCTAATAAAAGGATATGTCGCCTCATCCAAACTAGTGAATTGGAAATTTTTAGAGGGAGAGGACCGACAGAAGCACGCAACGCTTGAAGAAGAAGAATAAGAACCAGAAAGAAGAAGAAGAGGAACCAGAAATAAGAAGAATAAAAAACCAAAAAGAAGAAGAAGAAGAACCAGAAAGAAGGAGAGAAATAAACAGTAGAAAAAATAAGAACCAGAAGAAGAAGAGAGAGATACAAAGGGCCAAATCAAAGCAAAAGATATGGCTATAGAGGTCATAGAGATAACAGAAAGTGGGCGAGACACTGACTCACAACCCAACGTCACATCCCCTCACTATACAAAGATAACTACCACCATGGCTCCTCCGCGCGCAAAAAGAAAAAGGTAGACCTCTAGGTATTCCGGAGCTGACGAGAATCAGAGGAAACTAGAAACTTCTCCCCTAAGCCCGATCATCATTGAAGAATCTCCAAGGGGGGAGGAAAGCATCAAATAAATATCTCTGAAGGACCAGCTGCAGAAGGAATAAGCAAAGAATGTAGTGCTAAAGCAACAATTGCAGCAAAAAGAGGAGCAAGTAGCCACCATGGAGGACTTATGCATAGAATCCCTTCAGCACAGATTCCCCTCTTACTCATATGTTGTGTACCTCAAAGAACAATGGCTTCTATTTCAAATCAACACTCTAGCCTCCCATGGATCACTCCCTTTCCAAGATTGTAGGCAATTCATGAAGTTATACAAGCAAGCCAACATAGTTGTTCAGGTGAAGATGGCAGAGTTTTATATGTATAACTTGGTGCTGGAAAATCTGGAGCTTTGGGACCCCAATCCTACAATGGGGGATATGCAGTTAATGTCTCTAACATCTTGGATGGTGAATGAGGACAATAGAGCCAAAGAGATATAGAAGGTCATGGGAAGAAGAAACAGAGAACCCTTATATCTCAGACCAGAAGTGTTTAGCCCAAGAGGAGTCATCCTTAACCATCGAGAGATTTAAAAGGACCCTGCACTAGTTGAAAGCTACCTTCAGACTCAAAACCAGGTGATAGGCCACTTTGATGATGTTCCTAGGAAGATAGAAGAGGAGTGCATTATGGCCATCCAGAGGAGATGGAATAGCCTCCCACATAGCCTCAAGAACAAGGAGTATCATACTCCAGAAAGACTGAGGGGCACATTGGAAAGGGAACCATTATACAAAAGGGCCATGCATGCCAAAAAAAATCTAATGGTTGGGACTAAAGCTCATCCCACCTTTGCTCTTGGGGCGGACTGATGAAGAGGACACATATGCACAAGATAGAGAATGGGAGAATGTAGAAAAGAATGATGGATTTTACCCACTTGGGGAAACTCCCACACTTCTTCCTCAGGAAATGAGGGGGTTTGTCAAAGATTTGAAGGAAATGAAGGAGGAGTATTAGTTGCTCATAGGATTAGTAACCATTCAGTAGGGGGTGATGATGAGATCCATCATTATACATATTTGGAGGGGTTAATAGTCACCTTTTTTCCTTCTTAGATCTCTTTTTCTTGCATTTTATTATTATTTGGGTTTATAATGCTAGTATAGGTGGTGATTAAGGCTAACATACTCTAAGTGCCTAATATAAGGTTGAGTGCAGAAAATCATGATTTATTAAGCACTTTTATAAATATTTTATCACAAAGACTTGGAGGAGATAGCAAGGAGAAAATATAGGAGGATTGTCCACCCTCAAAGGCAACCGAAGGATCCCAAATATTATCTCCAAGAAATTCGAATTCCAAGAGGCAGCCAAGTAACTGAAGACAAAGGGCACTCAATCTATGTTTACTTGGAGTCAAAGTCGACTCAATCACCATTTTTCAAGGGAGCTATTGGTAGTTGCCCTGTAGAATAAATAGAGCAGAGCTAGAGCTAGGAAGAGATAGTCTATCTTAGTCTCGATTCCATTCAGAACTATTGTTATGAGCTATTGAGCTTTTTGTTTTATTCAGGGATCAAACTTTCAGAGATGTAAGCAGTTATTCTTTTATGAAATGAGCAGATTGATTCCATTTGATTGATTTAAGTTCAGAGGGCTAGGCTCATGGGTTAGGGCCCAATCCATGTGCCTCAGCTTCTCTAATGTTCCTATCTTTTCCTTTATGTCATTTAGCTAGTTTTTCTTTTGCCATTTGAGTTAGATCTGCTTCTAATAAGTTTCATTACTATTTAGTTTTTGTGTTGATGTAGTTCCAATTTCTTATGCATAGTGAAATAGAGGAAAAACACCAAAACTATGGTTAACTCTCTCCCCTCTCATCTCTGTCAATAGAGTTCGAGTCGGGCAAACCTCCCCACATGCCAAAATTGCTTTATGTTTGAGTTTGGGGAAGAATTTGTATTTACCGAGTCCAAGCCTTTCCTTCACTGTTTCATCTCGCATTTTTGTTTGTTTCACATGCATAAATCTGTAGGTGTGCTTCACTTCTAAGCACTACTCTTATGCTTCCAGTTATTTTTTTATTTTTTTTGGTAGTTTAGACTAATCCTAATCACCCACGGGTTTTGAACTGTTGACCTTGCAGACAGAGTGCCTTAACAGTGCACCCCATCACCGACTGATCTACACCACGTGGGCTTGCTCTTACGCTTCCATTTCCCTCCTTTACTTCTCACTTTAACCGTTGCACTTACCTTTTTCTTTGCCTAACGCACTTAGCCCTTCAAAACCTGATTCCTTTATTTTTTTCATTTGTGGTGCCTTTACCTTTTAAATGATAAACACTTGGAAAAACCATTGAAATCTATCTTCCGCCTTTCCTCCTCGAAACTCTCGCCACCGTACATCGCAGTCACACTTCGTATTGTTTACCTTTTGCCTTGAAGACTTACCACTTTCCTTTACCGATTTCTCGTTGTATTCCTTTGTTCTATCGATCGTCGTTGCCTTACTCATTGTAATGCAAAACGCTTGAAAAACCATTGAAAAATAACCTCTGCCTTTCTCCTCGAAATTCCCGCCACCGTACATCACATTTCACAAATTGCAGCATTCATCTCTTACCTTTAAACACTTACCGCTTGTTCTGGCCGATTGCAATATTGCGATCGCGCAAATCGCAAATCGCATCATTTACCTTTTTGCATAACACTTACCGCTTATTTTCGCCGATGCGATAAATCTGCCACGATCCCACCGCCAAGCCAATCACACTTCGCATCCTTTAGATATTACCCTTAACGCTTACCGCTCGTTCTTGCGATTGTCATATCGCAAATCGCATCCCGCAGTTCATACCATATCGCACATCGCAACCAGCAACTTTTATCGCAACACACATCGCACTTTGTACATTTTAGTTCATTTTGTTAAGCCCTTATCGCTATCCATTTAAACTTGCGAAGTTGTGATTGCGACATCGCACATCGCAACTTTTACCTCCATCGCATTCTTCCACGTCACTCTTGAGATATTTCTGCTACAAAGCCTTTTTGCGCTATAATAAGGTTCTAATAAGGTTTTAAACCCCCTCTTTCTGCTTCTAAGAATTTTTTCGATTATCTCCGCTACAAAGACATTTCTCACATAATAATCAAGTTTTCTAAGGTTTTAACCCCCCCTCATTCCACTTCCAAACCTCGTTTCATGTGTTGAACCTCCCTTAGCCTATTTTAGCCCTTTTTCTTCCTCCAAACTGCAAATTAACTCTTTTTAGTTAGGATTAAGTCATGATTACATGGATAAGAGCATCGTAGATAGATCATAGGACAAGTGGAATGCATTTAGCCATTTGGCCAAGTTAAGTGTGGTTTAGAATTAGTTTCCTTTTTGCCATTTATTTTCAGCGAGATAGCTTAGTTTCTTTTCAGTCATTTCCCTTTTTTCCAATTAAATTAGTTCATTCTTGTCATTTCTTTTCCGCACTTTAGTTTAATTTCCTTTCTATCATTTCCTTCCAGTAATTTACTTTCCAGTTGTTCTCATAACTTGAATAGCACCCTTTCGTAAAGCAGAAGAGGATGACATAAACAGAATGCATCTGTTGTGTATATAGCACTATCACCTCAAAGTTTGTATGAACCCCGGGTTGATAAAGTAAAGTAGGGCAGCCCCTGGGAGTTGCAGCACTCTTGGTGCAATACCAGGGCTCACCAATATCCTAATAGATAAAATTGTCTTCTCAAAGCAACAATAAAATCATTCCAAGAGGTTAAGACCTTACCATGTTTCTTCATATCCTCTTGAGTTTTTGTTTCCCACCAAATAAGATCTCAGTATCCAATATTAATGAAGCAAGTTGAATCTTGGTATCATCATCCTTGATCCTTTGTATTCGGCAATACACTTCAATATGACAAACCAAATTATCTAATCTTCCATTATTTACCTCTCCATCATACATATTCAAATCAAACTTTATATAAAGTTTTAGAAATGGATTTTTACCATGACCTTTTGAAGAATGTGGAGGTGTTTGTGAAGGGCTTGTTGTGGAAGAAGATGATGGTGAAGATGGAGGTGAGGATGGAGGTGAATAGAATGGTGGTGTCAAAGGTGGTTTGTCACCATCCCTCCATTACCTTTGGGAGTCTTTTCACCATCCCTTCATGTGACATGCTTTCTGAAGCTTCAGGTACAATTTGAGGTGAAATTTGTGGTGGATATTGTGGAAAACTTGCTCTCCTTTTCCTTGAACTAACTTGAGGAATTGCAACCACAAGATTTCAATCTCATATCTTGAGCTTCAACCTAGTAAGCATCAGAAACACTTGCAAATAATTAAACGCTCACAACAACAAAGAACTCTAGCTCTGATACCAAATTGATCTGTATATGAAAGCTTGAGGATTATGTCTAGTTTTGCAAGTGAATAAATTAGGGTTTTTTAGCCTCTTATGTCAAATTCATAAACACATAAACATGAATTAAAAGTTCAATTTTTGCAAAAAATAGAAGACAACAACACCATAACAGTAAACACAAAACAACAATTCATGAAGTAGTTCACCCCTCCTAGGCTACATCTCCTAGTCCAGCTTCCAATGATTGGGCCTCTTTCATTATTCTAATAAAATGGTGTTTACATCAAGTTGTAGTGCTCAAATGGCTCCATAATAGTAAAAAACCCTATATGGCCTCCTTCTACTCCCAAAAAGGCCAAAAAATAAATCAGATATGCTTTCCCCGAGTTTTATTGCTCTTCGTTCTACAATTTGCCCTTTTTTCAGCCCTAGGTGACAAATTCTGCCTTTTTCCAGCCACGTGGGAAGACATTTTGGCCCCACGCAGTGACATTCTTGCCGGAAAGGAGGAAAAAATTTGCCTCCTTAATCATGCCAGTTAGCCCCCGTACCCTACTAAAAACTTGTCGTGAAATCTCTGGCATTGAATGTGCAATTTCCCGTCGGTGGAGTAACCCGAGTTTCTGGGGTGGTGACCTATGGTTTTCATTGGGTTGGGTTAGCAGAACCCTACCCCCAGCAGGTTCCGCTATCTTATGGTGGTTTTTGCGCCAACGGTTACATATAATGCCAATGACTCATGTGACTGCTTTGTTGCATGACCGTCTCCGAAACCGTTAACACTCTCGCTCCAAACCTTGGCACTAACTATTATAACCTGCCATGTGAACGACCTGAATGATCCAGGATTAACTGTCATTTGTAACCTTCCACCATACTTTGGATATATGGGTTTTTAACAAAGGCTTGTGGTTGTAATATAACATGGATCTCCGTTGAATATATTTGCACCCAAATTTTGGTTTAAAGGTTTCTCCGTCGATTATACATATGACATAAACTTTGGTTAACGTGGTTTATATAATATGGTTTATAACATATAACATGTTAGTTCGGGGTTAACCCCTAACCCTAGTCTGTGGACCGAGGTTGGGGGTTAACCCCAGTCCCCACCTTCAATGCCATAACAAATAAACTTTATATATCACCAACGACCTTAAGGGTTAAGAAACACATGTAGAAAATATGGTAGGAGATTATTGTAGGTCGCGCGTTCGACTCCCCTGGAGGCCCACTCTGGCCCTTGTCATAATTTTACACGGCCACCAGGAGGCCACGTGGTAGCCTCTGGTTGGCCCATGTGGTCCCTCCTGATTGGTCCACTCAAACTTATCTCAACCACACATCTATGAGCCACTAGAAAACTAACAAGTGGAAACAAACTATTGGCCAGAAAAAACACAGTCACCATGCCATATCAAGGTCCAGTCATTAATATGGACTACTGACTGTGCAACCTTGTACCACCCAAAAACCTTTTTTAGTTGTTTCCCAAAACTAACAAAACTTGACTACAGGAGCATACGGTGTTGGTTTTGATAGAAACGAGTTGCGTGAGATTCAGAACAACGAGATCTACATGATTGTTCTAGTTTCGATCCATTCCGAAAACTTTGAATTTGAGCATAAAATTGATCCACCGGATCACGAGACTAGCTCAACCGACTCAAATAAGCCTTTTATAACATCCATATTGACTAAAACTCAAGCTATCAAGTGAGATCCACCAAGTACAAAGTTACCATCGACCACCAAAGTTTGGCCAAGATGATACTTAATGGCCTTTATGGCAAGAGCCAACATAATTCCATTGGTAAACTAAGGATTCTACCCTAGACCAGAGCACATTCCAAGGTCTCTAAGGAAGAATTAAAAAGTGGGTTCCATGGTTTTAAATACAATGGAAAGGATTTTAGGAAACATGTAACCCTAAGATCATGATAACATTTGTTTTAGAATAAAACACAAATGCACACCATCCTTTAGTCATGATATGACATACTAGGTTGTACCCATGGTTTAGGCCCCAATTGGATCCACCTAATTACATAACACTTTCATTGAAACTTGATGTCTCACATATTTACCAACCAGAGACCTGCAAGTTAAATCCAAGACTTGATCTAGACTTAAGGACTCAAGTCCTTCCCAAATATAAGTAAAATTCCCCCCCTCATATTTTCAACACTTTCCTCCTTTTTTGGTCTTTGAATTTGTATCCAAAGGATATTATCTACCTTACTAGTGAAAAAAATTAAGAAATGCTCCCTCAAAATCAAAACCAAAACCCAAATCTGTGGAGGATGGCATATGCGTCATTTTAGCGTTTGGGCATACTAGTTCCAGAATGCTTGTGTCCAAAGGAGATTTTTCAGGAAAATAAGCTAAAGGCCAACCACATCCATGTGATGGATTATAACTATTATAACAAAGCTTTGATGTGGCACCATTATTGGGTGCCACAAAAATATCCTCTCCTACCTTTTCCCTATTGTTAGCATCACCATCAATGTCAACCTTCTCACCTATCTTGAGAACTTGGCGATGAAGCAAGTTTTTGTTAAAAGACTACTCAAAATGGGATCCCACATCATCTGTTAGTTGATATGAAAATCAATCTATCAAGGTTGCAATAATTGCAGGTGAAACTAAAATTATTCGTCCATGTACTCATCATCAAAATAATCCACTAAGGGATCATGCTGATCCATGTTGGCAGCAATATTCACAGTGAATAATATCTTAAACCCTACCCCAACATTTTTTAGAGTGTGTTTAGACGATATATATATATTTTTTAAATTATATCCATGACATAATGGACAAATATGTTTTCAATAATGAATAAATAAAATTAAGAATAAGTATATATATGCTTTCACAATTAGTCATAATGTGCTTAAACTTTCTAAATTTAAATTGTATAAAAGTTTTGGAAATGTTTAATGTTTCGGGTGGATACTCCACTTATCATTATTGAAAATTAAAATTAAAATGACCCATAAAGAAATGTTGTGAAATGAAAAGAAATATCAACAAACCATTATGAAATAATAAAGAAGTGGAGAATAATTAATTTAAAAATTGTTGTAGATTAAAAAAAGATAATTTAAGAGAACATGTGATAAAGAAATATGAACAAACTAATGAAATAAAAATAAAAATCAGGTAAAATGAAAAAAGGTAATTGCATTGGACTGCAATTGGAGAAGCATTAGTTTAGATGTGAAAAGTGAATTAAATAAGAGTAATTAAAAATAAGGAATAAAGAAAATGTATTTAAATTCCAAAGAAAGGTCAAGATAGAAAATGGCAAAATTCAATGTAGTGGTGAGGTAAAGGGAACACATAGAGATAAAAAAAAAATAAATAATAATAATAATAAAATAAGAAACAAAGAGAGAAATGAGATGAGGCTTAAGAAACAACATTAATTATTTATAAGGCAAGTTCCAAGGAACAAATAAAAATAAATAAGAAAAAAAAAATGAGGTGAGACTTGAGGAATAAGATGATATATTATGTTTTTAGTTATTTTTAAGATTATAATTATTAGGATGTTTTTCAATTTCCAATTATTTTTGAGCCATACAAGAAGAGTGATAAGACACTTGGGTAAGAATTTTAATTTGATCGAAGTAAATGGAGTGTTTAAAATTATGGGAGTGTTTCACGATAATCAATTTGGAGATGCAATTGTGGATTGCATTAGCTATGTTCTTTTTGAGATGGTTTTTTAACAATCTACTAGTTTTGCCTATGTAATAATTGTCGTAGGAGAACTCATTGGCCATGCATAGGGTTAGATTTATCCGTAGCAATTATATATAATTGTTTAAGAGTTTTATAAAGTAAAAATAGAGTCTTAATGATATTTTTGGCTAAATCTTAGAAATATGATTAATAGTGCCCTGAATATAAGGAAGAGAAATAAGAGTTAGAGGAGGGGAACATGAGAGAGAGTTATGGGATTTTGAATGAAAAGATAAATGAAAGGTTATGTTGATTTGAGAGGAGAGTTAGCATTGGAAACAAGGACCTTGTCACTTTTTTTTTATTGCAGAAATGAGTGGTTGAGATTCAAATGGTCCAAGTAACCAAAGATTTTATAATGTTAGATTTTTGGGTAGGGTAATGGTGAGAATGAGCATGAAGGTATTGATCGGTATGAGTCTTTTTCTTATAAACTAATAGATCATTTAAAGTCATCTCAAAGAGCATATAGCTAACATAATCCACAACTACATCTCCATGTTAGCTATCATGATATATATATATATATATATATATATATATATATATATATATATATATATATATATATATTCTAATTTTATATTATTCATCTTGCATTATTACTCTATATATCTTTACCTAACACTTTTTATATTAGTGTAGATCCATCTTAACTTTGGATTCATGAAGCATCGAGAGGGATCAAATCGAGGTGAAAACCTCTTTTTTTAGCGTAAAACTTGAGGAAATGTTTTCACCTTGAGAGATTTGATCCCTCTTGATGCTTGATACTTGATAGATCCAAAGTTAAGATAGATCTAAGTTGATTGGTTGGTTTTATATATATATATATATATATATATATATATATATATATATATATGTCAATTTGTTGTTGGTCTTTTTTTAGTTCGAGGTTTTCATAATCCATGGTTTTGTTTTATATATATATATATATATATATAATTGACTAATATTATTTATAAAAATCAATTTGTTATAATTTTCTTAATTTTAATTTAATTTTAAATAAGTTAAATTTTGTTATTTTTATTCTTATATGTCTAATTCAAAATGTTTACCTAACAAGAATTTTCTAGAATTGAAAAGTGCCACTCCATGCAATCATTTTCCTTTACTCATTCTTGAATATAGTTGGAGCGTACACTATAAATATTAGACTTTTCAAATCCTTTACACCATTGAAATTCAGGAAGCACACATTTAAAAATATTGTCAATTATTTTTAGATTATTACGCCATAGGTGTGGTCTATATTGGAATTGGGCTTGAGGAATTTTGATTTTTAAATAAATGAGTGGACAAGATTTGATTTGAAGTAAATATTATTTGTCTAATACATCATCCAATGGATGATATGAAAAGTATTTGAAAAAGTTTTCAGTTCCAAATAAAAAAAATAACATATTTATTTTTAAAATGATTTATTCACCATCTAGTAAGCACGTTAGGTGATTTGAATGCTTCGTTGGGTTTTGAATTAGCAGTTGATCAATTGGGTTTCAAATTGGTTCACATTATATGACACTCTCAATTATTATTATAATTGGAATACACACCAAAGACTTGAAGGCTCGGGTCGAAATCATACAATTCTATGGTCTCTTATTATAAATTTAATACTAGCGTAGATGTAACAACCCCAGGTTAAAGTTTCATGTGATAAAGGATATTAAAGGCAAATAAAAATAAGACCAAGGTCATGGGACACGTATTCCAAGCTGAATGTTGAGAAAACATTATAGTGGGCATCACTTGCGGTTTAATAATGATTATGGAAATTGGAAAAGGAAAAGAGGTAATAAATGACATGTAATTATGAAAATAAAGGAAAATAGGAGAAAAGGAAGGTGAAGAGACACAATATGCATGGAAGGAAAATTATAGGGAAAATGAAGGAAAATGAAGAAAAAAGGGAGATTAATGATAAAAAGACATCAAAGAAATAGTTGACAACTTTAGTCGGTACAGTTTTGGATCTCTTCTTTCCTTCTCTCTCTCTCTCTCATACACTATTGAACACTTAGAGCATTCTTGGAGCATGCTTGGAACACTCTAGTATTCACTTGGACTGGAGAAAGAAAGCAAATGAAAGAAAGGGAGTGCAAGGGGATAGTTGGATCAACAACTACAACATGGATACTTTGCAGGTAATAGGTTGCATGTGTGATTTCCTTACTGATTTTTGGATGTATCATATATGCATGTGGTTCCTTGGTTATGTGTTTTCATTGGCATGTGGATTTTCCCAGATTGACAGTGATTTACGTCTTGCCTTGCCATTTCCTGGATAGCCATGGTGTAGTACCCATTCTTGATTTTTCTGATTGGTTCTCAGGTTCCCTATGGCTATGGGTTGGAAAAAATGCTCTAGAGCCCTAAAACAACTTGGTTTTCCTTGGAGTCTATGGGTTGAGTTACTAGTCACTGGAGCCTTAAGTTTGGGACAAACGCTTTGGAGCCCTGTAACAACTCAGGTTCCTTGGATGTTGTGGGTTGGGTTATTATTTCCTATAGCCTTGGAAAACTTGGATAAAGACTGATATGGTTGATGTTAGTGATTTCTGGACCGTATAGGTGAGATCACTGTGCTTGAGGGTTGAGGTGGTTTTACGTCTAGAAGCCTTGGTTTGTTTTTTTTGGTGTAACCCATAGATACCACATTAATGCTTGGAATATGACACGGGTGTGATTGGATGAAAGAGAGATTTGATTCAACCCAATATATGGTCAGGTGGTACATGGAAGTCCCTGACTTGGTTTCCATTTTCATATGTTAATATGAGCCATTTTTCTGTTGTGATATATGAGCACTTGTATTTTTTGTCATGTTGATATTATGTTTGATTTTTTTATGGTGTTTATTCTTGTTATAGTTTGGTTATAGACATGGTTATGGCTCTTCTTCATGAATTGTTAAGTTACTGGATGGTTGATGAATGCATGGACTAATAAGTGTTGTTGAAGCTAGTTAGAGAGGGCTTAGGGCCTTCTTGGAGAAATTTATAAGTTTATGATCAGATATGCATTAATGACCTATTGCTATCATGTTTACCATATGTTTGACGAAATTTGTGTTCTGTACTAGGCAAGTATCGGTTAAGATATTGTTCATTTTTGAATCTTTAGCATTGTTTTCATATTAATCGTGATTCTGGAAAGTTACAGGCAATTCTGGGTAGTGTTTTGGAGGTGACTACATGTACTTAACTGAGAAATTTGGGTCATAACCGCATGCATACAAGCTTATGGGTGTGGGTGGAGCCTCATAACTTCATGCATGCAGTATTATGGGTGCAGTTTGAGGATAAGCCTAGTGAAAAAGAGTTCCAACTTAGGTATTGATCACTTGGGGTGGTTTGCAGGTTCCTGAGTGGTCAGTAGTCCCTGTGGGATGTTAGTTTGTTTTCGGTTTGTAGGCCACACTTCCATAACTGTAACTTAGAGGTTGGGTCATATCATAGTGACACCCAACTCATGTTTACACTAGAGAGCTTGTAAACGTGGGTAAATGTGGGAGGAGGCGTTACAGGGTGGTATCAAAGCGAGGTTGCAACACTGGACCTTGGGGTAAAAGTATATATTCATACATTTTTATATGTTTGGCATGTAGTTACGATGGTTAATGGTTGTTATATGCATCATGGTTATATGCATGCCTGTCATTTTATTTATATTGTGGTTACATGCATGCTAGATGCTAGTTAATTATTGTGATCATATGCACGTGCATCAGTTAGTCATGCATGATAGTTAACTTGTTTTTATATGCATTGCATTCATATGAATGATGATCATTGTCATTACGGTTAAGTTTTTTATATTTTTATGTATCGTGTTAATATATATTGACTTGTGCAGATGTAATAGCCTCCCTTGAGATACATTGAGGTATGATCTTGATTATGTATTCTATTTGATTTATCTAACATGGTATGTTGCAGGACAATAGAAGACCAAGGATGAAGAGCATAATAGTTTAGTACAGTTCATATGACTCCACTTACAGGCCTTATGTGAATTCTATGGAATGGGAAAAGTCAGTTGAGTGGAAAGGAGAAGAGTATTCTCCTGCTATAGCAGATACATTAAGGAGTTTGAGGGCAGAGATCAAAACTTGCAAGGAAAATAATAACAGATTGATTGAGGCATAGGAAAGGCTTGCTAAAACTCAAGAAAAATAAGAAAAATTCAATGCAATCATCCTTTAGAGTTTTTTAGATTTTCATAAGCACGAATGCATGTGATGAGTTTGAAAGACCCCTCAGGAAGATCTCAGGATGCAGGTGACAAGGAAAATTTAGTGCCTTATAAGAAATTATATGCAGCTAAGAGAGGACACTGGTCTCAACTTGTGGAACAACATAACAAAGGCAATGGAAAAGAACCATTTTAGTGTTGAACCTGTGGTGGAGATCATCGCAGGAAGTATTTCCCTTTGTATCAGAGTGGCACAGCGGGATCGTGACAAGCCTCAAATCTATAGTGCGCAGGAGGCGTAGACAATTGGGGATGTAGCTCAAATCGTTCCCTAGATCTAAACAAAAATGGATAACAGGCAGGTAGGTCACCAGGTATACATCATTGAGGTGGAAGTGGAACTAGGGGGATATTTCTAGGAAAATCTTGAATACATGCTGCAACAAAAAAATTTCATGCTCCATAATCGAGTAATAGAGAAAGTTAAAATGCATGGAAGCACTTTAGGGCTAAGGAAGCTACATGGGAGATGGTTGATTAGATGTAGGTATGATAATTTGTTTCTAGTTACAACTGGATTCATCAAGGGAATTGGAATCCCTTGAGAGATGATATGTGTAATTTTTTAGTTGTAGGGCAGTGTGTTGGATACAACAAGGCAAGGTAACTGGCATATTGTTATATTTATTCATGCACTAACAATTGTGTGTTTATGGAAGTATGATGAATGGAATCACATGGCAAAAGAGACTGCCATAAAATCTTAAAGAAGCCTTAGGTTGGTATTTCCCTTGAAAGCACTAGGAACCATGGAGGTTGAGTCATGGTATCTATTGAGAGTTTTTTTCTTTCGATGCTTTACGATTTCATTGTGCTGATTGTGATTTTGACTTCGATTGGTACATGGCCATACCACTTTGTTTTCGATGCTATATTGTTGTTGGTTTTCCATGGCTTTCTTCTTGTTTTTTCCTTTTATGTTTTGAGGGTCTTGGGAATTGGTTGGGAAAGAGAAAAATAATGGAGCTCGGGAGAGCCGAGTGTAACCCAACAGGTAATAAAAGACCCGAATGAAGAATGATGCATGAATAAAGGGCAAATGAAAGCAAGAATATGAAAACCAATTGGGTTTGTTGGGTCCATTGGGATAAATGGACAATGGTAGGAAAATCACGAGAAAGGTAACCAAGAAAGGTAAAGTAAATGGATTTGAGGTGTCGAATTCCTTGGCTAAGATGGTAATTGTTCTTCTCGATGTTGTGCATGTGTTGCATGGATAAATGAAGTTCTCCTAACCTTGACCTTATGAACACTGGTAATTGTTTTTTTATCATGATTATGTTGATTTTTATGTATGTATGTATGTATGTGTGTATGTATTCCATTGATCTGAAAACACAAGATTGACTATTTGCGCAATTTCACCGAACATTAACTAAGGTTGCTTTTATGTGAATGAAGGAAGGAAATTGAATTATTAAAGTTCCTTAAACATAAACTTGAGAGCTAAAAAACTAACATGAACAACAACATGATAAGAATCAAACACAACAAACATTGATGACAAAGTTTGTCCCTCCTAGACTATGTCTCCGGGTTCGCTTCCAATGGGCGTTCGTTATATTAGGAATGCTCAAAAAGGCCCTTTACATACATTTTCTCCATTCTGGAATGTGCACGCAAGCACCAATGGCTACTATCAAAATGAAGGCCTCAGCCTTTTCTCTCCAACGCAACTCTCTATTCTCAAACAAGGCCCAAGGATGAGCAATTTATGCCCAAAAAGGCATTTGCAGGAACAAATATTACATAGATGGTAGACTCACTATCCAACTCTCTGGCTGATGGCACAAAGGAAAATCATTTTATAAGGTCACGGACAGGTCTCGGGGTCATACCCGTGAACCTCTCGAACTTGATTTAGAAACTTGTTTTAACAAATATGAAGTTGGCACATTTCCATATTTCTACATCAGTGTTGCAGACTCCTATTACACATAAAAGAGAAGGGAAAAGAGTTAGAGAATATCAGTCATCTCCAATGACTGATTCAACTAGCAAAGAGTTAAAAATTCACTACAGGAAGAAAACAAAGTTAAATCCTAAGGTCAATCCTAGCAAGGAATCAGAGAAATAAGTGATCATCATTACTGAAGAGACACCTCCTTATACACATACATGTGATAAAGGTACTTCTAATACTCCTACTACTTCCATAGTTTCTAAATATCATCAAACAACAGCTTTTCAAGATCAACAAAAATCCATTCAGACAAACACAACTGCTACAGGGGAGAAATAAAAGACTAGATTTGATACTTTTAAAGAGATAAAGCTAAAGAATGAAATGTTGAAGACAAGTACATATAGCTAGTTTTTGAAACAAACCCCCAGTTCACAAAGTAGGTTGCTTTCAACCTTTGATTCTGAAAACGGAAAAATGCATTTTTCATTTCTTCAGGCACAAATCCCACAACCAAAGTCAGAGGCAAATTATAAAAGGGCTACATTTGAGTTTGAAACAAAATAGATCCATCCAATAGATTAAATGGAGATACACAAGCAAATTGTTGAGATGATTTCATCAACTCTCACTAATACTACTTTAAGTTTATCAAAACTGCAAGTTTCATTGGCAAATGTGCAGTCACAGATGAAAATGGAGAAGGTGTCTTCATTTGCAAAGGACACAAGACTCAAGACTCTAGAATATCTGGTGGTAAAAATTCTATATGATCCATCCAATGTCAATGCCATTGAAGAAATCATCAAGGAGAAAAATGTTGATATAGAAGCATTAAGGAAGCAATCGAAAATCCCAGCTACGGAAGATCCTTTGGAAAAGGATATTGAAGAAACTGAAAGTCAGAAGACAGAAATGATGCAGTTGATAATGGAGCAAAATGCTCAATTAAAGCAGATGGAATCAGAATTAGAAAATATGATAAAGGAAAAGGAACCAGCAACACAAACATCAAAGGTTCCTTTAGAGGTAGTGCCACTAGGGGCCATTCCTATAGCTCAAACTTCTACAATAAGCACTACAGATGGAGCTGAGAAGCTTTCTAAAGCAGTTCAGAACATGTCCATTCAAGAAGAGGATATCAAAAAATTGCAGGATCAGATAAAATTATTGCAATTAATGAAATCTAATGTTGATAGTTCACATGCAGTTGAAACACAGAGGGCCAAAAATTTGATTGAAAGGTTGCAAAAGGAGAAAAAATAATTTGCTATTGGTAAGACTTTGGGCCAGGTAAAAGAGATAATATGGGCAGACATCACAGATTCTATCAGTGAAATTTGGCAAAGCATACAGATCATATTTGAGCAAGAGGAGCTGATACAGAAGGAAAATGAGGCCATTACAACAATCAAAGAACAGCTGGGAGATAAGTCTGAAATAGCTAACAATATTATTAGATTTCTGAATTCAACGAACATGTATGAGCTAAATGAATTGGGAATTGATGATGGAACAGAAACCATCCTGGAAGTGAAGAAGGTGCTAACAAAGAAAATTTTGATTCTTTAGCTTGAGGAGAAGTGTCACACTCTAGAGACTACAGTTCAGATATTCTTCATCAGAATAGAGCCTCTAACACAAAAGGGATTACCTTCTCTTTTTGTAATTAATGATAAATTGATGACTAGAGAAGACTATGGAAAGAGACTTCAGGAAATTTCCAGGGATACTGCCAAGTTTGAAAATATTAAAGCCACGTTGACAGGGAGGGCACTATTGGGAACATTAAGCAATGACATTTACATTCAGTATGGGATCAAACATGTCTTTGTGGTGAAGCCAACTTTTTCTAAATACACTGAAGCAGATGAGATTTACCATATGGTAATAAAATTAGCTATCCCTGATGGAGAATGTTGGGAAAAGCTCTGTGAGTTTTAGGAGTAATTAATAAAAGCAAAAAAGTCATATTTTTCCAGATTAGCAGTCAACTGTCAGCTAGCGTAACCCGTGATTATCTTCTTCAGCAATAGTTTTCAGTTACAACCAGCGCCATCACAACATATTAAATTTATTTCCATGATGTAGTTAGAAATTAGTTAGCAAATAAAGCGTTATCGATTATGATAACCTTTAATGTAACTATTGTAATTTTATTTTTCTATAAATACTTCGTACAATACTTCGTTGTACGAAGTATTACTATTTGAAAATCGCGTTTTTGAACTTTGTGTATTACTGTGGACCTGTTATTAATGAAAATTAAAGGAGTTGCAACAATTTTGTGAGATTCGTGTGGTATTTCTTTTGAGTACTGTGCTTTCTCTGTTTTTTCATTTCCATTCCATTTTCTTTGAAAAAAAGTATTAGTTTATAAGCATAGATCAATCATATGTTATGTTTATTAATATTTTTACAATGTGTCTTTTCATCTAATGAATGAATTCAGTAAAATGCTCATTCAGATCTCTCTCTTTTCTACCACTATACATCAATGACAACTTAATTGTGCTCAAATAGTTTGCCTATCTTGTCTTGCTCAGTTTTCTGCATTCCGGTCTTTGAAATCAGTTTTAGCTTTCACTGATTATAGTTTTTCTCCAGCAAACAAATTATTAAAAAAAATCTAAAACAAATTAATCCATATCTAGCCTAAAATTTGGTACTCAGCCTAAAATTGAATATTTAAAAAGTGACATAGAGAGAGCCCTCTTTGGTTAGGTAGGGCTAGCTGCTTAACTAAAATTTGGTGTGTGGTTACCTTTCTTTACTCCTAATTTCAGCCTAGGATGTTGGGGAGAGTGATAACATTTCTGGCGCCGCTGCCAGGGAACGATTGTTAATTCTTCCTTGGGAAATATTTTCTGATCAGGCTGAAGTCAAAACCTGAACCAAAACATATAATTTTGATCTTAAACTGGCTCCTAAGAGATATACCACGTCAAACCCTGACCCTAATCCATCACCCCTGGTATATAATCCTGAAATTATCCTGAGAAAACATAAGACTAAGTCTCGACAGTCAGGAAGAGTTTTTCCTCCATTAATTAAATCAAATTCACTGCCTACGAGGTTTGTCTCAAAATATTTGGCCTTCTCTCCATCACCTGAAAAATCTTTGATTAGAACCAAGTCTGAAACTTTTCTCTCAGAAGCTACTTTTGACCCTTTTGATTTTGAGTCTTTTGCACCATTTTCCGAAAATTTTGAGTCTAAAACTGATACTGAAGTTTGGTCTAATTTCCATAAACTTAAAGGCATAGTAGACAAATTTCAAGAAACCTCTTAAAAGGCCTATTTTCAATATCAGCAACAAGCTTTTGGTACATCTTTTACTTCACCATCTCATACAGCTACATCGTCTATTCCTCCATTCATTCCATCTTTACCTTTGCAGACTTTTATTCAATCTACATCAAAATTCACACCTCCACCGCCTTTGATCAAGGATCAAGTTTTAGCTAAAAATTGAAAGTGCTCTAAATTGCTTCGAACTTGAACGACCGGATATATTTCATTGTCAGCATTCCGGTGCAACTCATTTCATCAAAATCCAAGTTCGTATGACTGAGTTATGATCTGTTATTCGTTTTCCAAAACAAGCAAAAAAGGAGAAGAACAGGTACAGCGCTGATGTGGCAGGTACAGTGAGCATTGCAGGGAATATTCTCCATATTGCAGCCAGTGGCACTGTGACAAGTGTCGTATTCAAATTTGCTAGATGGGTTAAGTGAAGAGAGAAATTGTCCAATGACCTCCAATTCTTCCTAAGTTGGAATTTGAAATTTTTTTAAGGGTTGGAGTATAACCCAACCAGAGGGCACCACGTGTCCTCTCTGGTGGGCCATCTCTTAACCTATGGGGGTCGAAATTTCAAGTCATATTAATGTTCGAAAATTAGTTATATGGTGGAATTACACTTTTTTCCCTTTTTTGAGAAAAAAACTTTCATTTTTTTCAGTTCTTCAAATTTCTGCAAGCTAAAACAATTTTTCTGTTTAGAATTTCATTCTGCGATAAAAATAAAAGTTGTCAAAAATTTTGTTAGCTTTCTATTACTTATTTTTTGGAATTTTTTTATACACATTTGTTATGTCAACTTAGCGTTTCTTTGAGTGTATGTTTTTTAACAATCAACATATTCATAAGAAGTCATGTTAATACGCAATGTTGTATTCTTTGAAAATTTGTGTTTTTGAGAAACAAAATGTGTTACAACAATCTAGACAGAGTCTACTTCGGTTTCATCATATTTACAAAGCCAATGGATGCATATCATAATTACTAGAATTTTTTGAACTGGTCCAATATGAAAAACTGCATATTTTGAATATGTTTCATGACGCAAGAAATTTCTTAACATATAAGTTATAAACTAAAAATCTAAAAGCTACCCATTAGAGACAACGGACCAATGTAATGTACGATAATTTTTTCAATTTTTTTTACAATGTATTTTGGAAGATACAGAATTTTGATTTCACTGAATCACAATGACCTTCAGAAATTGTTTGCATCCGTTTTATTACAAAATTAATTAAAATTAGTAAATATTTATGAAATTCCATGAAAGTTATATTTCCTGAAAGTAGATTCAATTCTGAAAATGTTTGTCTTGGTTCCGACACTTAATTTAGAATGTTTCATGGAATTTAGTTAGTCCAAAGTTGCAGAAACGTATTCAAGGCTTGGCTCTGCGTAACTGGTGACGCGTTAGTTCGGCCGCACTCGTAAACAAAGTTCGGCCGAACTGTTTTTTGCACCGACGGCACGTTAAATCAAATGACAAAGTAGTTTGGCCGAATTATTTATTAAAATTTTGGCCAAACTTTTACTTAACTTTCCGTCGGCTGGAAAGTACCGCCAAGCCCCTCCAAAAAAACATTTCGCGGAAATATAAATTGCCGCGAAACCATTTATTATTTTCGCACTTTTTGTCTGATTTTACAAAAGTTTTGATCTGATTTTGCAAAGAATTGTTTTGGGTTTAAAGAATTTTCTTGGAAGTACATTCAAAGGACTTTTCTTTGAGACACAATATTTTCGTACAGTTGATCTGATTTTGCAAGGAATTTTTTTGGGTTTAAAGAATTTTCTTGAAGGTACATTCAAAAGACATTTCTTGGAGGTATGTGATATAGTTTTTGGGGCTTTTTTTTTTAAGTATGGATTTGGGATTAATTTCGAAATGACATTTTTTGGTTTTGGGTTGAAGTAAATCTTTTATAATGATTTTTTTTAAATGAGTTTTTGTGTAATTTTTTAAATGAAATTTTTTTGTAGGACTTGGAAGGAAATATTTTGAACTTTGTTTCATTTTTATAAGACTTTTTTTTCTTGAATTTTTTAAAGTAAGTGTTTTGGATTGGAGCATGTATTTTTTGCAAAAAATTTAAAATGAGTTTTTTTTTAAATTAAATCTTTTGTGATGTTTTTTTTAATTGAGTTTTTGTCTAAATTTTTGACGGAAATTTTTTGAACTTCATACTCTATTATCATGGGAAATCGAAGAAATTGTACGAGAAAATATGATCGAAAAAGAGACCCTAAGGAACGTAAAGAAGAGACGAGACAATCTCGCAAAAGAAAGATAGAAGCACTCTCAAATATTGAAGGGGAAAATCAACCTCAACTAGAAGTTGAAACAGGTATGTAAATGTAAATATTATGATTTTTATATATTTAAAATTTTCCTAGTGTAAAATGTGAAGCTTAATTTTTATTTGATGAACTAATTTGAAAAATATTTTGCAATGTAAACAAAGAGAGATATTCCTCAAAACATTGATGATGAGATACAAAATTTTGAAAGAGAAAGTGAAAGAGATATTGAACCAATGATTGAAGATGGTGAAAATGATGAAAGAAATTCGAGTGAAGAAATTGAATCACAAGGTATATATATATATATATATATATATATATATATGTTGAACACATGCACGTATTATTGAAATTATACATATATTTATTAATTTAGTTATTTATTGAATATGTAAACTTATTATGTACTATTCATTCGAATATGTACAGATGAAATCAATGTCGATGACGAAATGTTAGAAAATGTTGACACTCACACATATGGAGATAAAAAAGCTGACCATTATATACGATATCGTGTTAACTGCATTTTTGAGAAGTATTTCATAAAGGAAAATGTGACAGTTCAAGCCCAAATGTTGAAAGGTCTCCTATCATTAAGGAAATTAAAAGAAGCTATGAATTTATTGGGTATTCGAAAATCAACCAAAAATTAAAAAAAATGAAGGAAAATGTGATACAAAATATAAATAGTGATATAAATTCAATGAAAAGATCTAGACAAAAAAATGTTTCAGTGGTACATAGAGCAATACATATGACATTGGTTTCATCAAGTACTGAAGAGAATCGCTTGGTAAAATATATGGCACGAGCATTAGGAACCTCGCGAAAAACTTTGCACAAACATCGAAAATTTCGGTTGCAAATAGATGTAAATGATGAACTTGCTTGTTGGAGAGCTATTTGTAGGCAACCATATAAAGATAGACTTGGAGAAAATGTTAAAAAAATAATATATGAATATTGGAAGAACAATTCGCGTGTTTCGCCAACTGCAAGGCATGTGATGCGAAGAAGAATAACACAAAATCAGTACGAAGAACATGAAAAATATTTCTTGGAAACCACTTAGATAGAGTTATTCAACAAGTTCAAAGAAGAGAATCGTCAAATTCATGTTTCACTCAGTGCTTTTGTTCAACAAAAACCATGGTATGTAAAACCTATCACCGTACGCGACACTTTTTGTTGTCGTTATCATGTGGAATTTGAGTTATATTATGACACATTCCTTGATTTCGGTAGAACATTATGGAAGGATTCACCTCCTCCTTCCACTATTCGTGATTTCATATCTCAAATTCTATGTGAAAGAGAAAGTGATGAACTATTTTACAAAAAGAAATGTGTTGGTGGTAAAAAATGCGATGATTGTGGAAATTTGACTAAATTTCAAAACAAATATTGTACTGATATAAATGATCAATCATTGTCCAACATGAAAGTGAAATGGAAGAGATATGAATATATCCATACATCGATTCAAGGTGAAAATAGTGTTAAAAGAATTGAATTACGAGAAGAAGAAATTTTTGTGATAGACTTTTTGAGAAAGTTTGAGGCAGAAATTTACAAATACACCAAGCATTCCCATAGAGCTCGATGGCAAGACTTGCAATTCAAAAAATCTCGTGAATTTTTTCCACCAGGGACCATTTTGTCAGTGATTGATTTTGTAGAAAACTACACATTTGTTCCACAAAAGAAATTCAGAGTGAATACTATCATTCTGACCAAGTCTCCATGCTCGTCCATATTCTATATAGACATGCTGAACAAAATGTCGATCATATAGAAAGCACGAGTGAAAATCGACATATTATTAAAGAATATCACTTTTATATCAGTGACGATCGTACACATGATACATGTTTTGTACAACATTGTTTTGGAAAAATTTATGATTCATTGAAAAATCGTGGAATAACATTCAATGAACATTGGATATGGTCAGACGGATGTGCAGGTCAATTCAAATATGCACGATCATTCTTTTGGTTGTGTTGTCTTCATAAGAAAACCTACATTAAACATTGTTGGAATTTCTTTGAGACTGGCCATGGAAAAGGAGAACATGACGGTGTTGGGCATGCATAAAACAAGCACTTCGAAGATATCAAATGAACCCTCTGCAAGCCAACTTATGGATGCAAAAGAAGTTGTTCAATGGTGCATCACTGCTCTAAGCCATGAGACTAATCGATCAAGGGAAGTGCGAAGGTACATTAAATTTAATTTTTATTGGATATCTAATTTTAAACAGTGTACATTGATCACAATGATTATCTTTGATTGTATTTTGATATCATATTTACATTCTTCTTTAAATTTTCCATATAAAGGTTTTTTTGGCATATTGGGATCGAAAACATAGATAGATCAATTGGAAATGACGTTGAAACAATAAAAGGGACTCGAAAATTGCATTCAATTAAAACAAAGTCATCCAGAAATGTGTTTGCATTGGATAAAAGA
This sequence comes from Pinus albicaulis, assembly GCA_034641835.2. NCBI lineage: Eukaryota > Viridiplantae > Streptophyta > Pinopsida > Pinales > Pinaceae > Pinus > Pinus albicaulis. The sequence continues at coordinate 1,051,537,819 of CM076584.1, read as the reverse complement.
AAATATTCTTGTTTTTGTCCTGTTTGCATAGATAACACAAAATCCAATGACGTTTGTGAAAACAAAATGTATGTAAAATATTGGAAACATACAGAGCTAAATACAAAGGGCAAAATGTCTGTTGCAATGTTTGAAGAAATGCAATCAGAGGAGACAACAATATCATCCAATGGTGATCGAGTTTCTGATCTTGTTAGAGAAGGTAACATTTGAATTGCTTTCTAATGATAAAGATCTAGAAATAAATTTGAATATATGTATAATTTTGTCAAGTTTGTTTTATTGTATAAGAGATTTTTTACTGTAATTGCACCTACTGAAAATGATGAAAATGTGAAGTATTATTTGATGCATTGCACTGAATGAAAAATGAAATTATTAGAAGACTATAATGATCACGGATTTCCATATGAAAGAGGATCTATTATACTGAAAGGTTGTTTTTTCAGACAAACTAATCAAAGTGGGAATTTTGTTTACTTTGAAGACTATGAACCTCATTTCATAAGTTGTCAATATAGTCACTTGGTGTGTGCAGCACGCATAAAGTTGATCGAGGTTCAATCAAAGAAAAAAACGAATATTAAGAAATGGAAAATGTCAAAATCCGATCATAAACGGATTATTGAAGATGGCAATCCATTGGATTTTTTTTTATTGAACTGCCCAACAATTTATTCTCTTTGGATTATATGTTCTAGAACTTCCAGTACTCAATTAAAAATTGAGCTGCCTTGTTATGTTATCTGTGCAAGTGTTTGCACATGTAAAAATTGTTTTGGTACATGCACACTCTAGCATCAACTGAAAGTAGCTTTTTTATACATGCATTGATGACAAATGTTTCATACATATTGGATATATATGTATATGTTTTAGAATGCAATTAACTATTCAAGTATTTTTACTATGTGCATTGATGAAAAATGTTTCACGTACTCAATATATGTGTTCTAGAATGCAATTAACTGAAAGTAGCTTTTCTATGTGCATTGATGAAAAATGTTGCATGTACTGGATATATACACAAACTCAATGCACGCAATTTTTCTTATGAGGTTTTTTGGTAAAAAGTATCCACAATGTAAATAAATTATCCGCAATATAATTTTGTACGAAGATTCCTTTCAAACAAGAGACTCGGAGCACTTCTTCGACTTTTGGTGGGATTTGACCCACATCTCTATTCCTGATTGAAAATCTAGTACAAAATTTGTCTGTCCAATGGTCGAATATGTTCTATGTGCATTAATGAAAAATTTACTTACTACATACTATTGTTTGAGTGAAAAAAAAATTAAAAACTTACCAAATGTACTTCAACCATGTCTAAAACTTGAATTTTAAAAACTTTTTGATTATATCAAAACAAATTACTTCACATGTCATGCCAATTGTAGTTCAACTATCCAATAAAAACATTAACCATTTAACATTATATCACATGCCAAATGTAGATTAAAATGGTATCCAAAACTTAGTTTTAAAAACTTTTTGATTATATCGCAACATTACTTCAAAACTTAGTTTTAAAAACTTTTTTATTATATCACAACATTACTTCACATGATTAATGTACTTCAACCATCCAAAACTTGGGTTTTAAAAAAATTTTGATTATATCACAACATTATTTGACATGTTATCCAATTGTAGCTCAACTATCCAATAAAATCATTTAACATTATATCACATGTGCCAAATGTAGATTGAAACCATCCAAAACTTAATTTTTAAAAACTTTTTGATTATATATCGTGCAACATTACTTCACATGCCATGCCAATTATAGTTCAACTATCCAATAAAAACATTTAACATTATATCACATGCCAAATGTATATTGAAACCATCCAAAATTATAGATCACAACATTACTTCACATGCACGTATTACTTCACATGACATGCCAATTGTAGTTCTTGACTATTCAATAAAAACATTTAACATTTAACATTAAATATCACATGCCAAATGTAGATTGAAACCATCCAAAACTTGAGTGTTAAAAACTTTGTGATTATATCGTGCAACATTACTTCAAATGCCATGCCAATTATAGTTCAACTATCCAATAAAAACATTTAACATTATATCACATGCCAAATATAGATTGAAACCATCCAAAAGTATAGATCACAACATTACTTCACATGCATGTATTACTTCACATGCCATGCCAATTGTAGTTCTTGACTATCCAATAAAAACATTAAACATTTAACATTAAATATCAAATGCCAAATGTAGATTGAAACCATCCAAAACTTGAGTTTTAAAAAAATTTTGATTATGTCATGTAACATTACTTCACATGCCATGCCAATTATAGTTCAACTATCCAATAAAAACATTTAACATTATATCACATGCCAAATGTAGATTGAAACCATCCAAAACTTAACTTTTAATTTAACAAAAAATTATAGATCACAACATTACTTCACATGCCAAATGTACTTCAAGCATCCAAAACTTAAATTTTAAAAACAAAACAAATTATAACACATCATTACATAACATGCCAAATGTAGTTTAGAAGCAAAACAAAACTTAAATTTTAAAAACAAAACAAATTATAACACATCATTACATAACATTCCAAATGTAGTTCAGAAGCAAAACATTAATTTATAGATGACAACATTACTAGTAGTTCAATTATCCAAAACTTAAAAGTTTTAAAAACCAAACAAATTATATAACAACATTACTTCACATTCACATGCCAAAAGTACTAAAACCATCCAAAACTTAACTTTTTGGAACAAAACAAATTATATTAACACTGTAATAAAATATGTCCAAAAATTGTTACAGATCTCACAAGTATCAAGTATCAAGTTATATATATATATATATATGATAGTGCATCTAGATAATATATAAAAAAGTAAATTTAAGACTATCTAAATCTTGAAATCAAATCTACAAATCATGTCCATCAAATAGAGATGGATGTAGTGTCTTTCCTATCAGGGTCTCAATCCGCGCACTATCATGTGAAGCCTGGGAAACCTGTACACAATGCACATGTACAAACATTAAAATTTGATATTTTAAAAATGAGTGAGAATATATATAGAACTTCATGTAAAAAACAAAATATAAAAAAAATCATGCAATACCTCATGAGGTTCCCTCTCCATTTGTTCACCTGCTACAAGTTACCCCCCCATGGAAACATCTGCAACGGTAAATTGTACAATATACATGTACAATTAAATATATATATATATATATATATATATATATATATATATATAAATTTATATATTAAAAAATTTTAGATGAAAATGCACGTGTACATATATAAACTTATTTTCAATAATATTAAAAAAAAAGTTAGACAACGTGTTCAAATGGTTGAAATGGTGTGGATGTTCCTATCTCTGTCGCTAGAGTTTGTGGATTAAAGAAATCTTCTATAGGAACCTAAAATTCAAAATTTTAAAAGTTTAAAATAACTCAAGATCAAGATCTCAATTTATAATAAAACTTAAATAAACAACAATTTATAAATTATAACTAAATTAAAAACACACACACACACACACACACACACATATATATCTATATCTATATCTATATAAAAATTGAATACTTCTGCAGGTGAATTTGGGACATCTCCTAAGAGAGGCTCCAAATGAAAATCTCCAAGAACCTAAAATTCAAAAAATTTAAAATATATATATATATATATATGTATCTCAATTTTTAATGGCACTTTTTGAAGTGGAATATATATATATAAAACTTAAATATAAATTTTAAAAGTGAAAAATTGTCCATACTTGTTGTGGATGTGGCACATCTCCTAAGGAAGTAGAAGGTACATCTCCCAAGGAAGAAGAAGGTACCACCATCCCAAAAACATCGGACGGAATCAGAATCTGTTAAAACATTTTATCATTATATATACATACATGTACATGTGTGCACAATTATTTATTTTAAAAATATCACTTAAAAAACACTAACATTTGCCAACATATCTTGATGGTGAGACCCATCTGCATTGTTTGAACCAGAGGTCCCGAACGTGATATTAACATTTTCATCATTCATCATGCGTGACAACTGCAAATGGTGTTTTAACATATAATGATACATTTTTGTTAGATTAATGTACATACAAATAAATGTATACATGTACATACACATGTATTTATTACAAATTTTACACATGTATACATGTTAAAGTAATTGAACCCTAAGGTCATTAACATATACTGTTCCCGTGCCCTCTTCCTCATGAAGAATTAGGTCTTGAAAACCATTGCAACAATTTTTTGCATATATTTAGAGATCTTCAACATTCATGTTGTCAATCTCTTCATCTGTACAATACACAAAATTGGCATATGCATTTTCACGTGCTCTTTGTCAATTTAGACAAACATCGACTCCACCCAATCTGTTGTAAACATTGTCAATCATGACATCCCTTGCTTCTAGACTTATTTGAGAAGTCGCATCCATCTCTGACCGCAGAGTTTTGACCCGAAAAGGTCGACTCACAATGGTGGCTCAGGGCAAGTCAACTCCACATCTCAATTAGCGCCCTTACGATCATACAATTGACCTTTCCCCGGACCAAAAAATTCTGACGGAAGGTCATTGTAGTTGGGTTTCATATCCAAAAACAATTCTGCGTAAAACAATTGTGCAAAATAAACAGGAACCTCGTCATTCCATGGGAGCCTTCCATAGGCCGCAAGGTGCCTATCATACAAATAGTGAGCTATATTTGGGTGCTTGAAATATTACGCCTTCAGCATTTTTCTTTTTGGCCCTTCCTTGAAATTAAACATTGACTTTGCCATATTTTTTGTAACTCTTTTTTTTACATCCTCCCATTTATCGGGACCCATTACTGTTTCCTTTCTCTTTCTCATAACTTCTAAAAATGTATCAGTCGTTGGCCCAAGATTTTTATACACATTTACAATTTCGCCCAATGAATGTGTAACTATTTTGAGGCTTTGTCAACTCTCAGCAGGTAGAGTCAAAGCCATGAGATCTCTTCGAATTTTTGCATGAAGTTTTTCACACGTTTGTAAGGTGCATTGCGCCATGTTTGTTTCCCATGGTATATCAGAAATGTCAACCGGATAAGTTGTGATGGGTAGACAACCTTATTCTTGAATATAGCATTTTGCCCTGTGTCTATTTTGACCAATATTTAAAACATTTTCAGCTTCTGTATCAATATATATATATAATTTTGTATATTAGAAAAAACACATGTAAACAAATTTGTACAAATTCAATGAAAAAAATATTGAAATTGATGGCAACCTCGACGTGGTTGGTTAGCATCTTCTCCACCCTGAAACTATTGAGACCCAGAACGACCCTGTTGAGAACCGGACCCAGAATGACCCTGCTAAGAACCAGCACCACCAGCCGTTGATTGGCCTCCGGGAGAATAAATATCACCCCCTTCACGCAACCTGCTACCACTTATTGATGGCCCTCTAAGGGGATTTGAACCACCACCAACCTCTCTAGAGGAGAGAGAAGCTTCATAAACAAATATGAATTTATAATCAATTGAAAAATACATTCATGTACATATAAATACACACGTACATATTCATTGATTAAATTGCGTTCAAACCATACCATGACTGGGTGAACCTTGGGCATCCATGGCTGGAGTAGAGACCCTTCTCTTCTTATTAGCTCCTAAAAAATAAAAAATGAAACTTATTTTAACAACTAATTTAACTCACAAAGTTGATAAAAATTAATTCCATATGTACACACATGTATGGAGATTTAAGATTATATTTAAATTTACCATGAACAGCTCTCGATCCCGATCCGTAATCCTCCCCTCTCGTAGAGATATAGGATTTTGTTGATCTTCTTCGTTCATCCTCCATGATATATATATCTACGGTGGACATTTACAATTAATTTTTTAAATAACTAATTTAAATTAAATTCAAGATAAAGTTTAGAAAATTAATGTTTAATTTAAAGTGTAAACAAATTATGTCGATGAATAAATTTTGAAGGAGAGCGTCTCAACACTAATTCATATTTAAGAGATGAATCTCAAGAATTTTTGAAGAAGAGCGTCTTAAAACTAATTGGACGACTTTTCTAATATATTCATTTTCCTCTGGATGACTTTGCTAGTCGCAATATTGGAAAGCACATATGTAATCACTGCATTCCCTAGATTGGGATAGCAAGAAACTTATATGCATAATTTCCATTTTTCAACCATATTGAATGGTTTTCTTATCCCTAAAAAAACAAATTCAATAAAATATTATATATATTATTTATTGACATTTATTGCAAATGTTTTTTCCCTAAAGGTTTTTTCTCTCTCATTGTTTGAGACCATGGATATGAAAATGAAAAACTATATACTTGGTTAAAACCTATGTTTTGTATCAAATTACTTTTTTTTTCTAAATACTATATACATGTTGACTGTAGGGGCATTTAGATCTATTCCGTGATGGTTCGTAGGGGCATTTACTAGATATGTCACCTTTCATAAAATATGAGATCCAGAGGCTACCTGGCCCTTTACAGACTCTACCTATAAAACTACCATGGATATGAAAATGAAAAACTTTTAATTAGATAGATATTGTAAAGATTGAATGTAGGGGCATTTACTAGATTAGGTTTTAAAACCTATATGTTTCGTATCAAATCACTTTTGGTTTCCTGAAGCGGGAAACTTTAAGGTTAATTTTGTGTTTTGCGTGTGTTGAATATGTTGTTTTTCTCTCTCATTGTTTGAGACCAAGTATATGAAAATGAAAATCTATATACTTGGTTAAAACCCATGTTTTGTACTCAAATTACTGTTTTCCTAAATACTAGAAAGAAGGATTGTAGGGGTACTTTCACCGAGGGGAATTTTAGATCTATTCCAAAGATTGGATCGTAGTATTTACTAGATATGTCACCTTTCGTAAAAGACATTCAGAGGCCGCCCGGCCCTTGCGTACTCGTTTATAGAATCACTATGGATATGAAAATGAAAACCTTCTAATTAGACAGATGATTTTAAAGACTGAATGTGGGAATTTATCAGATTAGAAGTTTTAAAACCTATATGTTTCGTATCAAATCACTTTTGCTCTGAATAAACTTTATGATAATTTGTGTTTTACATGTTGAATATAAAAGATTTTTTCTCTCTCATTGTTTGAGACCATGGATATGAAAATTAAAAACTATATACTTGGTTAAAACCTATGTTTTGTATCAAATTACTTTTTGTTTCTAAATACTATATACATGTTGATTGTAGGGGCATTTATTGTAGGGGCATTTAGATCTATTCCAAAGATTGACTCTAGGGGCATTTACTAGATATGTCACCATTCATAAAAGATGAGATCCAGAGGCTACCTGGCCCTTTACAGACTCTGCCTATAGAACTCCCATGGATATGAAAATGAAAAACTTCTAATTAGATAGATATTCTAAAGATTGAATGTAGGGGCATTTACTAGATTAGGTTTTAAAACCTATATGTTTCGTATCAAATCACTTTTGGTTTCAATGGGAAAATTTTATGGCTAATTTGTGTTTTACATGTTGAATATAAAAGTTTTTTTCTCTCTCATTGTTTGAGACCATGGATATGAAAATGAAAAACTATATACTTGGTTAAAACCTATGTTTTGTATCAAATTACTTTTGTTTCTAAATACTATATACATGTTGACCGTAGGGCATTTAGACTATTCCGCAAGATGGATCGTAGGGGCATTTACTAGGATATGTCACCTTTCATAAAAGATGCGTAGATCCGTATAGCTACCCGGCCCTTTATAGACTCGCTATAGAAATACCATGGAAGAAATGAAACCCCAATTAGACAGATATTCTGTGTGATTGAATGTAGGGGCATTTACTAGATTAGGTTTTAAAACATATATGTTTTGTATCAAATCACTTTTGGTTTCAATGGGAAACTTTTATGGCTAATTTTTTTTTTACATGTTGAATATAAAAAAAAATTTCTCTCTCATTGTTTGAGACCATGGATATGAAAATGAAAAACTATATAATTGGTTAAAACCTATATATTTTGTATTAAATTACTTTTTGTTTCTAAATAAGTTATATATACATGTTGAATATAAAAGGGTTTTTTCTCTCTCATTGTTTGAGACCATAGATATGAAAATGAAAAACTTCTATTTAGATCTATTCTCTAGAGCTATGGCTAATTTGTGCTTTACATACATTGACTCTTAGGTTAAAACATATGTTAAAAGGTGTGTTTTGTATCAAATCACTTATGGTTTCAATGGGAAACTTCTATGGCTAATTCAAGTGTTTTACATGTTGAATATAAAAGGTTTTTTTCTCTCTCATTGTTTGAGACCATGGACATGAGAATGAAAAACTTCTATTTAGATCTATTCTAGAGATATGGCTAATTTTTGTTTTACATGTACATTGAATATAAAATGTTTTTTCTCTCATTGTTTGAGACCATGGATATGAAAATGAAAAAATTCTAGATATTTAAAACTATTCGAGAGATTGATTGACTTGTAGGGGCATTTACTCTTAGGTTGAAACCTATGTTTTGTATCAAATCACTTGTGGTTTCAATGGGAAACTTTTATGGCTAATTTGTGTTTTACATGTTGAATATAAAAGGTTTTTTTCTCTCTCATTGTTTGAGACCATGGATATGAAAATGAAAAACTTCTATTTAGATCTATTCTAGAGATATGGCTAATTTGTGTTTTACATACATTGAATATAAAAGGTTTTTTCTCACATTGTTTGAGACCATGGATATGAAAATGAAAAACTTCTAGATATTTAAAACTATTCGAGAGATTGATTGACTTGTAGGGGCATTTACTCTTAGGTTAAAACCTATGTTTTGTATCAAATCACTTGTGGTTTCAATGGGAAACTTTTATGGCTAATTTGTGTTTTACATGTTGAATATAAAAGGTTTTTTTCTCTCTCATTGTTTGAGACCATGGATATGAAAATGAAAAACTTTTATTTAGATCTATTCTAGAGATAAGACTAATTTGTATTTTACATACATTGAATATAAAAGGTTTTTTCTCTCATTGTTTGAGACCATGGATATGAAAATGAAAAATTTCTAGATATTTAAAACTATTCGAGAGATTGATTGACTTTTAGGGGCATTTACTCTTCTAGGTTAAAACCTATGTTTTGTATCAAATCACTTATGGTTTCAATGGGAAACTTTTATGGCTAATTCAAGTGTTTTACATGTTGAATATAAAAGGTTTTTTTCTTTCTCATTGTTTGAGACCATGGATATGAAAATGAAAAACTTCTATTTAGATCTATTCTAGAGATATGCATAATTTGTGTTTTACATACATTGAATATAAAAGGTTCTTTCTCTCATTGTTTGAGATCATGGATATGAAAATGAAAAACTTCAACATATTTAAAACTATTCGAGAGATTGATTGACTTGTAGGGGCATTTACTCTTAGGTTAAAACCTATGTTTTGTATCAAATCACTTATGGTTTCAATGGGAAACTTTTATGGATAATTCAAGTGTTTTACATGTTGAATATAAAAGGTTTTTTTCTCTCTCATTGTTTGAGACCATGGATATGAAAATGAAAAACTTCTATTTAGATCTATTCTAGAGATATGGCTAATTTGTGTTTTTCATACATGTGAATATAAAAGGTTTTTTCTCTCATTGTTTGAGACCATGGATATGAAAATGAAAAACTCCTAGATATTTAAAAGTATTGGAGAGATTGATTAACTTGTAGGGGCATTTACTCTTAGGTTAAAACCTATGCTTTGTATCAAATCACTTGTGGTTTCAATGGGAAACTTTTATGGCTAATTTTTGTTTTACAAGTTGAATATAAAAGGTTTTTTCTCTCTCATTGTTTGAGATCATGGATATGAAAATTAAAAACTATATAATTGGTTAAAATCTATGTTTTGTATTAAATTACTTTTTGTTTCTAAATAATTTATATGCACATTGAATATAAAAGGTTTTTTCTCTCATTGTTTTCAAGTCCATGGATATGAAAATGAAAAACTTCTATATTTAAAACTATTCAAGAGATTGATTAACTTGTAGGAGCATTTACTCTTAGGTTAAAACCATGTTTTGTATCAAATCACTTATGGTTTCAATGGGAAACTTTTATGGCTAATTCAAGTGTTTTACATGTTGAATGACTTGTAGGGGCATTTACTCTTAGGTTAAAACCTATGTTTTGTATCAAAACACTTATGGTTTCAATGGGAAACTTTTATGGCTAATTCAAGTGTTTTACATGTTGAATATAAAAGGTTTTTTTCTCTCTCATTGTTTGAGACCATGGATATGAAAATGAAAAACTTATATTTAGATCTATTCTAGAGATATGGCTAATTTGTGTTTTACATGTACATTGAATATAAAAGGTTTTTTCTCTCATTGTTTGAGTCCATGGATATGAAAATGAAAAACTTCTATTTAAAACTATTCAAGAGATTGATTGACTTGTAGGGGCATTTACTCTTAGGTTATTTAAACCTATGTTTTGCATCAAATCACTTATGGTTTCAATGGGAAACTTTTATGGCTAATTCAAGTGTTTTACATGTTGAATATAAAAGGTTTTTTTCTCTCTCATTGTTTGAGACCATGGATATGAAAATGAAAAACTTCTATTTAGATCTATTCTAGAGATATGGCTAATTTGTGTTTTACATATATTGAATATAAAATGTTTTTTCTCTCATTGTTTGAGACCATTGATATTAAAATGAAAAACTTCTATATGTAGGGGCATTTACTCTTAGGTTAAAACCTATGTTTTGTATCAAATCACTTATGGTTTCAATGGGAAAATTTTATGGCTAATTTGTGTTTTACATGTTGAATATAAAAGGTTTTTTTCTCTCTCATTGTTTGAGACCATGGATATGAAAATAAAAAACTTCTATTTAGATCTATTCTAGAGATATGGCTAATTTGTGTTTTACATGTACATTGATATAAAATGTTTTTTCTCTCATTGTTTGAGACCATGGATATGAAAATGAAAAACTTCTATATGTAGGGGCATTTATTCTTAGGTTAAAACCTATGTTTTGTATCAAATCACTTATGGTTTCAGTGGGAAACTTTTATGGCTAATTTGTGTTTTACATGTTGAATATAAAAGGTTTTTTCTCTCTCATTGTTTGAGACCATGGATATGAAACTCTTAGTTCTATAAGCTAATTTTAGTCTCATGAAGTTAAAATTTCTTTCATTCATACATTCATAAATAAAAGGACAACCGAACAGTCAGCCACGCAATGACAATTGTTTTACTGTTTTCTTGGAGACTTAACTGTTTCTTGTAAAAGGATCTAAGGATCTCCTCTAATCTCTAATGAAAAACACTTATTTTACTTTTAAGCTAATTTTAGTCTCATGAAGCTAAAATTTCTTTCATTCATACATTCATAAATAAAAGGACATCTAAACAGTTAGCCACGCAATGACAACTATTTTACTGTTTTCTTGGAGACTTAATTGTTTCTTGTAAAAGGATCTAAGGATCTCCTCTAATCTCTAATGAAAAACACTTATTTTACTTTTAAGCAAATTTTAGTCTCATGAAGTTAAAATTTATTTCATTCATACATTCATAAATAAAAGGACAGCCGAACAGTCAGCCACAAAATGACAACTGTTTTATTGTTTTCTTGGAGACTTAACTGTTTCTTGTAAAAGGATCTAAGGATCTCCTCTAATCTCTAATGAAAAACACTTCTTTTACTTTTTCAGAGAACGGCATGCTTGCACGCTTAAACGTTATTTGTTCAACGATCTAATCTTCAATGAATCACAATGATTTTAATTTCCAAACTATTGTTTTCTTTACTTCTAAACTTGTTTTCTCTGCAACTAAATAATGAAACACTCTGGTTCTATATTTCGGGGATTCTCCCGCATTTATGATGCAATGTTGATGTTATATAACAAAGATGAGTTGCCAAGGACACATGCCTCTACTATTGTGTTGTGGAACAACATGAAGAAACTCTCCTATCATATATTCTGAAAAATATCCCCACATTTATGTTGACAATGTCACTGATCTATAAAAAAAAGAGGAGCAATGTGCCTCAGCAGCCACCAACCTCTAATTTTTTGCTATGAAACTACATGGTGAAACTCCCATAACCTAGTGGATAGGAATGTAACCTGAAGTCGCAGCCAAAAAAATAGAGATAGGGCCAAAAAAACAGAGACAGTGCCTCTCTCATTCATAAATTCCCTACTGGACGTTGAAGACGCTGAAACGTACCTGGACGCTGAAGACGATGAAGACGTTGAACTCACTGCAGAGGACGCTGAACTCGCAGAAAAGGACGTTGAAGACGTCGCCGAAGACCTCTACAACAAAAAAAATCAACAAAAATTAAAAAATCAAACAAAAATTAAAACCAAATTACAAAATCAACAGAAATTTAAAAAAAAATAAAGACAACAAATACAAAAAAACTTACAGAAATTAAAAATCTTACCTCCTTGAGTTGGACTGCGACAAATAAGAGCGTGCGTGGGAATGCGACAGAACTGAGCGCGCGCGGGAATGCGACAGAACTGAGCGCGCGCGAGAATGCAATAGATAAGAGCGCGCGAGAATGCGACAGATAAGAGTGCCCGACAAAATGACCGACAGATAAGAGCGCATGAATGTGAACAGAAACCCGTAAATGGTTGTGGGCGATATATTTATAAAAATCATAGTTCGGCCGAACTCGTATTGCCGGTTTTCCAAACTCAGGAGAAAAATCTGTTTGCCATTTTCGTCAGTATGCCATCACTGTAAATGGAAAACGAATTTCGGCCGAACTAAATTCAATAGTTAGGCCGAACTCCTGAATTTTTCGGCTAAACTATGGAGGAAAAAAAATTCCGCCCCGAATTGTCAAAAAAGTGTTACCCATCTTCGCATTTTCACCCATAGAGAGATATATATATATATATATATTATAAAGTTTTTCAAACCCACATTTCGGCGGGATTTAACTAAGTCTGGAGGATATATGGAGACGGGTTCAGAATGGCGGCATCGACAAGTTAGCGGAAGAAGTTCTATTATAATTCGGTGCAAAATTTATGAGGTGGAGTGGGGGTCGAACTCTTGACCTCACACCCGCCAATCGACCGCCTTACCATCTCTTCCGCCAAGTGTTTCTTACCCTATACATTTTTCGATTCCATTTGAATTAAAGTCATCCGATGGTTGGGGGTTGGAGGGAGCCAGCCTCGCAGGCTAGCCCCCTCCCCATGTGGCCAGGTGCCAATCCAAATGAACCGGTGGGTTTTGATAAGTACGGTTAATTAATGTTAAATATGGGTTAATGGCGTTAAATTGTCAGTAGCGCTTAAAACACGATTAACATTAAACCTTGTTTATCTGCCCGTAAGCGCGCTTAGCGCTAATTAATCCGGAGCTTAGGTTGGCAGAAATTTCGGAGGTTGCACCAATTTTGGCAGTTTTCCAAATTTGGAATGTTAACTAGCAGTTCCTCTAGTTTTAGAGGAAAAATTGGGAAAATTTTGGTTTTGGTCATAACTCACTCAATTTTCGACCAAAATGAGCTCAGTAAAAGTCATTTTTAGCTAATTGGCATGCCGGGAACTCAATGAAGTAGGTTGCAGAGGCATAAAAGGTCATCTACAAGTGTTTTTGTGCATTTGAATATTTTTTAAGGCTAGGGCCACCAGGTGTTGGGGTCATTTCCAGAGCATCCAGAGTCCAAATTCAGCAAAAAATAGTCATTTTTGGGAGATTATGATGTTTTAAACTCATTGGAATAGGCTCCAAGAGGTCCTAAATCTTGTATCATCAATTTGAGCACACTTGAAGCTAATACAAAGTTCACACTATGAAACTGGACCAACGAGATGTAGCCCAAGAGGGGTGAACTCCTTTATCAAAATTCTTTGTGTTAAGCTCTATTATGTGTGTTTGTTGTGTTTAATATTTCTTATGTTCTGTCATTTAAAATTATGCTTTTTAAGCTTATGACAAACTCATAATTTCAATAAGTACATTGTTTGACAATCACATGCTCACAAACAAGCCTATGAAGGATAAGTAAAAAAAATCAAAGAAAATTTTATATCTGAAATGAAACTAGCATAGCAATAACTAGCATTCATTTTCAGATCAAATTGGTATCAAAATAATGAAAAGTTACGAATTTTTCCTTTGTGAAAAAAAAAAGTTGGTATCAAAGCACAAGGTTGCTTGCTTTTCTTACTTGAGGGTTTTTAACAGTGCAAATTTACTGATGCTTACAAGATTGAGATTGCAGAGAGGAGAAGGAAGCTACTGATAGCTAGTCCTGAAGTTAGGACAAGAAGGAAGGAGGCTGAGAAAGCATCATCCTTACCCAAAGGACCACTCAAGGCAACACTTGAAGCACAAGAGGAATTAATTGCACAAGAGGCTGAGGTGATTGAAGAGATACAAGCTGCAGAGATTGAGCTTGAATCTACAGCGAAAATTTCAGGCCATGAAGGAAATCATGAACATTATGAAGAAGAGGATGTCAAGAAGGAATTCAAAGAAATGCAAAGGATGGTGAAAGTTATGTATGAAGCTTTTAAGGCAAAGGAAACTAGAGAAGGTTCAAAACATCGTCATAGAGAAGAATCTTCAAACATAAAGGAGGAAGAGAGGAGCTCAAAAGGCAGTGAAGGAAAACCACCTCCCTCTCCACCATCATCATCATCATCCTCCTCATCCGCATATTCATCTTCCACATCCACTACAAAAACTCATACCCATACTCATTCCAAGATCCCAAAAGGCAATACTCTGTTACTCAAGTTGGACATCAAATTTTAACTTCCCATATACAATGGATAAGTTAATGCTGAAAGAATAGACAATTGGATTCGTCAATTGGAAGTTTACTGTAGAATTCAGAAGCTACAAGAAGACGATATTAAAATCCAGTTGGCTTCATTAAGGCTAGAAGGAGAAGCACTGGTTTGGTGGGAGGCAAAGACACGAGAGGAAATGTGAATCCATGGTAAATTTCCATTTCTTGGGTCAAATTCATTTCTTCCATTAAAAGACAATTTTATCCATTAGCCTATATGCAGGAAGCAATAATGAGTTGGCAAAACTTTAGAAAGCTCAAAGGTCAAAGTTTCCAAGAGTATACACAAGAGTTTAGGAAAAGGGATTTATTACTTGGAGTAGACTTAAATTCACAAGACACACTCTTGAAGTATATAGGATGTCTACATTCCTACTTAAAACACACTATTATCATGTTTAACCCAAATAATTTAGATGAGGTTTGTGTACAACCCACACACTTGGAAGCAAGGGGAAAACAAAATATAGAGGAGAAAGAGGAAAAAGAGGATAAGGGAAAAGAGAAGGGAGGAAAATGGAAGGGAAAGAAGAATGCAAGTATCAAGAAAGAGAAGGAGAAATTCATTTGCAAAAATTGTTCAAAGATTGTCCGTGATGAAGATCATTGTTGGAAACTTCATCCAGAATTGAAACCAGATAGAATGAAATCCAAAGAGAAAGGCAAAATTTTTGCTATAGCTGAACAAGACTTGGGGTCAGATTCAAGAGACGAGACAAAAATTGCTGCTATGGGTTTGAAAGGGAAACACGTTGAATGTACTAGTTCCTCAAATAGCCACATCAACACTCCAAATGAAGACATAAGAAAAGAATTGCTCCATATTACAGTTATTTATAATCATACAAATATTGATGCATTATTTGATACGGGATCACAAGCAAACTTGATTTCAGAAGATATAGTCAAAAATCTTAACCTTGAAACCGTGGCACATCATAAACCATACCCTTTGGGATGGATAGTTAAGAATGCTAATTTACACGTTACAAGGAAATGCATTTTTAGATTTTCTATTACTGCAAAATTTGTTGATGAAGTCGAGTTAGATATAATTCCACTTGAAATTTCTGGGATTATCTTGGGAAGTCCATATTTGTATGAAAGGAAAGCGGTGTTTTATCGCCACGAGAAAAAATATCTTTTGCTTAAGGATGGAGTGGAGTATATTGTGAGAGCTCATCGCAAGAAACTGAATACTTATTTAGTTAACGCAGGGCAAATGAAGAGGCTAGTTAATGCAAGCCAAAACTTGACATTGATGATGATAAAACAAAGAGATGTTTTGCATCATACTTTTCAAACAAATGTTGATATGTGTAATGAGTTGTTTCAGATTGATAACAAGTTGTCTTTGAAAGAACGTGAAAAACATTTGCAGCAGTCAACATTGGTGTTGAACGGTGTTGAAACAAGGTGTCGATGCAAGAGGTTGCAAAGGTCAAAGAGAGGACAAAGTAGTGTGGCAAAGAAGGCATAGGTTTAAAAAATGTTCATTGTTGGTTCCCAAAAGGAACATTACAATGGCGAAGAAACCTGGTCAAGAGTCGACACAAATTCAAGGCAAAAGCAGCTAAAAGACACCATAGTGACAAAGTGCAAGGTGAGAAAGATTCCAAGTTTTCTGTGATTGTTGACCAAGGTAGAAACAAGATTTTTTTCTGCAAAATTAGATTGTTGTTCTGCAAATTCAGAAATATTGCAACATGACGGTGTCAAAGACAACAATAGATGGTCGTCAGAATCAAGGAAAAAATTGTCTTTTTATGAAAATTTCCAAATGATGAAATTAGGAAAAATTCAATGGATAAAGACTGGAAGAGTGTGGGAACAGTCCCCTCATCTTCATAATCAATAATTAAGAGAGCTTTTGGGGTCCAAAAGTCTTCTAGTGGGGAGGAATGATTAGGGATCAAGTTTTAGCTAAAAAATAAAAGTGCTCTAAATTGCTTCAAACTTGAACGACCTAATAGATTTCGTCGCCAGGATTTCGGCGCAACTCGTTTCATCAAAATCCGAGTTCGTATGACTGAGTTATTGTCTGCTATTCGTTTTCCAAAATAGGCAAAAAAGGAGCAGAACAGGTACAATGTTGATGTAGCATATATAGTCATTATTGAAAGGAATATTCTCTATATTGCAGCCAGTGGCACTATAACAAGTGTCATCTTCAGATTCACCAGATGAGTTAAGTGAAGAGAGAAATTGTCCAATGACCTCCAATTCTTCCTAAGTTGGAATTTGAAAAAATTTTAAGGGTTGGAGTATAACCCAACTAGAGGGCGCCACGTGTCCTCTCTGGTGGGCCATCTCCTAACCTATGGGGGTCGAAATTTCAAGTCATATTAATGTTTGGACATTATTTATATGGTGGAATTATATATATATATATATATATATATATATATATATATATATATATATAGTTTTTCAAACCCACATTTCGGTGGGATTTAACTAAGTCTGGAGGATATATGGAGAAGGATTCAAAATGGCAGCATCGACAAGTTAGCGGGAGAAGTTCTATTATAATTTGATGCAAAATTTATGAGGTGGAGTTGGGGTCAAACTCTTGACCTCATGCCCACCAACCGACCACCTTACCGTCTCTTCTGCCAAGTGGTTCATACCCTATACGTTTGCTGATTCCATTTGAATTAAAGTCATCCGAAAGTTGGGGGTTGGAGGGGGCCAGCCTCGCAGACCAGCCCCCTCCCCATGTGGCCAGGAGCGTGAAACCAGGTGCCAATCCAAATGAACCAGCAGGTTTTGATAAGTATGTTTAATTAATGTTAAACATGGGTTTATGACGATAAACCGTCATTAGCGCATAAAACGCAATTAACATTAAACCTTGTTTATCCGCCCGTATGCGCGCTTAGCGTTAATTAAGACGGAGCTTAAGTTGGCAGAAATTTCGGAGGATGCGCCAATTTTGGCATTTTTTCTAAATTTGGAATGTTAACTGGCAGTTCCTCCAATTTTAGAGGAGAAATTGGGGAAATTTTGGTTTTGGTCATAACTCACTCAATTTTTGACCAAACTGAGCTCAGTAAAAGTCATTTTTGGCTAATTGGCATGCTGGGAACTCAATGAAGTAGGTTGTAGAGGCAGAAAAGGTCATATACAGGTGTTTTTGTGCATTTTAATATTTTTGAAGGCTAGGGCCACCAGGTATTAGGGTCATTGCCATAGCATCCAGAGTCCAAATTCAACAAACAAATAGTCATTTTTGGGAGATTATTATGTTTTAAACTCATTGGAACAGGTTCCATGAGTTTCTGAAGCTTGTAACAGAAATTTGAGCACACTTGAAGCTAATATAAAGGTCACACTATGAAGCTAGACCAAGGAGATGTAGCCCAGGAGGGGTGAACTCCTTTATGAAAATTATATGTGTTAAGCTCTGTTATGTGTGTTTGTTGTGTTCAATATTGCTTCTGTTTTTTCATTTAAAATTATGCTTTTGAAGCCTATGACAAACTCATAATTTCACTAATTACATTGTTTGACAATCACATGCTCACAAACAAACCTACAAAGGATAAGTGAAACAAATCAAAGAAAAGTTTATATCTGAAATGAAACTAGCACAGCAATAACTAGAATTCATTTTTAGATCAACCTCCTCCATTAATCATGGCCATATTTTCTCCACTAATTCTACCAGGTCAGCTCACTGCTTTACCTCAAAATTATGGTCAAAGGCTACCTCTATTTGATGGAACATCAGAAATTACAGCCTATCAACATGTGGCTAAAGTAACTGATTTTATACATCTTAAAGAAGTAGACAATGATGATGCTAAAATGTGAATAATTTCTCAAAGTTTTTTTGGAGAAGTAAAGAAATGGTTTCGCTCTCTTGGAGCTGGTACAATTGGTACTTCACAACAGCTAATTGATTGATTCATGGAAAAATGGGAAGAGAAGAAAAATCCATTGCAAATCCTAGCTGAATGTAATGCACAAAAAAAAATACAAATGAATCTCTCCAAGAATTCACAGCTAGATTTAATAAGATATATCATTCAATTCCTGATAATATTAAACCACCCCCTAACCTTTATTTACTCCATTACCCTGAAGTTTTTGACCCTGATATGGCCTATCAATTGACAGAGAGAAACCCATCAACTTTGGAAGAAATGCTGTGAGTGTAAAGGCCAATCTGATTATTAAAAAGTCCAAGGTCAAACTAGAAAAAGAGTCACAATAAAAGAAGAAACATCCACTTCATTAGAAGGAAAAATTGATACTTTGATTAAATCCATGGATAAAATGAGGGATAAGATTTCTAGTGCTAACAGACAAGCTGAACCTTCTATAATAAATCCCAATTTCAGGGGTCAAAATCAGCAACACCAATACAGGATTAAACAAAGGGAACAGAGGCTGCAGGATTCACAAAGTCAACAACAAATTAGGACACCTTTCCAACAGAATTATACTGAAGGCCCTGATGAACATGATGAAGAAGAAATTTATGGAGAAAATCATTTATTTGAGGAAAATCAACAACCTTTTTGCCTCACTAAATAAGATCAATATTTTGCAGAAATTTGTGCATCAAAAGACCAACAATATGGCATTTCAAATGAAGATTTAATGTGTATTGAATATTATCAGAGAGGTTATCAAAATTCCCTCACACAAGTTCAAAGACAGTATGGTTTGAGGAGCAAAAATGTTCCCATAGTTGCTAATCAAAAGAACTAGAGCTCTCAAACCAATACTTAGCAAAAAGAAGTTGTTGCACCTAACAGAGGCAAAGAAAAAGCACCTACTTCTTCTACTTCTACTAAATCTAATGAAGCAACCACCAGCAATCAAATAAAAGATCAAGAAGTTCAAGGAGATCAGAAGAAAGATTCTTCATCCAAAGAACTGCCTGAAAAGAAGGATACGTCACTAAAAGAGGTAGAAAAACATCTTGCTCATTTTTCCCTTGCAAATGAAATTGCTAAACTGAAGGTTTCTATTCCTCTAACTGAGATAATGAAGAATGATCAATACAAGTTTCAAGTTACTAAGTTTCTCAGAGTTGATCAAACATCTGATATGGTTAACTTGAGTGATGATCATCTCGAGCTTCTTTTTGGTCCTGTTGTTGATGGCAAATCAGAAGATAGTGAAGTTCCTCCTTTTTACTTAAGTCTTAAGATCCATGATTTCATTCTTCACAATGAAATTCTTGATTCTGGAGCATCCCACAACTTCATGCCTAAAGCCATTATGGACAAGTTAGGACTTGACATCACAAGACCTTACCATGATCTCTATTCATGTGATTTAGGGAGGGTGAAATGTCCTGGTCTTATCAAGGATTTAGTGGTCTCATTAGAAGAAATTCCAGCCAAGAATGTCCTTATGGATGTTGTTGTGGCTGATATTCCACCTAGGTATGGAATGCTACTTTCTAGATCATGGGGAGAAAAACTTGGAGGAACTTTGCAGCTTTTCTTTTCATATGCAACAATTCCTATTTTTGGACAATTCATAAAGCTTTACAAATAAATTATGATGAAGTATATGATCAGTACAAAAGAAAGGCCTAACAATCGTCTCATTCATGTTGTACATACAGATTTAGAGTCTTTTATTTTATT
Organism: Pinus albicaulis; assembly: GCA_034641835.2. NCBI lineage: Eukaryota > Viridiplantae > Streptophyta > Pinopsida > Pinales > Pinaceae > Pinus > Pinus albicaulis. Next base: position 1,051,517,301 of record CM076584.1, on the reverse strand, counting down.
TAATGAAGAATGCTCAACATATTCAGACTTGTTCATTGAATAAAAATCAAAAAATTCAAAAAATTCAGATTATGTTTTAGAATTAGCAGAGACATAATTTTGTAAGATAGTGCCAAAAAGTTTGGAATTGAAGACATCTTCTCAAGAAGAAAATAAGAAAACAATAGAAAAAAACATAAATTTTGGATATAACAGAGGTATCTCAAAAAGAGAATAAAAATTAGCCATCTGATTTACATCTTCCAGATGAAGAAAATAGAATTTGGACTACGGATTTTGATGGGGCCATGGGAAAAGAAGGTGTTGGTATTAGAATATCGATTCACAACCCAATTAATCAATCATTGGATATCCCTTCAAATGTTACATTTTCTTCCTACAAACTGGAATTTGACTGCACAAATAATGAAGCTGAATATGAAGCCTTAATTGCTGGTCTAAAATTTTTGAAAAATCTTGGTGCAAATAAATTTTATGTATATGGCGACTCCGAGTTAGTAATTAAGCAAGTTAAAGGAGAGTACCAAGCCAAACATCCCAGAATGAGAGCTTACAGAAATGTAATCCTAGATATTCTCGAAACATTTCTTGAATATACTTTGTCATTAATTCCTAGAAACAACAATGTTACTACTAATTCTCTGGCTACTTCTACTAATACGTTCAAAATTCCTCTATATGCAAACAAAAAATATCAAATAAATGTTAAACACCACCCTGTTGTCCCTGAAAATGTCCAATATTGGCAATTGTTTCAAAATGATGAGCAAACCAATAACTTCTTGCAGACAGAAGAAGAATTCATAAATGCCCAAATAGATGACCAAGAAATTCATGATACAAAGATGCAAGTACTACAGCTTAAGGATAATTCTATTCCAAGAGGTTTGGCACCTTTGGAAGAACTTTTTGACCAATATGATGTTTCAAGGAAGCCTACCATGTCACCAACATAGGTGGGAGTGGAAGATTTAAATCTTGGCACTTCAGAAAAGCTAAATATGGTGCAGATTTCAAAATCCTTGAGTCTAGAAATGAAAGCTAAGTATGCAGTACTTATGTCTCAATTTTCAGATGTATTTTCTTGGGAATATTCATATTTGAAGGTCTATGATAAAAGTATTATTCAACACACTATTCCTTTGAAGCAAAATCAAAAACCATTTCGCCAAAAGCTTAGAAGGATGAATCCTAAATTGCTTCCTTCTATTCAAAAGGAAGTAAACATATTATTCATTGCCGGAATAATAATTCCTATTCGTTTCTAAGACTGGATGTCAAATCTAGTACCTGTGAGAAATAAGACAAGAGAAATAAGATTGTGCGTGGATTTTAGAAATCTGAACAAAGTATCCTTAAAGGACAATTATCCACTACCAAAAATGGATCATATTTTGTAAAGGGTAGTTGGATCATCTAGACTTTATTTGTTAGATGGATATTCAAGATACAATCAAGTTCTTTTCCACCCATATTATCAAGAAAAGACAGCTTTCACCACACCTTGGGGTACTTTCATGTATGCCAAAATGCCTTTTGGTTTGAAGAATGCAGGAGAAACTTTTCAAAGAGCAATGGACATTGCTTTTGCCAATGAGAAAGATTTGTTTTTGGTTATATACCTTGATGATATCATTGTTTTTTCAAAGACAGATGAACACCATTTGCAGCATCTAAAAACAGCCTTTGAAAAGTGCAGAAAGTTTGAAATTTCATTAAATCCAGAGAAGATCCTCTTTGCTATGGAAGAAGGCAATTGTTGGGACATATTATATCTAAAGATGGAATAAGAGTAGATCCTTCAAGGATTGAAGCAATTTAGAATTTATATTATCCAAGGAGCAAAAAGGAGATTCAATCTTTCAATGGTAAAATTATTTTTTTGAGAATATTTGTTCCCAATCTTGTAGAACATTTGAGGCAGATTACTGATATGTTGAAGAAAGATACATGAGTAAAATGGAATGAAGAAGCAAAGAAGTCATTTAATCAGGTCAAGTTAGCTCTATCTCATGCTCCTATTCTCATTAGCCCAGACTATACACTTGATTTTATTATTTTCTCATTTGTTTCAGAGCATACACTTGCAGTTGTTTTAATGCAGAAGAAAAACCAAAATACAGAACAGCCTATTGCTTTCTTTAGCAGAACAATAAGATATGATGATTTATAATACAATATCATTGAGAAACAAACCTCAGCGTTAGTTAAAGCATTGAAAGATTTAAGAGTGTACATTTTACATTCCCATGTCATTCCTTATGTGCCAAATGTTGTTGTTAAAGAATTACTTACAAAGAATGATCCAAAAGGTCATAGAGGAAAATGAATTGCAGTCTTACTAGAGTATGATTTGGAGATTAAGACCAAAAAATTGATCAAAGGACAAGGCCTAGCAAAGTTGATGGCAGATTATAATCTTCATGCCTTAGATATAAATTTCATTGTTGCAATGTCTGATGAAAAAACCTCCTGAAACATTACCTGAGATAGCCGACATATTTTCTTTATCTCCCTAGTATGATGATTGTGTATATTTTGCAACATTTGAATCCTCCTCCTAGCATGCCAAGCAGTAAATAAAGATCACTGAAGTTAAAAGCTCCGAAATATTGCATTTTGAATGGTGTCTTATATTAGAAAGATCCTGGTGGAATATTGCTCAATTGTTTAGTTGAAGGTGAAGTTGAGAAAGTTAAGTCGGATTTTCATAAGGGTGAATGTGGAGGCCATATTTATTGGAAAAACACAACAAATAATATTTTGAGAGCAGGTTTCTACTCGCCCACCTTGTTTTCTAATGTGTACAAAACAATTAATAGTTGTCATGAGTGTCAGATATTTCAAGGAAAAAGGAAACTTTTACCCTTGCCTCTTAAACCAATTGAATTCCAAGCACCATTCCAAAAATGGGGACTTGATTTTATTGGTGAAATTTATCCTCCATCTTCATCTAAACACAAATGGATTCTCACTGCTACAGATTATTTTACCAAATGGATTGAGGCTATTCCTCCTAGGCAAGCAACTGATTCTATTATCATTCAGTTTCTTGAAAATAATATTTTTTCAAGATTTGGTTTTCCATACAAGATTATCACTAATAATGAAGTTGCTTTCAAATCCAAGTAGATGATTGATTTCTGTGATAAATATCACATTAGACTTGGTAATTCTACTGCATATTATCCTCAAGGAAATGGGCTTGCAGAATCATCTAACAAGTCTTTGGTGAATATTATCAAGAAGATGTTACAGGAAAACAAAAGGAATTGGCACAAGATGCTTACAAATGCTCTGTGCGCCGATAGAGTGAGCACAAAAAGATCAATTAACATGTCTCAATTTCAGTTAGTTTATGGAATTGACATTGTTTTCCCTTCTTCTTTGGTTGTTCCGATAATGAATATTTTGTAGGAGGTTGACGATGAGCCTAATGACATTCAGAGAAGGATCAACCAGATGATACATTTGCAACAATCAAGAGATGAAGTTTTCAGTGATAGTTCAAAGTTGTATGACAGAATTAAAAAGGTCTTTGATAGAAAATCAAAGGCTGATGACTTCAAGATTGGAGATATTGTTCTAAGATGTGATACTAGAAATGAATAAAAGGGAAAGCATGGGAAATTTGATAATCTATGGAAAGGACCTGACAAGGTTGTAGCATTCAGAGGAAACAAAGCATTTTTGCAAGAAGATCTTGAAGGACAAGAAGTGTTGGGAGGACTTATCAATGGTAGGTTTCTAAAGCACTATATTTCTTGAAATCCTGAGAAAGAGATTCATTGTCATTTTATATACCAATTTACATTTGATGCTAAACAAATAAAGGAATGGTTGCAAAATTTTGAAGCCCGGGGAGAATGCCATGACACTTCTACAAACAGTTCATCTTTTCTTTTAAAAGTTCTCAAGTTTTAGTCTTTTGTAAAGTCAGAGTCAAGTCACTTGTTTTCAGTCAAAAATCTTCAATTTGTTTCATTTTTTCAAAGTCCAGTTGACTATATAACCCAATGGATAAGGCTACTTGATCTACGATGTTCTTGATACCTCCTGAAGGAGGTGACATCCCAAGTTGGAGCCAATGTTAGAGTCAGTTTTTCAGTGATCAAAGATAGCTCTTTTGTAAGTTTTCTATCAGGTCATTAGTCAAAAAATTTTACTTTTTCAAACAGTCCTCAACAATAATTTTGATCACTGAATGAGTCCTATCAAGATATGCTACTCCTTCACACTTTTTCATATCCATTCAGAGGTCTAAAGTCATGTCATTTCATCATATATAAGTCAAGTTTAGGGTTTAAACTGCTATAAAAAATATTCAGTTTTTATTATTAAAAAGGGCAGTCAAATTTCCATCTCGTCCATTAAGGTCTAGTTGAAGGAGTAATCCTATTTTATAGTCCAAAAATAAACTTTGTGTCATGGAAATTCTATACCCTATCGCTATCTCTGAGAGCAAATGCAAAGTTTTGCAAAAGAAAGATATTTTCTAAATCATATACTTATCAAGGTTATATCTTTAATATTTCAAAAATAATTCTTTAAACCATAGGTTATAAATCCTATGTGTTGTACTTTACCATCGCCATTCTCCATTATCGTTACTCTCCACTACCGATGCAACACGTTGCATTCATGTATTCTCCTATCATTCATATCACATCACTCTCATCATACCCCTACCCCACCAATCGCTAAACTTTGTCATACGTTAAATCCCTTCCACCTCTCTGATCATCCATTACATCTCCATTTCATCCAACGGCTCGTGTTAGGCTTCGAGCCCCCCTCATCGTCTGAGACTTAATGTCAGGGGGCAAGGTCCGAAATATTGGTATTAAATACCGACCCCACTGCTACGTGTCACGAGAAGGTGATTTCGCAACACCCCCGCCCCCCCTGCGCACAAAACTACTTACCGCCCTAATACCCCTCTAAAATCCCGCTTACCCGATGATATCAAACCATTGCTTCCTCCTGCCAATCACGTCATGCCAACGTGGACTATAGCTCGTCCAATCAACTTAATTCCTATCGTTTCCTTAATTGTTAGACAATTAATTCAATTTCTAACCGTTAGGCAACGTACCCGCACCCCTTTTCAAATGGGAAACAATCCAATTGCCCATAAATTCACCATTAAACGCCTGTTTCAAACCTTTATTTTGCTATTTGCTCTGCTCAACACAGGATTCTGAATTTACAGCTACTACCAGAACTTCAAAAATAAACCTTGTCAGTGTTTGAAGCCTTCTCTCGCAGCTACTAATTTTCTTCTAGTTACAGAGCTTATCCTCAGTCTCGGCCTCTACTGTGTATTAGAGAATTCTCATTTTCCACCATTACAACAGAGCCAACCATGCCTCTGAAAAACAAAGGACCTGAGCAACCAATAAGTCTGCTATTACATCCTCTAGTTGATTTTCATCACATTCCCTTAGTAGATAAAGATCACAAAATACATGAAACCTTGTCTGACATTGAGCTTTTCGAGTTATATTGCTAGTTAGAAGACAAATTCTTGGATAAATCAGATGACATAGGACTATGGGATTATAATCTCCCACATTTCATCTTTCCTCATACCCATAGTGCCCTAGAGTTTTTTAGAATATTCCAAGCTTGGTATATGCCAAACCAGAGAGCTATTATCACTCCTAGAGGAGAGATTTTAGTGACTATCAATGCCCAAACAATTGAACAAATGATGCAAGCCCCAACCACAGAGAATGATACACCATTTTCCCAAGAAGCCTTGATATAAATATACCAGAAGTTAGATTTTGCAAAGAGAGCTCAAACTCTTGAGCTATTCATGACTGAAAATGACCCATTACCTAAGAAAAACCCTCCATTTCCATCATCCATATTCCCTGAAAGGTCCAAACAAATCATCACAGTCGTTTCCTACCTTCTTGGTTATTATTCAGAACAATGGGTCGATGAAGCCATCATAGGGTTTTTGTCCATATTCTCCATTGATTACAAACCCTCCATCGTTTTCAATTTCAGTCAGTTTATTGCAGATTATATCCATGATCAGTTTGTGAAATTCACAACTAAAGAGGTTTTCAGTTATGCCTCTATGTTAGTTTACTTGTTCTTGTACTCTTAGGGAGATAAATTTAAGTTTTCTCTACAGAAATGGATGAGGAAGGCAACCAACAGTCAATCATTTTTGGACTTCATTAGTCATGAAGGAACATAAAGGATATTCATATAAATAGTTTGTGGAATTGTTTCTTCAGCCAACACTCAGTTTGTTAAATAGCACTCAAGAGCCAAGAATTAGTGAAGAGATTAGATAGGTATTTCAGCTGTTAGATCAAGCTAGAATAGGGGATTGGTATCTTTACCAAAATTATACAAAACTCAGAGTTTATGGATGTGAACTTCCCCCTTATAACTTGCCCATGTTCCTCCCCGTGAGGATTTTTTCATTGGAGTATATTAGAAAAATGTTTAATGCAGATGAAGTGCATTTTGTTTCTGCTAAAAAGAAATCTCAATTTAAAATTAAAACACAGATAGGTCCTTTTATATGTAATAGCAGAACAACAGGGGAGGAGGTAGATAATTTGTTGAAAGAAATGCAGTTTAGCCCAAGTTTTACATGGTCTTATGATCCAGTTGGTGTCATTTTCAAACTGAGGGTGGAAAATAAATCTACACCATATTTTCATACACTTAGACTAGAGATTGAAAAGTACATGAATCAGATTGAATGGATTGAAGGTACACTACAAGAGGCTGAAGAGAAAACATTATCTACATCAGCATTGCGGACTCCTATTGCATAGGAAAGAGAAGGGAAAAGAGTTAGAGAATATCAGTCATTTCCAATGACTCATTCATCTAGCAAAGAGTTCAAAATTCACTACAGGAAGAAAACAAAGTTAAATCATAAGGTCAATCCCAGCAAGGAATTAGAGAAAGAAGTGATCATCATTACTGAAGAGACACCTCCTTCTACACAGATAGGTGATAAAGGCACTTCTACTACTCTTACTACTTCCACAGTTTCTAAATATCAGCAAACAACAGCTTCTCAAGATCAACAAAAAGTCATTCAGACAAACACAGCTACTACAGGGGAGAAAGAAAAGACTGGCTTTGATACTTTTAAAGAGATAAAGCTGAAGAATGAAATGTTGAAGACAAGTACATACAACTAGTTTTGGAAACAAACTCCCAGTTCACAAAGTAGGTTGCTTTTAACCTTTGATTCTGAAAAGGGAAAATGCATTTTCCATTTCTTCAGGCACAAATCCCACAACCAAAGTCAGAGGCAGATTATAAAAGGGCTACATTTGATTTTGAGACAAAAAAGATCCATCCAATAGATTAAATGGAGATACACAAGCAAATTGGTGAGATGATTTCATCAACTCTCACTAAAATTGCTTTAAGTTTATCAAAACTACAGGTTTCATTGGCAAATGTGCAGTCACTGCTGAAAATGGAGAAGGTGTATTCATTTGAAAAGGACACAAGAATAAAGACTCTAGAATATCTGGTGGTAAAAATTAGATATGATCCATCCAATGTCAATTCCATTGAAGAAATCATCAAGAATAAAAATTATGATATAGCAGCATTAAGGAAGCAATTGAAAATCTCTCCTACAGAAGATCCTTTGGCAAAGGATATTTAAGAAACTGAAAGTCAAAAGACATAAATGATGAAGTTGATAATGGAGAAGAATGCTCAATTAAAGTAGATGGAATCAGAATTAGAAAAGATGATAAAGGAAAAGGAAGCTGCAGCAAAAACATCAAAGGTTCTTTTACAGGCAATGCCACTAGCAGCCATTCCTATAGCTCAAACTTCTAGAACAAGCATTGCAGATGGAGTTGATCAGCTTACAAAATTAGTTCATAACATGTCCATTCAAGAAGAGGAGATCAAAAAATTGCAATATCATGTAAAATTATTGCAATTATAGAAATATAATGTTGATAGTTCACATGCAGCTGAAGCACGGAGGGCAAAAAAGTTGATTGAAAGGCTGCAGAAAGAGAAAAAAGAATTTGTTATTGGTAACACTTTGGGCCAGGTAAAAGAGATAATATGGGAAGACATCACAGAGTCTAACAGTGAAATTTAGGCAAGCATACATATCATATTTGAGCAAAAGGAGCTGATACAGAAGAAAAATGAGGCAATTACGACAATCAAAGAACAGTTGGGAGATAAGCCTGCAATAGCTAACAATATTATTATATTTCTGAATTCAAAGAACAGGTATGAGCTAGATGAATTGGGCATTTATGACAGAACATAAACCATCCTGGAAGTGAAGAAGGTGCTAATAAAGAAAAAATTGATTCTTCAGCTTGAGGAGAAGTGCCACACTCTAGAGACTACAATTCAGAGATTCTTCGCAAAATAGAGCCTCTGACACAAAATGGATTACCTTCTCTTTTTGTAATTAATGATAAATTGATGACCAGAGAAGTCTATGGAAAGAGACTTCGGGAAATTTCTAGGGATACTGCCAAGTTTGCAAATATTAAAGTGATCAGGAGTTCATAAATTTTTCTCAAAATTAAAAGTTACATAATTGGGTTGAAACCAGGATGGTTGCGTAAATCTCATCTTCTTGATTCTGGCGCTGTGAACGGTTCGAAATACCGATGTCGTATGAGGAAGATATCGAGTTCTGATTGAAATGCCAAACAAGTACAATTTTCGACAGTTTGACCAGGTTTGACTAGGATGCACAGTCATCAAGGTGGATGTACAGTCAACAAAAAATAATATTCCTCGAAATATTCCTTTCCACCAATCTAATCGTGGTTTGACAAGTGTCACAATTTTATTGGTAGTACAGTTTGGAGGAGCTAATTATAGGGCACCATGTGGCCAGCCCTGAGGCCGCCACATGTCCCTAAAATGGCATGTTAAAATTTTGTTGGAGGTAGCAGGGAACGACCCCCTGACCTCCAGTTGGGCACGCATACACTCTACCATCTACGCTACGCATTTGTTTCTTAACCTCTAAGGCAACAGGTTTATGTTATGGTGTATAGCATTGGTGTTTGGGGGTTGGGAACCGTCGACAGTCCCAACCCGCCAGCGGTTCCCCGGAGTATATCACATGGCAAACAAAAAACTTCAACCACCTCCACGTGGTCAATGCCTTAACCGACGCCTCAACCCGTTGTTCAAACTTCAAACCGCAGTTTATAACGTGGTTTCCGCCGACAGTTACAATAACCCGCGGTTTGGGGGTGTGCATGTGGCCACTACCCAACCGCTAACATTTAATACACATTTAAATGGCAGAACAGTTAGAGGACACACCTAAATTGGAAAGTAAGCCAATTTTAACTTCAGTTAAGTGGATTTCTCCACTTTCAGTGGAGCTTTCCTAGGTGAAACTAGGCAAAAGTGTAGGAGGCCCAATTTTCGACCATTCTGAGTGAATGAAGAGTCATTTTTGACTAATTGAAGCATTATGGAGCCATTGGCGTAGAGAAAACAACCATTAGAGCACTGTAACTACATTTAATAGCAAAATTTTGAGCATAATGAAAGATGGACAAGCCATTGGGAGCTCGACCAGCAGATGTAGCCCAGGAGGCGTGAACTGCTTCATCATGCCTGCTGTGTAAATTTCACGTGGTGACTTATTTCTCTGTTTTACACTATTGTTCAGTGTTATTTATGCCTATTTTATGCTTCTAATTCACTAAAAATCATCTACAATTCATGGACAAACTCCTCAATCCTTATGCAAACTAATGAACTAATTATGCACATGTTTTTAAAACTGAAAGACACTTAGCACAAAAAAACTAATACATTGATTTTCAGATCAAGTTGGTATCAGAGCTAGAGTTTATTCTCTAGTGTTGTTTAGTGCAAATAATTGTTTAACTGTTTGCAAGTTTTAGATGCTTACAAGGCTCAAGCTCAAAAGAGGAGAAGGAAAATTGGTGGAAGCAGAAGGGTCTCAAAAGGAGAGCAAGATTGCCACAATCTCCACCACCTAGTTCACCTCCTAAAGAAGCAAAAGCTCCATTAAGCATGCCTAATGTGGAAGGATAAATCCATGAAGAAGTTGACCCTAAGGAGGAAGAAATAGTTTTCAGGAAAGCATTCCTTGACATGACTGAGATGGTTAGAATTCTATATCAAGAAAGAAATGAGAGACTGGTAGGATAAGGATCTAAACTTCACAAGGAAGGACAAGGATCTTCAGGAGGTCAACATGATGAAGACAAATCAAAGAAGGGAAATGGAGGAAATGGAGAGCTACCATCTTCACCCTCATCCTCATCATCATCCTCTACTTCTTCTTCAGTACATCAGCCACACAAGTCCAAGAACACTGGTAAAAATCCTTTATTAAAACTTGATGTTAAGTTCGAATTGCCAATGTTTAATGGTGAAGTAAATGCAGACAAGCTAGATAATTGGATTAGACAATTGGAGGTCTATTTGAGAATACAGAACCTTCAAGATGATGATACAAAAATTCAATTAGCTTCTTTGAGAATGGAGATGTAGGACTTGTTTGGTGGGAAGCCAAGACAAAGGAGGAAATCAAGAAACATGGTAAGATTATTCTATCATGGTCAGATTTTATTGCTGCTATCAAACAACAGTTTTATCCATTAGCTCATATGCAGAAATTCATCATGAACTGGTAGAACTTTAGGTAATTGAAGGGACAAAATGTGCAAGAATACACCCAAGAATTTAGGAGAAGAGCTCTCTTATTAGGGGTGGATTTGTAGAGCCAAGATACTTTGCTAAAGTACATAGGAGGCTTACATAGCTACCTAAAACATACTATTCTAATGTTTAACCCCACCAATCTAGATGAAGTTTGTGTTTAGGCCACACATCTAGAAGCTAGAGGGAAGAACATTTTTGAAGAGGGTGGGAAAAACCTTTTAAGGGTAAAGCCAAGGAAAATACCTCAAAAGGTAAAATAAAAAATAAAAAATGCATCTATTAAGAAAGAGGGAAAAAAAGTGACGTGTAAACATTGTTCAAAACAAGGCCATGATGAGAGTCATTGTTGGAAATTACATCCTGAATTAAGGCCAAAGAAACCCAATAACAAAGGGAAACAGAAAACTACTGCTAAAACTCAACTGATTTAGGATCTGATTCAGGTGATGAATCTAAAATCATAGCCATGGGATTGAAGAATATGAAGGGAAAAGAAATTAAAAATAAACCCAGTACCAGTACATCAAATTGTCACATAAACACTCCAAATGAAGAAGAAAGAATAGAATTGTTTCATGTGAGGGTCATATCCAAGCATACCAAGATTGACAAACTGTTTGATAGTGGGTCACAAGCAAACTTAATCTCTGAATATTTGGTCAAGAAACTTAACCTTGAGACCATACCACATCAAAAACCATATACATTGGGTTGGATTTGTAAGGATGCAAATCTACAGGTTTCCAAGAAATGTATATTGAGGTTTGCAATCACTACAAGCTTTGTTGACACAGTTGAATTAGATGTGATTCTTCCTGACATAACCGGTATTGTTTTAGGGAGTCCTTACTTGTATGACAGGAAAGCGATCTTCTATTGCCCTGAGAACAAGTATCATTTATTCAAATATGGCAAGGAGTTCATTGTTAGAGCACACCGCAATAAGACAAACATTGCTTTGGTAAATGTTGGACAAGTAAAGAGGTTGGTAAATTCAAGTAAGGATTTTGTTCTTCTTATGATTAATCCTAAAGATGATATTGATCATGAATATTTTGAGGGATGTGATCCTAAGTTGAAATAATATTTATATGATGTGGTTAATGGACATCATGAGATGTTTCATGAGCCAACAGGATTGCCTCCAAAAAGAGAAATTCAACATGAGATTCAGTTGCAGCATGATTTTCCTCTTCCAAACATCAGTATGTATCGCATGTCAATAATGGAAAATGATGAAATAAAGAGGAAAATCAAAGAGATGTTGTATAAATGAATCATAAGGCCAAGCACCTCGACATGTGGTTCACCCATAGTCTTGATACCAAAGAAAGATGGGACTTGGCGCATGTGTGTAGATTTTCGAGCTTTGAACAAGATTACGGTAAAAAATTGTTACCCACTCCCAAGAATAGATTATTTGCTTGATCAGCTGAAAGAAGCAAAGTTTTTCACTAAGTTAGATTTACAAAGTGGATATCATCAAGTAATAATTGCAGAAAGTGATATATGGAAAACTACATTCAAAACCAAACAAGGACTCTTTGAGTGGCTAGTTATGCCTTTTGGTTTATGTAATGCACTGGAAACTTTCATGCAAGTTATGGATAGTGTTTTGCGACCATTCCTTGATGAATTTGTTATTGTGTACTTAGATGACATTTTGATTTTCAGCAAAACAAGAGAAAATCATGTCTTGCATGTGAGCATAGTGCTTGATATTTTGAAGAAAGAGAAATCGTTTCTTAAGATGTCAAAGTGTGAGTTTGGAAAGAATTTTTTGGTTTATTTGGGACATATTGTAGGAGGAGGAGAATTGAGGATTGATCCTTCTAAAGTGGAAGCCATTGTGAATTGGCCCACACCAAAATAGTTACCGAGGTAAGAATTTTCTTAGGTGCAACTCAATATTATAGGAATTTTATTGCTAACTTCTCTTCCATCGCAGCTCCTATGCATGCGGTGACAAGTGTGAGGAAAGGCTTCCAATGGGGAGGCAAACAGCAGCAAGCTTTCGAAGCTTTAAAAGACAAGATCAGTTCAGCTCCAGTCCTTGCATTACCAAATTTGAGACAGCCATTCGAGATACAAACTGATGCTAGTGATTATGCCATGGGCGCAGTACTTTTGCAGCATGGTAAGCCAATCGCCTTTCATTCAGAAACTTTTAATGGAGATGTGACTAATTATCCTACATATGAAAAAGAACTATATGTGTTGATAAAAAGTGTCAAGAAGTGGAAACACTACTTGATGGGTAAAGAGACTATTATACATACCGATCACCAACCATTACAGTACTTGCAGTCACAAACAAAATTGCAGCAATCAATACATTTTAGGTGGATGGGATTTCTTCAACAATTTCACTTGGTTATAAGGTACAAAAAAGGTATATTCAATAAAGTTGCAGATATGCTTTCAAGGCAAATCATTAGTGATTCTACTTTACTAAAAAATGATTATGTTGTACATGAGAGTTACATAGAACAATATACACATGACATTGATTTCCAAGATGTGTATGCTAGTTTGAGTGAAGGGAATCAAGTTGAAGAAAAAGATTATCACGTGCATAAAAATTTGATGTTTCAATTGGGCAAGCTATGTATTCCACAAGGAGAGAGGCTAAGTGTCATGAGAGAAGCTCATTCTTCTCTTATTGCTGGACACTTTGGGGTAAGCAAAACAGTGGCGCATCTACAGAGGTATTGTTATTAGCCTCGCATGATAGATAGTGTGTCACATTTTATAATAGGTTGTTCTATGTGTGCAAGTAAGCCTAGTAATAGGAAGCTTGGATTGTACATGCCACTACCGGTACCATCAAGGCCATGGGAGAGCATATCCATAGAATTTGTTGGAGGTCTACCTATGTCAAGAAAGCAACATGATTATCTTTATGTAGTTGTGGATAGATTCAGTAAAATGTGTATACTTATGCCATGTAAGAAAACCATTACTGCTGAAAAAACAGTTGAATTCTATTTTAAAAAATGTTTGGGTTCATTTTGGATTGCCCACTTCTATTGTTAGTGACAGGGATTCCAGGTTCATTAGGAATTTTTGTCAAATCTATGGAGAATGATGGACACAAAGTTGAAAAAGATTATCGCCTTTCGTCCACAAACAGATGGACAAACCGAAGTGGTGAACAAAACAGCTGTGCATCTATTGAGAGGATATTGTAGCAAACATCCTAAGTTGTGGGATGAACAACTGCATTACATTCAGCACACTTACAACTGGGAAAATCACTCTTCAACACAAACCTCACCTTTTGAAGTATGCTTTGGGTATTTGCCAAAATCGCCATTAGACTTCATCTTTCGGAAGGATGTTGCAATTGATGGCCATAGTGATATTGATAAGGCTCGAAATTTCATTGATAAAATTCAGATTATACATCAACAAGTTCAAGAACAACTTGAGAAAATTCAAATCAAATACAAAGAGAGGCATGACAAACACCGGGTTGATCATAAGTTTCAAGAGGGAGATGAGGTATGGTTGCACATTAGCAAAGAAAGGATGCAAGGGGAAGGTAAAAAGCTCAAAACCATTCACTATGGTCCTTTTAAGATCATAAAGAAAGTTGGTAACAATGCATTCCAACTTAACTTTCCTTCTTACATGCAAATGTATTCAGTTTTTAATGTTGAAAACTTACGCTTGTATGAGCCACCTTTGATCAATGATCAAGGAAGTGATGTTCAACTACTTTCTATTGACGATTTCTCGCCAGAATTTCTGGATGAGCTCAAAGAAGATATAATTCTTGACAGAAGGAAAAGAGCATCAAAGAGGGGAAGTTTTGACTACCTTCGAGTTGGGCTCAAAGGAACTAAACCAAGTAAGGAAAAATGGATGAAGGTTGAAAAGGTGAGGGAGTTTTACCCTCATCTACTGAACAGGTAATCAAGTCTTTTGGGGTCCAAAAGCTTCCCAATGGGGAGGAATGATCAGGAGTTCATAAATTTTGCTCAAAATTAAAAGTTACATAATTGGGTTGAAGCTATGATGGTTGCATAGATCTCCTCTTCATGATTCTGGCATCCCAAACGGTTCGAAAAACCGATGTCGTATGAGGAAGATATCGCGTTCTGATCGAAATGCCAAACAGGTAAAATTTTCGACAGCTTGACTAGGTTTGACTTGGATGCACAGTTAGCAAGGTGGATGTACAGTCAGCAAAAAAGAATATTCCTCAAAATATTCCTTTCCACCGGGCCATTCGTGGTTTGACAAGTGTCACAATTTTATTGGTAGTATGGTTTGGAGGAGCCAATTATAGGCCGCCACGTGGCCAACCCTGATGCCACCACATGTCCCTAAATTGGCATATTAAAATTTTGTTGGAGGCAACAGGGCTCAACCCCTTGACCTCCTTCTAGGCACGCATACACTCTACCATCTACGCTACGCATTTGTTTCTTAACCTCTAATTCGACGGGTTTATGTTATGGTGTATAACATTGGTGTTTGGGGGTTGGGAACTGCCGGCGGTCCCAACCTGCCAGCGGTTCCTCGGAGTATATCACATGGAAAACAACAAACATTAACCACCTCTGCGTGGTCTATGCGTTAATCGATAGCTCAACCCGCAGTTCAAACTTCAAACTGCAGTTTATAACGTGGTTTCCACCTATTAGCTACGATAACCCTATGTTTGGGAATGCGATAAGCACACCACCCAACCGTTAACATTTAACAGTGCGTTTAAAACTATGAACAATAGCTGGTGCCAAATTGGCGGGTAAGCCTGACTTAACTCTGAAGTATGTGAGTTTCACTTTAGTGGAGTTTCACTTTTGAGAGCTTTTCCTAGGTGAACCGGGCAAAAGTGTATAAGGCTCAATTTTTTACCATTCTCAGTGAATGAAGAGTCATTTTTACTAAATTGAGCATTCTCGAGCCATTATCAGTAGAAAGTGTACCCACTAGAGCACTATAAATACATGCAATAGCAATTTTTTTAGCATAATGAATATATTATCGAGCTGGACCAGCAGATGTAGCCCAGGAGGGGTGAACTGCTTCATCATGCCTGTTATGTAAATTTCATGTGGTGACTTATTTCTCTATTTTACACTACTGTTCGGTGTTATTTATGCTTATTTTATGCTTCTAATTCACTAAAAATCATCTACAATTCATGGACAAACTCCTCAATCCTTATGCAAACTAATGAACTGATTATGCACATGTTTTTAAAACTGAAAGACACTTAGCACAACAAAACTAATATAGTCATTTTCAGATCAGTTTAAAGGCACATTGACAGGGAGGGCACTATTGGGAACATTAAGTAATGACATTTATATTCAGTATGAGATCAAACATGTCTTTGTGGTGAAACCCACTTTGTCTAAATACACTGAAGCAGATGAGATTTACTGTAAGGTAATAAAATTAGTTATCCCTGATGGAGAACGTCGGGAAAATCTCTGTGAGTTTCAAGAGTAATTAATAAAAGTAGAAAAGTCAAATTTTCCCAGATCAGCAGTCAACTGTCAGCCAACGCATCCCGTGATTATCTTCTTCAGCAACAGTTCTCAGTTACAGCCAGCGCCAACACAACAGATTAAATTTATTTCCATGATGCAGTTAGAAATTAGTTAGAAAATAAAGCGCTATCGGTTATTATAGCCTTTAATGTAACAGTTGTAATTTTATTTTTCTATAAATATTTCGTTGTACGAAGTATTACTGTTGGATAATCGATTTTTTGAACTTTGTGTATTACTGTGGACCTGCTATTAATGAAAATCAAAGGAGTTGTAGCAATTTTGTGAGATTCATGTGGTATTAATTTTGAGCACTATGCTTTCTCTGTTATTTCATTTCCATTCCATTTTCTTTGAAAAAAAATTATCAGTTTATGAGAAGAGATCAATCATATGTTTTGTTTATTAATATTTTTACAATGTGTCTTTTCATCTAATGAATGAATTCAGTAAAATGTTTATTCATATCTCTCTCTTTTCTACCACCATACATCAATGACAACTTAATTGTGCTCAAATACTTTTCCTATCTTGCCTTGCTCAGTTTTCTGCAATTTAGTCTTTGAAATCAGTTTTAGCTTTCACTGATTATAATTTTTATCCAACAAACAAATTATTAAACAAATTAATCCATATCTAGCCTAAAATCCGGTACTCAGCCTAAATTGAATATTTAAAAGGTGACATAGAGAGAGCCCTATCTAGTTAGGTAGGGCTAGCTACCTAACTAAAAGTTGGTTTGTTGTTACCTTTCTTCACTCCTAATTTCAGCCTAGGATGTTGGGGAGAGTGATAACAAGTTCAACCCTGACCCTGCCCATCCGACTGACCTTTGACATGTACCTGCATTGAATTTGACCACCTGTGTTGACTTTGACCTGCCACTTGTCATGATATGATATTTCCACTTGGCCCGCTCTAACAACTTTTTTTCCTGTTGGAGGAAAACTTCAGTGGGCGTTTTCTCACTCATACGGAGGCTATTTTTCAAACCAGATATACCACATAAAACGACGTGACAAGCTCTTCAACTTGGTATTGGTTTTGGGAGCATCTGAGACCATAAAATTCAGAGCTTTTTGAGGATCCTCCTGGATCATTCCTCTCCATTGTAAGATTTTGGACCACCAAAAGTTTGGTTTTAAGCAGACATGAGGTGAGGGTACACTACAAGGAAAAGACCCTCTAGCAGATGTTTTTAAGGAAGCCCTTATAAAAATAGCTCAGATATCCGTTTGTAGCAGACGTCACTAGAGGAGGTTGGCGGCTGGAAGTTTTTGCGGATGTTTTTTTTTTGCCGTGTGTTTCTAATCATAACACGCACCGATGCATACTATCAATTGGCACACTGAAACACCATGCTCTCCGTACAAACCAACCTGGTGCATCTCAATACTCCAGCGCGTCGATGCTCTACATACAAATCGACCTGGTGCGTCTCTGTAATCCAGCACACCGTAACGATGTGCGGTGTGCCATTGATAAAACCGCCTAGTGCGTCCCATAATAAAGCACACCAAAAAAGGGTTACTTTTAATAATAATAAAAATACTGGCCGTAAAAAACCTCATTTTTACTTGTTCAATGCTCTAGAGATCTCAAGAACCGGTGTGAGTTTGTATTCTCTGAGGCGCCCTGTCAATGGTGCTCCCATTACTTGCATTATTGTCATTCATTGCTCACTGTGTGGAGTTCGAATTTTCGAAAACGGTGGGGAAATTTTTTTTTTAGTATTCCTCAACAAAGATGCCTCCTCGACGCGCAAATGTGCAGGTAATCTACTTGTTTCGCAATAACTTAACCATTTAGCGAATTAATTTGTCAAATTCACTTAAAATTTATCGTTAAAATAATAATAATAATAATAAAATATGTGTGGTGCATTCGAGCTATTCGGCTCGAACTGTTCGCGGTGTTGCCTGTAAATTTACAGGCCACATCGCGAATGGTGTTGACGAAAACCGCATCGGGTTCCGGTACAGTACCGAAAAAACGTGCACCGCTTTAACACTAAAATTGTGCGATGCGTGTCGATTGACGGTCGCACCGAGCATATAAAATTTTTAAAAATAACATGGTGGTGCGGTCATTTACAAGACCGCACCATTAATTATGTATTGTTGTTGGGCGGTGCATTGACCAAACTAATCGCCCCAGGGCAGATAGTTTGGTCAATGCACCGCACAAAAAAAAATTCTGTTTGCGTGGTCTGCGAAATTTTTTCATGTGCACCGTGCGTGGTGTGTTACTGCTTTTTTGGGTGCACCGAGCGTTTTTTTTTCAATAAAAATTGTATATATATATATATATATATATATATATATATTTGTAAATACATTTCTCATTTAGTAAAAAAAATGATTTAATATGTGAATCATTTAGCGACGTCAACGAAGAGAGCAAAGGGAACAACAAGAGCATATGGAGGACCGTTATAACATGATTCAGTTGTGGAAGGCACAGGAGAGGGAGAGACTTTTGTACCCTCTCCCTATTACGACACCCACCCAGTTGCTCTTAAGGGAGGTAGGCCTCCTCAAGTTCTACGAGGAGGTTACATCTCTGAAGGGGCACAGTGGGTTATTGGGACAACTGATGTACAAGTGGGATGCCCACCGACAAGCTTTCCGGGTCTGTCCTGGCCAGTGGTACGGGCCCAATGAGGAGGAAATCTATTTTATTACTGGCCTATCTATGAGAAGGCAGGATTTGCCCCAGTTCCCAGATGTCCCCGTCGGTTATGCAGCACGGATTTAGTTGGCGTACTCCCAGAGATACATTAGGGACAATTTACTTTATCCTACATATTTTCAGGTGTCCGGTGTTCAGTTACACAATGATTTGTTTGGTCCAAAGGAGGTGAGGTGCCTCTCACTACCACTAACGACCATTGCACACTATACTAGTGATGGGCAGCGCATTAGTTTCCCACTTTTATTTTATGTTGTGCTTTATTCCATACGCCACTACTTGTGAGATGGTCTATCATTTTTTTGCGGTATTATTGTATAGCATTAGATAAATTTTGTTCTCAGGCACGTGGGAGGTTGACCTTCCCTTTTTCTTCAGAGTTATTTTGTTTATTTTTTGATAGGTTTCCGAAGACGAGGCCTACTTTTGTTCGGCAGCCTCGTAGGTCGATGTTGCATGTATGGATGCAAATGTGGAGCCAAATGATGCCCAAGAGGGGCATGTCCGACTATCCGGCCAGGATATCTAGCGATGCATTGGAGTTGCTAGCCAATGTTGATGATCACTAATTCGTGATGGTGTCATGTCCGTACGCAGGTTTGGATTGGCGAGGGTGTTCCAACATCCTCTTTGTTATCACTCTCCCCAACTTCCTAAGGCCAACAATAGGATTAGAGAAAGGTAACCACAGACCAGCTTTTGGCCAGGTAGCTAGCCCTAACCAGACCAGAGAGGGCTCTCTCTATGTCACTTTGCAGTTAAAGGGATGACTGAATATAATTTTTTAGGCTAGTTATGATGCTCAATAGATTAAGCTTTTTGTTTGTTTGGAGGTTTGTTGGATAGGAATGACAGTTAGGAGACTAGGTATAGGGTATTGATCGGATTTCAAAGGTTTATTTGCAGAGGTAAGGGTGAGGCTAGGTAGGTAAGCTAATAAGCATGATAAATTTTCCATTTTGTATAGAGTGAAATGAGAAGGAATCATAATGTGCATTAAACTAAATTCATTCATCATAAGAGCCGGACAATTTCATGAAAATCTTATGAAAAACAGAGCCTGGAAAGCATGTATTCTGTCAATAAACTGATAAGACTTATCATAAAGAAGAATATATGTGGAATATGAACATAACATTCAACATCATGAGTTTACAGAGAAAAAAAAAGCTCAAAGGCATACCACTGGAGTCTCAACACTATTTCTGCAACATTGTCCTTGATTTCATTAGCAAAAGCTTGTACAATAGCTCCACCGCAAAAAAACAACTATCCAACCTCTACAATGACAAAAGAGAGTCTACTTATAGAAAATATAGATCATGACACCTCACTAGGTCGAAATCCCATCCCAAATGGGTCATAAATGCAAGAGATGAGTCACTTCCTAGTTTCTAAGGACGTTAGAAACCATTCCCTGAAATTTAGCTACAAACTAGAGTGTTTGTCCCTTACATTAATTACACATTCCATCATACAAGGAAACAAAAACCAACCTAATAACTCAAATGAAAACACATAGCCTCGAATTTTTGACCATTTCTGAGCTTGACAGCTATACTGAAGGAATCCAATGTTGATCTCTAACAATTCTGACTGAAAATTTTAAAAACAAACTACAGAATCGTAATAGAACTTTGGAGGCACTTTTGAGACACTTTGAGAAGTCCAAATTCGCTTTTGAAAAAACGGTCAACTAGACCTGTGTCTAGTTTCCAGAACATCTTGAATTTTCCAAAATGGACCACGGGAAGGCCTTCAAAAATCCATTCTCCCAGGGTCACTCAAAATCGTAACAGAGGGTCCAAAAAGGAGGCAGAAACATGAAAAATAGATGGTTTTTTAGCTTTTTCTCCCAAATTGCATCTTGTCATGCCAGGAGGGTTACTAATATATGATGTACTAATCAAAATAAATCCATCCATGTAAATAAATCACCATTTGGCTGCCCCCAAATAAAAAAATCATAAGTGTCTGTTACCCTTCTGTAGTAAGAAATTTCCAGAATTCTACAAAAAATCATGAAAAATACCAAAATTACTCCAAAGACTTCAAAATTGGTTCTTTGACATCTGAAAGAGATAGGCTATATAGCTAATGAAGCTTCAGCCAATAAATCCAAGTTGTGCCTCTTTAAGCCTCTTTTTGACTTGTTTTAGCTTTACCTGAGAAATGGTATCCCTCGTTCGATAATGAATTCTCATGTGCCTTTGTAGATTGTTATCCCTTTCAGCCTTTTTCAATAAATTTTCTAAGTGTTCATTAACTCTTGATAGCCAAAGTTCTCTATCCTCATTGATCTCCATGGCAATGAGCTCATCAAATGTTAATACTTCAGGTTGATGAATTTGTTGTTTCTCTTGCTCCAATGCCTTTTATAGGCCTCTTGTTCTTGGTCTTTTTGCATGTACTTCAGTGTTTATCTCTTGCATTGGGTCAACAATAACATTTTTCTTACCTTTACCTCTGATTTTTTCCATGTCTTATTTGTATGTACTTTGGAGGAGCTTATTCACTTGCAATTGAAGATTTTCCCGTTCAAGGAAAGTAATCAGGGATTTGGCAATGGAGAAGGCTTCTTTCAATTCTACAATCTCTTTATCCTTCTCTTTGATGATGTCCTCAACTGATTTTACCTCCTCATGTTTTGATACCTCAAGCTCCATTGGCATTGACTCATCATGTTGATGCAAAAGAGGCTACTCTTCAATCTGACATTGACCTTCATGGGTGTCAAATGGAAGAAATCACCTAGTAGAGTTAGGCACAAAAACTTGCCTCCTGCCTCTCTCATATGTGTGAGAAAATCCCGCAACCTGAGGGACATTTGAAAGTTGAATAGGCATACTAGAAGAGCCAATCTCCATTGGCTATGGTGATGATGTAATAGGTAAGACAGAAATCGATGATGATAACCTCTCCAAGAAATCTTCCCATGTCATGTTTATGGAGGACAACTAATGTATCACAATGAGCTTGATAAGACCATGACAAAAGAAACTAGTATGATGATCTTCTCTTCTGCTCTAAACCTTCTCATCCATCTTAACCAAGCTCCTATATAAATAATGAGGCAAATCAAGTATTTTGACTATGGTAAAGTGCATCAAAAGCCTGATGTGATACCTGTATAGCCTAGAGAATCTTCCTTCACATGTAAAATATTTCATTATGAACAACATCAGTGGAGAATACTTGTTTCTAAGGTTTCTAAAAGGAAAAAGGAATTCTGGATCATCTCTAGCATGATATTTTAGAAATTGCTTATAATTCTCAATGTCAAGATCCATACCCTCGAACCACTGCTCTCCCTGAGAAGGAATACCTGTAGCTGAAGCAATTAGGTTAGGTGATACACTGATATCCATACCTGCAAGAGTGACCTTTCCCATGTTGTAGTTGGTTGCAGAAAGACTAGATAACTCAATATGATATCCTCCTTCCATTAGCCTTTCACAAAATGTTAAACACTGAGTTCTTTGAAAGCATCTTTTGGCCAATGGTGACGCATTGATGTCGTGCATGGTGAATGGCTCAAGTCTGAGGTGGCACCGTCCTTTGAAGCTCTTCTTGTCACTTTCCATGGTGTTGGTCACTGGAATGATGAAACTTTGGGAAGTCAATGAAATCAGTGGATGAGAATGGAAATTTGGAAAACAGAGTGTATAAAGGTGTGAGTTTGGTGGATGAAATGGAGGATCTTGAAGCTGGGAAAAATTCTAGAAAAAATTGAGTGAGTATTTTTGTGTGTCAGCTTCAAATTGAGAGTGGAATGAAGGCAAATGGATGAGAGGAAGGCATTCAAATGTCTAAAACACAGGAAATTCCCAAATTTGACTGTGAGAATAGCCTATGCAACAGTAAGACAAGTTTGTGAGGTGAAAAAGGAGTGATGGAGATGAGTAAAAATTCTGATAAAATTTCAGTGAATAGGGTTGTGTCTTGACTTCACAATGGAAGTGGAATGAGGAGAAATGGAGGAGTGGAAGTACCTCAAAACCCTAAAACACAGTCATTTCCCAAATTAGGTTGTGGGAAAATACTAGTCAAGGAATGTTTTGATTTTTGAGGGTTATGGAGGTCGAGAGAAATTTTTCTAAAATTTGCGAAGATAACCTGACTCTTTAGCTCCACAATTCAAGTGGAATGGGTGAAAATGGGTGAGTGAAAGTGCTTATAAACCCTAAAACACAGTCATGTCTATTTTCAGCATTTTCATTGTTTTGACTGTGTAAAATAGCCTAGAAATAGGATTTTGTTATTTTTGACAGGTTATGAAGGGTACTGTGGGTGATGGGCTTATGTAGATGGAGCATGGGGCATGTAGGTTTGTTGTTTATGTGATGAGTGGAGGTTTAGTTAATGAGTAGGTTAGGGTTTTTTTTTTTTAAATATGTATGGACAATGGACAGTGTAGAAACAACACAAATGATAATGGAAAGATTATCAAGTCTTCAATCATGAAACCAAACACCACCAATGAGAGGAGGCTTACCTTGTGGGTTATTAGACACCAATGAATGAGTTTGAAGATGGAATATTTTGGAGGGTTTCGAGCTTTTAAAACGTCGGAATGATCACCAATACAGGAGCGTAACAAGACCAATCTACACTCTGCCAGGAGCGTAACACTGCTAATTACAATTTCCCAGGAGCGTAACACTACTAATTTCCATTGCCAGGAGCATAACAACCATGTTTTACTCTGCCCAGAAGCGTAACAAGACCAATCTACATTGCCATGAGCATAACAACTATTTTTTACTCTGCCATAAACGTAACACAAGGTGAAACTCCACTGCCAGGAGCGTAACAAGGGTTAAACTCCATTGCCAGGAGCGTAACACTGCGGGTGGAAGATTTCTACTAATCTCTACTGCCCAGAAACGTAACACACGCTGAATCTACACTCACAGAAGCGTAACAATAGACTGCATTTAGTGAGAAAAGAAACTAGATTGGTAACAAGTGGACTTTTAATGGTTGGAGTTGGAGTTTTTTAACACCTTAGAGGGTAAATGAGAAAGAGAGGCATTTCACACACATATCAAAAAGTAATAATGAATGGTAATGTTGTATGTTCTTACCCTTTATAAGCTAGTGAAAAAAATTTACCCTACCTTTTTAAGATTTTTACAACTTGGATAGTGACTTGCTGGTTTTTCCAACTAGGTAAGAAGACAGAGTAACATTTTTTCAACTCTTCGGCATTTTAAGAGACTTGATAATGAGACAAACTTCTCACTTTAAATAAGACAGCAAGACTGCTTTTCTAAAACCTTTGAACTTTCACATTGGATATGACTCTTTCAAACAAGATGAGATATCTTTACAAACTAAGAATGACTCCCTTTGCATTTGACTAGAACAATAGGTAAAATTGACCTCCTTGGAGCTCTAGTAGTGGATGATGATTTCTTGATCCTCTAAAAGAGATAGTAAGACAGTGAAACTAGATTCCATGAAACAGTGAGACAATGAAACTAGATTTGAAAATTTTTCTCGAAATTTGAGCCATATGAAACAAGAGAGATGGCTTTATTTGAAATTCAAAATCATGTCTCCTCCTTTACTAGGGTTTTATGGATGAAGTGGAGGGCCACTGCCTTTTTTAGTGAAAATTTGATGATTTTTCCAAAAGCAGGGTTGAACCTAGACTTGACCTAAATGAAATGAAATGACATAACCTTAGACCTATTGAATGATGACGACAAAGATAGTGACCTTGAAACTATTGATGATGATGACCCTGACAATGGTGGCGATGAATGGAATGAAGGAGCAGCAAACACGATTTATACCTCTTCAGTGACCAAAATTATTTCTGAGAACTAGTTCGAAAAAAAGAAAAAAATTTGATATATGACCTCATGGAAAACAATTGAAATAGTCATTTGATCACTGAGATACGTGGGCTAACACTCTTCACACAGGATGAGCCATCGAATGCTAGAGGTAATATTAGTGTTTTCTTTAACTTAATATAGTTTCATTTTATTGTCTTAATTAATTAATTAGAATAAAATTTATTCTAACACGTTCTTTAACTTGTTTTATTAAAAAATTTAATGAAATTGTCTAATTATTGTTGTGTATTATATATTTTGTAGATATTGGCACATTCGTTGGGGACATGATTCCACCCCCACCATATGATCTGGGTGTAGATCATGACAAAGAGATGGCGGAGGCAGAAGATCAGGGTGACAAACCTAATCCTCGGGTGCAGATACCCGCGGGGATGAGGCGTAGGGTGGACATCCGATTCAGGATGGAGTTGGGCGACCGACTGTGTTGACTCCTTATTGATGAGGGAGTCCGCCCTGTTATGATCGGAGAGATCCAAGCTTATCGTAGGCTCATAGAGCTCTGGAGAGACATTCCACGTGATATGATGCCCCTTATGTGTCATATCATTGGAGCTTCAAGGCTACTGATGACTAGGAGGGATAGGCGTCATGGAGATGTGTGACAGAGTAGATCATCTGATGATCATGATCACAAGGAGAGTGATCATCATTCTAGTACTCCATCTCCTCCTCCTTCACCTCGCATTGGAGATGAGTAGCCAACATCGAGTCCTGATCAATAGGCATCTTCTGAGGAGTCTACACCATCTCAGCAGGCACCTAGTCCTGAGCAGACACAGCCATCGACTGAGCAGGTAGGTACATTTGTGCAGGCATCATCCATTGAGCAAGTTGCACCATCGACGACTCATTAGCAGGCACCTCCTGAGCAGACTGCACCATCTAATCAACAGGCACCTCCTGAGCAAACTGTACTATCTAATCAGCAGGCACCTCCGGAGCAGGCACGTCATCCATCTAAGCATGATGTTACACCATCGACTGAGCAAACCTAGACTAGTACTAGTTATATTATTGATGTAGTACCACGAGATATTTGACATTTATATGTAGTTATATTAAAATTGTATATTTTTGACATTATATATATATAGTGCATGTATTTTATGTTCATGTTCATGTAATTAATTTACATGTTGTTGTTCATCATGATGTGTATATTGTTAGGTCATGTTAGATATGTTCATTTAATGTGCTTGCAGATAAATGTGTATGCGATAGCAGTTATTTGACATGAAATGTATATTTGATGTTTGCATTGTGATGATGTTATACAATGCTTGTGTTTTGTTAGATGATCTTGATCACCATGATTAGATGATGTTAACGAATTTGAATGTGTATTTTAGAATATGATGTTTGTACGATGGTTATCATGATCGTGATGTTTATGTATGTATCGTGATTGTAATTGTAATTTTAATTGTAATTGTACTTGAAATTGTATGTAAAATTGTAAAATTGTAATTGTTATTGTATGTATTGTCATGATTCAATTTTATTAAAATTGTAAAATTTGTAAATTTGTAAAATTGTAATTGTAAGTGTATGCATCGTGATTGTAATTGTAATTGTATGTAAAATTGTAAAATTGTAATTCTAATTGTAATTGTAATTTTAATTGTAATTGTTTGTAAAATATTTGTAAAGTTGTAATTGTAATTGTGAAATGATTGTAATTGTAATTTTAATTGTAATTGTATGTAAAATTGTAATTCTAATTGTAATCGTAATTGTATTGTGAAATTATAAAATTGTAATTGTAATTGTATGTATTGTCAAGATTCAATTTTATTAAAATTGTAAAATTTGTAAATTTGTAAATTACTTGTCAATTTTGAACCATAACTACCATAAATAAAATGTATAGAGTACATATTGTTAAATTACCATAACTGTAAAATTGTAAATTTGTATGAATATAAATAATTGTAAAATAATAAATCTACAATAATATGGATTTTTGTAACATAATAAAGTTTAGAAAATAATGCAAATAAATTCATGTTTAGAATTATCATTATTTTATTAGATCTTACATACCAAAAATAACAATATACATTAATACATTTTTAAAATTTTGAAGATATTATTCACACACATTTAAAGCAATCAAATAGTTGTATTATTTTAGGAATTGACATAAAAAAAGAACTTGATACAGTGCATTATTTTCGAGATCAACATAATTGCAAATTATCAAGTGAAATGATTTTAACATTAACACAATGCAAACCAATTAATTCAAAATACATATTATAATATTTCGACGAAAAAAAAAAAAAAAAAAAAAGGTCTTAGTTATAAGATTAAGTCCTCTTTTTTATAAAACCCCATCTTAAATAGTATAAATGATGAAATAACACATGTACCATATCACTCTTTGTTCTCATGATCACCCTCATTATCTTCCAACTCGCTTGGCATGATAACACTATTGTTCTCAAAAATATTTTTTCATCTAGGGTCATGTTTCAATACTAACCACCAATCCTATCCAACACATCTGGGTAAAAAAACACCTGGTTGCAGTGTTTGGGGAAAACATAAGGCTCCTTAGCTTCATCTCACATCTTTCTAGAGTTGATACATATCAGCCTACTATCACGATCTTCCTTTACATTATTTCGATCAAAGGTGTCCCACCACTTGCACCTAAAAATAACACAGTGGAAAGAAGATAAGTCCACTTCAATGATCTTTTGTATCTTTCCGACGTAATCTAACATCCTTCGTACTAGGTTTTGATCACGGTGGCTAGATCAAATAGATTGATCGAACTTGACTTCCACTCCACAGTCGTGTGTCATGTGTCCATCATCGACATTTTCTGTGCGAAAATGGTGTCCATATGCCCACATAGATGGGAACAAATGCACCTACAAAAAAGTTAAAAAATCATAGTGTCATGTGTCTAATAACCCAACTGTTAAAATATGAAATATAAATGTTACATTTCAAAGGTGCATTATTAAGTTTAAAATGTACATAAATAGACTATTACCGAGTTGCCGCACCCAATCCCTACGTCTAGCGTATCCTCTTCAGCACGCGAGTAACGACCAGTTGCACCGTATTTCTCTCTGACTTGGTCAGCAACCCAACTGTTGGGGCATATAATTGGCATATTTTATTTTAAATGATCGGGATAAGGCACACTTCTACCATTCGACCATCTAAATTCTTTCCTGTCACTATCATATTTCATCCTCTTTTGTTCGTACAATGCGACCCACGGTTGTGTCACTTCGGAATTGTAAAGAAAAAAATTATTGATTGCTTTAATTTTTGCAATTGCTGATGAAATAAACCGACATATAGTACATATGAGATCAAAATATACATTATATCAAAGTTCAACGTGAATATTTACTTTGTCTAAATTTGAAAAATTATAAGTCGCTTACTCTTTATCAAGCGTCTTTTTTCCATTCATTTGGAGAAGCTCCCCTTCTCTTTTGTCTTCATCCCTTTCATCATCCAAAATCACCACACTTAGTCTATTGTCGATATGCTTGATGTAATCACTGGCATAATAGAAAAATCATACGATATGTACCCCTCTCCCATAGACCCCTCGGGTTTTTCCCTTTGTCGAACAAAACCTTTCAATTTCTTCATGTACCTCTCTAAGAACAACATCCAAGGACAAGAAACCACCCCAACTAATTCAACCTCATATACTAGGTGGATTAGAAGATGAACCTGCAAGTCAATGAAACTTGTCGGCAGTTCCTTCTCAAACATACAAACAATCTCAACTATCTCTTGACGCCACTGTGGAATGCTAGCCACATGAATCTCCTTTGACGTGATCCAACATACACATGCAAATAGTCTAGATGTGGCACATCTTAGGTCTTGGGGGAATTCATGTTTCACACACCCATGCATGAACAAAGGATAATGACACTGCAAAATTATAAACACATGCAATAATATAAAAAATTAGTTATGTTTTATGACCCTACATGGGATAAATTTATTAATATAACAAATAATAAAATCATGATTTTGACATTATACGTACTCTTAGAAGATTCAAATGGTCATGTCATTTCAACCCCGACAAATGATCTTCCACGGTGAAGTAGCATCATAGTGAAGACCCGTATGAAGAAGGCACCCTCACACCCATTATAACTTCCTTTGCCAAAGAAATATCATTTTTTTTTTTTTAAATCGATGGGACATCACCTTCTTTGAAATACCAATTAGAGGGACTAGCCTTTGATCATGTACTTTATAATCGTCTTGGCCAATGTTTCCTTTTAGTTTTTGAAGTAATAAGATATTTCCTAATAGCGAATGTGTCACTTTGTTTCGATGATATGTGCCTCCATAAAGAAGATGAAACATTTTTAAATATATGCATGGGATTGAATAAGTGGGTAGTCTTAAGATGCTCCCAATATGGGAGGTTATAAAATATAGATTTCATTTTCATCCCAATGGGAAATTTCTCAACATAGGTAGAATTTTGGATCATCGAACACAGGCTCCCCATTTGAATCGAACATTTCTATGAACTCCTTCTCCTTCTCTCTCTCATATGCTCTAATACATTAAACTAGTGTCGTTATTGCATGCCTTTGGGTTCTCTCTCATTTACCATTGAAAGCGGATGTTGCTCTTCTATAAGGGTGTTCTTCCTGGAGGAATACCCTGGAGCAGTCCTACACTGGATTTCATAGGTCGTTGGACCATCTAGCTTTTAGAGAAGGTCCACAACATTTAAATCCATAATACCCTTTTGTTACAAGACCTGCGAAATTATTGTATACAACATGCATGGCACGTTAAATGATATCATGAAGATCAGAACAATTACAGCGAATTAAATAATTAATATGTAAAATAATATTGTTGCGTATATAAACAAATCAATAAACATGTAATTTACCAGAGCAAACTCCGAAGCCTGGATAATCATGTGTCGTGTAAGAACATATTCCATACAACGTAAAACTCCTCTCTGCTGCGATGGGTCTTGATAAATCGTATACATTTATCCCATCCCATAATTCCTTCAATTCATCTACCAATGGTTATAAGTAGACATCCATATTCTTCACTTGTCTTCTACCAAGGACTATGAGAGCCAACATAAGATGTTCATTCTTCACGGACAACCATGGGGGGATATTGTTATTGATCACTACTACAAAGCAAACAGTAAGGGTCAGTTTTGGAAGGAATATGTATGATGCTATCCATGGCTATGTCGAATGAGACTTCAGATCATCCTTGAATTTTTTGGGCCATGTATCCTCTATATGCTTCATGGCTATTGAATCAGTTGGGATTCACATAACTCCCAACTCACTTCTGTGTGAGGCATGCCATCCCTGCAACATAGCTAATTCTTTGCAACAAAAGAGCCTTTGAATCCTTGGGATTATAGGCATGTGCCTCAATATTTTAAAAGGAGGACCAATACGTGATTTACCCTTCTTTTTTTATTTATCATACCTGTCATGCCCACATTTCGGACACATCTCTTTGTCTGCATATTCTCCTCTATATAGAATACAATCATTTGGACATGCATGATATGATATGTACTCAACACCCAACATTTTCAATAATTTATTTGCCTCTTCGCAACTACTGGGAAAGACATTATCACTCAAAAGAACCTTATCCTTGAATAACTTGTAGTTTTTCATGGATAATATTAAATGTACATTAATGTCGATAATTATTAACATTCATAAAATTGACCATCTGTAATGTTGATTGTATAACAAGATTTCTCAAAATATAAGGGACTTGATGGTCAATTACCTCAAAATTTCCGAGAAAAATGCATTCAAAAATCCAAAATTTTCTTTCAAGTTGTATAGTAACATCGTTGTCCCCAACTGGGTAGACTTTGACTGACCACTAGGTCCAAAGAGATTGGTGGTGGAAGCAAATTTAAGGCTTTCGAAAAAGTTATCAGCGATATGAGCATCATCCCCTAGCTGATCATCGTTATAGAATTCATCTAACAAAATTGTCTCCATGGAAGTCATATCCCTTAAGTAATCATCCATACCAATCTCTATCTGATTGCCTCCATTGCCAGCTTGTGAATAACTACTATTTTTTTAGTCGTTCCTAATTGGTGAATCTGGACGTAGTGGGAATTGAATAGGTGGTTGATTCAGCCATCCTTAGTATCGTTCCTCTCCGAGTTTTTCTCTTAATTCAGCCTTCTCTCTATTTGACATTGTCATGGGGTGCAACGGAAGATGATAGGTAGGTCGGTCATCATCACTAGAATCCTAATAATTTCAAAAAATATATTTGAACATGATTAGTACAAAATAGATGATATAAATTAGTAAGCATGCCAATGCATGATTAATTGGTTTGATGTTGAAATAATTACATTATACCAAAAAATTATTATTACCATCATTGTTCCAGGATTGTGGCTAGAAGATGGCATGTTACAATTGGCACAAAGAAGTAGTTGCTTATTTTCATCTACCAACCGCTGCTTTATGTATGCTTCATCTCCCCTATAAAAGCTCCGACGTTCTCGAGTTGTTTGAATATTTTGTGCATCTAAACTTGATTATGAATCTGCATGAACTTGCAAATTTGTATACATTAATTTTATTCAGCTGATTGACATGGATAAATAAAAAAATAATAAAAAATAAATAATAAAAATAAATATGGTAACAATAATAATAAAATAAAAATATAATGAAAATATAAATAAACTGAATGAATTATGTCTTTGGAGATGGATAGGGAGAACTCACATGGACTTTGAGAATATTATGGAAATCTAGTTGAATGCTGAAGAATTGTCCATATGATATAATTATGATATTTTCTCCCTGCGTTTGAGAGAAATCAACAATAAATTTGCAAAAGATAATTCTACAACTTTATGTTTTTTAAAAATGATCATTTTATTACACATTGCATCGTTAATCGCATTCCTGCATGTGTTTTATTAATACATATTGCAAAGAAAGAAGCTAACAAATGCAACTTAACATAAAAACATAACTTTATTTTTTTGAAGTGAAAAAAAGTGGTAAACTGAAAAATGAGTGTCAAATGATTTTCGGAATTCTAATTTCATAAAAAGTTCTTTAAATAGTAAAAGTTATTCAGTATTTCATTATTTTTGAAAAAAAATTCAGGGAGGGATTTTCACGAGAGAGATACCTGGAGCAAGAGAGTACTGATACTATGAAGCAAATAAAATACCCTTGAATAGTAGCACTATTCGTAGAATCAAAATTTGAAACATCCGGTGTACAACAATAAAACCCCGTAGGTAAGCATGTAACAATGTTAAATTTTACCGTAATAATTTGTTTTTGTTAGTCATGCAGATTTAATACATGTATATAAAATTTTAAATTTAATATAATTTTATTAATAAAATTATTTCAATCTTACTTATTTTATATTTAATTAAAATTCGTAAAAGAAAACAAAAACAAAAAGGTCCATCTCATGTTAAACCCTTGCTTCTTGGTTGGTGTGATTTTATTAATCATATTTTTCATTTTATACATATATATATATATATATATATATATATATATATATATATATATATATATATATATATATATATGACATCTAACCCATGGGACCACTTGCAAAGTCAGATCCCAATCCATGTCGGCCCTTACACGATTTAAAAAAAAAAAAATTTAATTGGTGCGCATTGTTTAAAATAGCGCACCGGGCGTGTACTGATAAAAAACATTGTTCGATAAAAACCATTTTTTATTAATTTATGTTTATGTTAATCGGTGCTCTGGTATTAAGATAACACACTAGGTCTCCTTGTTTACAAAGAGTATTGTACAATGTTTCTACTATATTGGCGGTGCATTTATAAGAACCTACCACACCATGTTCGGTGCGTAAGTTGCGAAAGGGGTACCGTTTTATTGATTTTTTTTTTTATTTTTTTTACCTGAAAAGTATGTGATTTATTTATAAAATATATTAATGAATGGTACATGTTTCATATTGATAAAGAAATGGTTGACAAGAGTTCAAGTAACAAAAACACTGATAGCACATCCAAAAAAGCTAAAAAGACAAGTTCTTTGTAAATTATTTACAAAAATTATTATTATTGAACTATATGTAAGTTTAACTAATATGTATTGTTGAGTGTGTATCACGCAGAGCCACAAAATGACGAAGCTCGATAAGATTATTTCTAATATAAAACCAGAAGACCGTAAAAGCTTGATGGAAAAATTGCAAAAGGATGAATAAAGTGAATGAAAAAAATTTTATCGATCCAATATGAGTTTCTTTTTTGAATTTTCATTAATAATATACTTAAAAATATTTATTTATTTTATTTTTTTCCTGAATAAGCTTAATCTATTAGTATACAAAAATTACATTAAATGGAGGCCAGGGCCTCAGAAGTTCTAGCCCGAGAAATGGGCATTCTAGTACATCCATGATGCTCTAACAAATTATCAACCCACAGTACCAAAACACAGAGACAACCATGAAGCTCAGTCAGACAATTTAGTAAAAGAGTGCTGCCCTCATAGGGGAAATCGGTCGTGAAACTCCAGCAATTTATCAACCCACAATGACTAGAACAGGTTATACAAACATATTCGTTCCCAGACAAAAAACCCTGCCACCCACGAAGGGGAAACCGACATTTAGACAAGTTGTAGATCTGATGAAAACTAAACTGAGACAGCGAGCAAAAACCAGAGCTGAACCTGGTTCGACGATCATCCAAAAACAAGCTAATATGGAGATTGGCCATTAATTACCTTGAGAGGAGGGGGTAGACTCGACCACACGACAGGCGTAGGCGTAAGGGTCATCCTCGACCTGCAAATCAGCTTTAGCACTGGAACCGCCATGCTTGGTATCGTCCTCATCCGGCTTGTCAACAGGAGCAGCAAAACAACCTCGCTTGATGTCGCCCGATCCAGAAGCAATTTTGAGGTCCTGCGAGGAGCTGCACTCGACCTCTTTCTGTTTCTGACCTCCTATGGAGGGAGAGCAGGGCTTATCAGCCGCCAATTGCGCCAGTTGAGAACCCGTGAGCTCGGCAGTCAATTCAGGAGGCTCCTCTTTAAAATCTATAGTTATGGTGGCTGTAACAGTAGGTATATTGAGTAAACAGGGGAAACGGAACTGTGCCTTATGCTGCTGACCCAGGATGAGACTGGAGATGCCTCTTGCAGGCTGAGAAATCCCATGCCCAGCAAGAGAGCCACGACCACTTCGAGTCTCAGGGTAACGACCCCGCAGGGAGTCAGAAGGAGGAGATGAGGAGCTCGAAGAGGTGGTGGGAGGGCGGCGGGGAGGACCTCCACGGCTCGAGCCGTGTCGGCACCTCATCCTTTGGCGCAACCGAGGCATGGGAATCAAGCGAGAAAGACTGAGCGAGACAGAGCAGGAAGCGGAAGGCTGGGACTGGACAGGTGGACCACAGCTGAGCACAGAGTGCTGAGAAGTGCCGAACGTCTCTGGGAGAGAAACGGAGTGAAAACCGATACACTGAGAGCAGTGGGAGATTTGTGAGACGTTAAGACCCAGAATGAGGTCTAAACAACAAGAAAGTGAGCATATGCATCCAGTAATGGTCCTGGAGCTAGGCTCTGAGACCGTCGAGGAGCAGCAAGAGCGGAGAGGCAACAATGTTGGCTTGAAACTTCCAGAAGAAGCCATATCCCTGTGAAGCAGACGCAAACATGGGCAACTGTGCTGTGTTAATTCCTTGGGCGGCTTGACGTTAATGCAATTAATGGTCTTGGAGGACGAGAGGAAGGGTGGCAGTGGTAGAATCCCACGCGCCAACCTAAATCCTCTGCCACCTTTCATACATTCTGAACACCTGCATCCGGGGAATATACTTAAAAATATTAGATAACATGTTTCAAACAATTTATTAATTCAGATATGTTTAATGTTCTACAGGGACCAACAACGAAGAAAATGAATGTTGTTCTAAGAAAAGAAAAAAAATAAAACATGCAAATGAAAATGAATTTCTCCTTAGTTCATCTGGAGTGGTGTTGGAGGTTAACGAAAGGGGGAAAAACCTTTTCAAAACTTCGAAGGATCTAGTGGAATGAATGTTTAGACGTTCTTTCTACTTACAATACAAAAATCAATCTAATGATTCCAAGAACCAAATTTTATTAAACTACAGGATGAGTTTCCAGATAATTGGTTAATGAGACATGTCAGACTTTTAATAGCAAACACGCACAACAACAAAAAAGAAGGATTATAAAAGTATTATTCCTTTAAATGTTTTTCTAGAATTATATGTATATATTACTACAAAGTAATCATTTATAAATATCATTTTTGTTATATTTAATTTTCATATATCATTATAAAAATTAAATAGTTTATTGTTATGTTACATTTTCAGGAAGATTATGAAAATCTCAAAGGATGAACAAGTTGATATATTAGAAATATGCCACTAGGAATGTCCAAAAAGGTGTACAAGGAGATGGTCAAAGAAATAGACATAATTGCATTGCGCGAGGAGTTATCTCAACAACAACGTGCTTCAAATGTAATATGTAATCATTGAATTTTTTGATTAGGTACAATAAATAAACAATTTAGCATTAAATATTAATTTTCAAGTATTTTCTTGCAAAAAATAAAATGGAACCCATTCAACACATAAAAGAGGAGGACAAGGAAGAAAAGGGTTGATATCTATGTTTGTGAGTAATTGTTACTTCCTTATAACAACTTAACTAGATTTCATTTTTGTATATTTTAAGTTGTTTTACAACAATCATCATTGAATGTCTTTAAACACGTGCTAACATACAAATAAGAACCATCAGAAGAATTGATTGACATTGGATGAAATATGGTTTGCCAGTATATGTTGGCATATCAGAAATTAATTGTGGAATTTTTAAGCATCTATATTGTTTTACATAGCTTTGTCTATAACTAATAGAACAAAAAAAATCGTTTATATTAAATCTATGATTAGTATGGGGTATAAAACTTGTAGGAAACAAAGTATGGAACTGCGTCAACAAATGAATTGTTGAAAGATGACATGAAATTTGGTTTTGAAAGAATGTATATAGTTCACGAGTCAATTCTTGCTATGGTACATTTCTTTCTATTTACATTGATGTATATTATTTAATATTGCAATTTTCATTATTCTCACCAATATATATACACTCGTTACACTTTATTTTTATGTTTGTAGATGGAACTTGAAGAAGAAGAAAACAATCAATACAATGAACAAAACATTCCTCCAAATAACCCAAGTCATGGAAGTATCTCGAGCAGTGACAGCAGTTCCAGCGAAGAATGATGATCAATATGTTTGGATATCGAAGTAAGGTGTTGTATTTTTTGAAATATTTGTCTTTGAAATTAGAAATTTCGTTTAATGTAATGGACATAATGTCCCGATTGAAAGACAATGGGATACCAATAACTATCCCATTTTGTAAGACAAAGAGTGTCTTATTCATATATATATATAATAAAATACATTTTAATTTACTCTATTGTGTTCTTCATTATCGCTGTGAAATGTTACACCACTGATTAAATATATGGATGATTAAATATCATAATGAAGAGATGTGAAATCTGATGATATGATATAACAAATTCATCCAAACATCACATTCAAATGCACTAATAAAAATTTAATTGATATGAATATTGTTATAAGATATGTGTTGAAATTTGCACTGTCACAGGTCAATGTTTCTAAAAAATAGAAATTGAACAGTTGTGCGTTTTAGTTACCGCGCACCGGTGCGTTTGTATGATACTGCGCACTAGTTCGTTTCTATGGCCTACGGGCACCACACCAAATACCAATACCAATTAGAACACCTGATGCACTTTATCAATGACTACCACCCAAGTGGGTGGATATGCATTGCATGCACTGGTATGGTTTGCCTTTAACGCGCCGATGCTTTTTTATAACTTAATGGCCATGTGCGTTTTAACACCTAAATGGATCGATGCGTTTTTACACCTTAACGGCACTGGTGCATGCACCTTCTATCGGTTTGGTGTGTCTTTGTGGGTGACACACACCGGGACGTTACTAAACGCCCTGGGGCTTCCGAAATTTGTTTTCCATCCTGGTGCTTGGTATATTTACAATATTGGTGCGTACAGGTTAAAACGCACCCGTGCGTTCACACATGATGCACACACCGATGAGAAAAACATCCGTAAAAACCTCTGGTTGCCCAATTTTTTTTAGTTGTGTTGAAGTTACGTTAGAAGATCCATCAAAACCTTTGGTTGCCCAATATTTTTTAGTTGTGTTGAAGTTACGTTAGAAGATCGATCAAAACCTCCGTTACCAAAAACATATGTTGTAGAAAATGTTTTTTTGACAATTTTGGCCAATTTTATAACATTGAAAACCTCCTTTATAGCCTCCTCTAGAGGGTCTTTTCCTTATAGTGGTACAACTCCCTCACCCTTCCGATCTCCATCCACCTTGCGTTGCTTGGATTCATGCCTTTAAGTCCCACTTGAAGATACTCAACATCTCCACGCCTGGAAGTGTGGACCTTCCTGTCTAAGATGGCCTCTTCCTGTAACTCAGTCATACATTCAGGTGCAAAGTCATCTACAGTTGGGATTTGAAAATTTTCCCCTGGATCCATGATCATAGGAAGTTCATACAACTTCAAATTTTCGACATTTACAATTGAATATATGTGCATATATGGAGGAAAATTCAACTGCAATGCATTGTGCTCAATATTTTCAACAATTCTAAAAGGACCATAGCTAATAGGTTTCAACTTTTTACCTTCACCTTTCATCCTTTATGTGCTGATGTGTAGCCACACTTGATCACGAACATGAAAGTGATGATCTACCTAATGCTTGTCATGGCGCATTTTGTACTTGGCCTGACTCTTCTCCAATTGATCATGCACTGCTTTATGAATCTT
This sequence comes from Pinus albicaulis, assembly GCA_034641835.2. Lineage (NCBI taxonomy): Eukaryota > Viridiplantae > Streptophyta > Pinopsida > Pinales > Pinaceae > Pinus > Pinus albicaulis. Next base: position 1,051,479,597 of record CM076584.1, on the reverse strand, counting down.
CTAGATTTTTTGAATGAACTTGATTGCTTTGTCAGAATATCCATGTCCAAACTCCTGAGCTTCTTCACCAAACATGAATTCCATTGTTGATTTTGGCAAGTACCCAAAACATGTCTCAAAAGGAGACCTACCAGTAGAAGAATGAAAGGCTTGGTTATAAGCATGTTGGACATAGTGTAAGGATTAATCCCACAACTTAGGATGTTTGTTGTAATAGCCTCTGAGAAGATGTACCACTGTTCTGGTCACCACCTATGTTTTCTCGTTGTTTTGTGGATGAAAAGTTGTGCTATTTTTCAACTTAGTGTCCATGAGTCCCCACAAAGTGGACCAAAAATTCCCATGAAACGAGTGTCTCGATCTGAAATGATAGAAGTAGGCAACCCGAAATGAACCCATACATTTGAAAAGACCATGTGTGCAGTATGTTCAATAGTTACTTGCTTTCTATTTGGAACAAGAATACACATTTTTCTAAATCGATCAACCAAAACATACAAATAATCATGCTCTTTTCTAAACATTGGAAGTCCTCCTACAAAATCCATAGAGACACTGTCTCATGTCCGAAAGGAACTGGAAGTGGCATATACAAACCTAACTTTCTATTGTTTGGTTTTATTGTTGAACACATTGCACAACCTTTGATGTACTTAGTAATTTTTGCAATCATTTGAGGCAAATAGAAATACCTTTGTAACTGTGCCACTGTCTTACCTACACCAAAATACCCTGAAACACGAGAAGAATGTGCTTCCCTGATTACATGTTCTCTTTCTCCTTGCAGTATGCACAACTTGCCAAGATGGTACAATAACTAGTCATGAACATGATAATTCACTTCTTCCACCTGAGCGCCATGAATTAGTGATTCATAAACATCTTTGAAATCAGAATCTTCAGCGTATTGTTCAATGTAACCTTCATGTGCTAAAGAGATATTTTGCAAAATAACCGAAGCATTCAGAGACGGTCTTGATAACATATCAACTAATTTATTGGTGTTACCTTTCTTATATTTGATTACTAAGTGGAATTGTTGCAAAAAAACCATCCATCTATAATGTCGAGATTGTTGCAACTTAGTTTGAGATTGAAGGTACTGAAGTGGTTGATGATCTGTATGAATTGTTGTTTCTTTGCCCATTAAATAATGTTTCCATTTTTTAACACTTTCCACTAATGCATATAATTCTTTATCATATGTTGGATAGTTAGCAACTCCCTTAGAAAAAAATTCTGAATGAAAACAAATAGGCTTTCATTTTTGTAACAGCATGACACCCATTACATACCCACTAGCATTAGTTTCTATTTAAAATGGATGTTGAAGGTCTGGTAAAGCTAAGATTGGATTTGAAACAATCTTTGCTTTAAAGTGTCAAATGATTTTTGTTGTTTTCCTCCTCACAAGAAAGAACTTTAGAACTTGTTAAAGCATGAAGTGGCGATGCAATAAAAGAGAAATGAGAAATAAATGTCCTCCAATACTGAACTACACACAAGAAACTTCTAAGTTCTATCACATTATGTGGGCTTGGCCACTTAACAATCACATCAATTTTAGTTGGATCTATTTTAAGGTGACCACCTCCAACTATGTAACCAAGATAAACTAAGGAAAATTTTCCAAATTCACACTTAGAAAGTTTGAGATACAGTTTCTCTCTTTGCAACACATCAAAGACTTGTTTCACATGCTTTACATGTTCTTCCAAACTTGCACTGAAAAATAAGAATATCATCCAGATAGACTATGACAAACTTATCAATAAAAGGACAAAAAATAATCACTCTCATAAAACTTGCCGCAGCATTGCATAAACCAAACAACATAACCAACCATTCATAAAGCCCCTGTCTAGTATTAAATGCAGTTTTCCAAATATCATTATCTGCAATACGAATATGATGATAACCACTTCTTAAATCCAGTTGAATATCATGCTGTATTTCTCGTTTTGGAGGTAAACTATTTGGTTCTTTAAACAATTCCTTATAAGAATCTACTATTTCAACTAATTTGACCTTAAACTGAGAATCACACCCTTGAAAAGCATCATACTTATCTTTAGGTTATTCCTTAATAGACACGAGAACATACTTTTTACTTGAACTTATCAGTCTTTTCATTTGACTAATATTGATTAAATCCAAGTTTGTCTTAATTATGTGTGCCCTGACAATATATTCAATTCCATATTTAAGAAGATGGTACTTATTCTCCTTCCTATGAAATATGGCATCTCGATCACAAAAATATGGACTACTCAACACAAATCCACATATATCCAAATGAATCACATCTAAATCAACTTCATCAACAAAATTAGTTGTGATTGCAAACCTTAATCGACACTGTTTTTTGACATGCATCTAAGTGTTTTCCTTTAACCATCTTAAAGGGTATGGTTTTAGATGATTTTTAGTTTCCAAACCCAACTTCCTTACTAGTTCCTAAGATATTAAGTTTTCTTGTGACCCACTATCGAATAATGTATCTATATTAGTGTGCTTGTATATTATCCTTATGTGAAACAATTCAATTCACTTATTTTCCTCAACCACATTATTAGATTTTGAAGAAGATGCAGAACAAGTTGAATTAGAACTAGCTTCAAAAGGATCACCTGTTATACCAATAGCGGTTATCTTCTTTTCGTCACTGGAGTCAGATCCCAAATCTTGTTGGATTGCAACATTAGCTTCAATCTCTCCCTTCTTCTTAAGGAAATTCTTTGTCTTGAGTTCCAGATGAAGCTTCCAACACTTGGAGTCATCATGCCCAACCCTCTGACAATGAGTACAAGTACGTCATTCTCCTTCCTTCTTAGTTGTTGTCAATTTCTTCCCCTTTGATTTGTTCTTCCCTTTTCCTTCTTTGGAATCCTTGTTTTCTGAATGCTTAAATGGTTTCTTTAAAAATTTTGAATGAAACGATCTACCACCTAATTCAACATGAATGGCTTGCACACATACTTCATCAAAGTCAGTTGGATTAAACATAATCAATGTAGTTTGCAAATAAGAATGTAAACTTCTAATATACTTTAACAAAGTTTCCTGTGTGTCTAATGGAATGTTAAGTGCTAATGCCTTTTTCCTAAATTCTTGTGTAAACCCTTGCATACTATGTCCTTTACCTTGTCTTAAACGTTGCCAATCCATTACAACCTGTTGCGTATATCCTAAAGGATAGAATTTATTTCTAATAGCTTTAACAAACTTAGACCACGAGGTGATGATTTTTCCTTTATGTTTTAAATCTGTTTGCGTTTTACTTTCCCACCAAATCAAAGTTGTTCTGCCCATTCTAAGTGTGGCTAACTGGATTTTTGCAGATTCATCAACAACATTCTGAATTCTGCAATACACCTCAAGTTGCTTTATCTAGTTATCTAACCTTTAAGGATTCATTTCACCATCATATATCAACAATTCAAACTTAACATCAAGCTTCAATAAAGGAGATTTCTTTTTCTTCTTTGAGTCTGAATCTGAAACTGAACTAGACTTGTATGAGAATAAAGAAGAAGACGAAGATGGAGAAGAAGGAGGTTCATTACCATAAGCTTTTTCCTTGCCCTTTTTCTTCTTCGCGCCTTTAGAAGATGAAGCTACATCTCTAGTCTTCTTATCTTCATAAATTTCTGCAATCATCTGTTGCATATTAAGGAACATTTGTTGAATTTGCTCCTTACTCTTTGTCTCAGGAGCTTCTCCTTTGTTTGACTCTCCCATCTTTCGAGAAAAGTCTCTCCTCTTTCCAATCTCTGGGTTTATCTCTTCAAGTTTCACTTCTCCATGTCACAACCTGGATCTAGTCAACATTCACATTGGAAAATATCTTGCTTATACATGATCAACCTGCTCTGATACCAAAATATGATCTGAAAACACATGATTGAGTATTTGAGCAATTTCACCGAACATTAACTAAGGTTGCTTTATGTGAATAAATTAAGGAAATTGAATTATTAAAGTTCCTTAAACATAAACTTGAGAACTGAAAAATAAGCATGAACAACAACACGATAAGAATCAAACACAACAAATATTGATGACAGAGTTCGTCCCTCCTGGACTATGTCTTAGGTTCCACTTCCAATGGGTGTCCATTGTATTAGGAATGCTCAAAAAGGTTCTTTAAATAAAATTTTGCCATTATGGACTTTGCACGCAGGCACCAATGGCTACTGTCAAAATGAATGCCTCGGCCTCTGCTCTCCAACACAACTCTCCGTTCTCAAAAAGGCCCAAGGATGGCCAATTTATGCCCAAAAAGGCATTTGCAAGGACAAATATTACATAGCTAGCAGACTCACTGTCCAACTCTTTGGCTGATGGTGCAATGGAAAATCATTTTATAAGGCCACGAGTAGGTCCCGGGGTCATACTCGCAGACCTCTCAGACTTGATTTAGCAACTTGTTTTAACAAAAGTTGGCGCATTTCCACATGGTATCATTGAAAAACGTTATAACAATGTTTTAATTTAGCGCATGGAATTAATATATAGCATATGGTTTCATGCTATAGTTTGGCGCGTGCACACACACACACACATATATAGCATATAAATTAAATGACATTGCTCCTGCGGTCCATACGATATACCACCGGTGGCACAACGTTTAACCTTAACATTAATATGAATTGTGTCATGCCAATTGTCACATCTGTTGCCACATTCTCTGTGCCACTGAATATGATCCGCCATTTTGGATCGTTGTTAGTGCCGATTAAACCATAACTTTGGGTTGGCAGGGCTGTCGGATGTGGTGGGCTCCGCCAACCCTACCCCCACTTGTCACATTACAATGACATAAATATAGATTTGCGCCCATAGTTTAATAAATCAAACATATGGCGTATTGGTAAGGTTTTGCACTGTGTTGGCAAAGGTCACAGGTTCAACCCTGACCCTGCCCATCCGACCGACCTTTGACCTATAACTGCAATGAATTTGGCCACCTGCATTGAATTTGACCTGCCACTTGTCATGATATGAGATTGCCACTTGGCCTGCTCTGGCCACTTTTTTTCATGTTGGAGGAAAACATCAGCGAACGTTTTCTCACTTATACAAAGGCTATTTTTCGAACCGAATATACCACCGGAATCAGTGCGACGAGCTCTTCAACTTGGCATTGGTTTTGGGAGCATATGAGACCATAAAATTCTGAGCATTTTGAGGATCCTCCTGGATCAACCATTGTCTAACAGGGTCATCATGGATCATTCTTGTGGTATAATTATTGTTTTATGCAAGTGAATGGCATGAAAAGGCTCCTGGCTTTATGAGGAATCAAGTGGGAAAGGTAGCTGTGAAAGACCTAGGTTAGTATCTTGTTGATATTATTTTGATATTGTGTGCTTACGTTATGCCTATGTTTATGTTATGGATAGGAAATGCTGAAGGATACATCAAATGCATAAAAGCAATGTGATCTGCAGCATGTTGGATAGGCATGGATAATGGAAAGAGCCACAAACCTGAGACTTGGGTTGTGGATGCACATAGTAAGGCATGTAAAGAAACTAGACGCAAGGTTGCCTTGTAGAGACGGTGTGGTCTTAGGATGTGCAATATTATTGTTGCGTACATGTCGCATTGTGACATGTGTATTGTGTAGGCTTCGTTGTGTTATATTATGTGTATGTACATGTGTTGTGTGGTACAACATGTGTAGGTGTATGTGTTGTGTTATACACCATGTGTGGATGTATTTGTTGTGATGTATACTATGTGTATGCGTACGTGTTGGGGATTGGTTCTCTGGATCCTTGGAGGATGTGGTCTAGAGACTTGTAACAACTTGGGTTCCCTAGAAGTTGTGGGTTTGAGCCCTATAATATCTTGGGTCCCTTGGAGGTTGTGGGTGCAGCCCTGTAACAACTTGGGATTCCCTAAAGGCTATGGGTTGAGATAGTAGTCTCAAGAGCCCTCGATAGCTTGGGATGAGAGAAATATTGATTTCTTGATATTGAGGGTGGAGGCGGTATATTATTTCAACACCATGTTGTTGATATGGAGGGCAGAGGCGATATAGTATCTGGATGCCCTTGTTGTTGATACTGAAGAGAAGAGAAAGTACCAGGTGCTTACCGGGTTTGGAAATTGATCCAGTGTGTGTACGGAAAAGGCAAGGAACAAATGCAGAAGCAAAGAACCATTTGAAAGATAAGTATCGATATTTTATTTCAATTTTAATTATACACATAATCTATAATTTTGATTTATAATGGTTGAGTGTTGAGCTAACCGAATGTGATATGTTTATACATGATGATTTGATCAAAGAACTAATTTGACTTGTTGTGACATGAAGTAAACAAAATTGCAAGTGTACCTTATTGACAGATTATCAATGAGGTATGATTTGAATTTGTTTCAATTATTTTTGAGTCTAATGGAAAATATGTGCTTGGTACAGGAAAGCATGGGAAATTCCCAGTTGGGTGGTTGGAACTGGCTGCAAGAATGTTAGTAGCAGCAACAAAAGGAATTGGAACATGCAACAATGTGTTAGTAAAGCATTTTGGAGCAGGGCCATTGTGGGGCACTGGTACACAATAGTGTCCATTGATTGCCATGAGCATGCTATGATCGGTATGATTGTTTTGATGTAGAGATATGTCTTGGTTTTTGGACCTTCTGATGCAAGGAAAGCTTGTCAAGGGATGGATCGCTTGAGAAGGGGGTGCCATGGAACATGGAAGGTGAGTGACTGCACGGAAGGGGGTCATCGGATTTCCTGAGGGACTGGGAAGCAGAGAAGGGAAGGCCAGGGAATAAATTTGTTTTGGTTATTAGCATTGTCAAATGGAATTAGAAGCATATTGGGAGTGTGCTCTGGAACAATGAGTCGATAGTTGACCCTTGGGAGAATAAGTAGCACAAGGATTGTAGCACTGGACATTGCAGGCAAGCTTTGATTTTAGGAGTGGATTCTGAACTTCCTATGAAGGAGGTGAACCTTGGTACTACTTTTGAGGGTGGTGGTGTGAGCCTCTCGATTCCCTTGTTGTTGATGCATACATCATATCATTTTAGTTGCTGGTTTAAGCAAATGCGCATATGTATGTATATGTATATTATTATAAATACTGTATCGAGATGTGTTTATAAAGCTCCATATATAGTATGGTTATTTTTTGGTTGAAGCAAATGTGCATAAGTACATGTATTGTCAATGTAAATACTGCATCGAGCCGGGTTTACAAAGCTCCATACACAATATTTTTTTTTTAACGGTTTGTTGGTCATAGGTGTCATAGAACACCGAGGACGATGTTCCCTCAAGGGGAAGGGGTTTGTAAAAACCCTGGGTTAAATTTTCATGTAATAAAGTATATTAAAGGCAAAGAAAAATAAGACCAAGGTCATGGGAAACATATTCTAAGTTGAATATTGGGAAAACATTATAGTGGACATCACTTGCGGTTAAATAATGACTATGGAAATTGACAAAGACAAAGAGACAATAAATGACATGTAATTATGAAAATAAAGGAAAATATGAGAAAATGAAGGTGAAGAGACACAAATATGCATGTAAGGGAAATTAGAGGAAAAATGAAGGAAAATTAAGAAAAAAGGGAGATCAACGATAAAAAGGCATGAGAGAAACAATTCACAGCTTTAGTGAGTTCAATTTTGGCTCTCTTCTTTCATTTTATCTCTCTCATACACTCTTGTACACTTAGATCATTCTTGGAGCACTCTAGTATTCACTTGGATTGGAGAATGAAATCAAAGGAAAACAAGGAAGTGCAAGGAGACAAATCAACAACTACAACATGGATACTTTGTAGGTAATAGGTTGCATGTGTGATTTCTTTGCTGATTTTTGAATGCATGGTATATGCATGTGGTTCCTTGGTTATGTGTTGTCATTGGCATGGAGATTTGCATAGATTGACAGTGGTTTCAACCTTGCCTTGCCATTTCCTGGATAGCCATGGTGTAGTGGGTTCTCCATTCTTGGATTTTCTGATTGGTTCTCAGGTTCCCTATGGTTGTGGGTTGGAACAAATGAGTTGGAGCCCCAAAACAACTTGGGTTTCCCTAGGGTCTGTGGGTTGAGTTGCCTGTCCCTAGAGCCTTTGGGTTGGGACAAACGCTCTGGAGCCCTAGAACAACTCAAGTTCCTTGGAGGCTGTAGATTGAGTTTTGGAACAAACGCTCTGGAGCCCCAGAACAACTTGGGTTTCCTTAGAGTCTATGGGTTGAGTTATTAGTCCTTGGAGCCTTGGGGTTGGGACAAACACTCTGGATCCCTCTAACAACTCAGGTTCCCTGAAGGTTGTGGGTTGAGTTACTAGTTCTTGGAGCACTGAACAGTTTGGGTAGATACCGATCTAGTTGAAGTTAGTGATTTCTGGATCGTATAGGTGAGATCATTATGCTTGAGGGTTGAGGTGGTTTAGCCTCTAGAACCCTAGTTGGTTTTGTTTTGGTGTAACCCATATGATCCCACATTCATGCTTGGAATATGGCTTGGGTGGCTCAAAGACAGATTTGGTTTTGCGCAATCTATGGTTGGGTGGTACATGGAAGTCCCTCACTTGGTTGGCATTTTCATATGTTAATATGGGCTATTTTTCTAATGTGATCTATGAGCACTTGTACTAATTATCATGTTGACATTATGGCTGATTTGTTATGGTCTCTATTTTGGTTATATGCTGGTTATTTGTTTGGTTATATGATGTTCTCTAGCTATGGCTCTTGCTCATGGTTTGTTAAGTTATTGGATGGTTGATGAATGCATGGACTAACAAGTGTTGTTGCAACTAGTTAAAGAGGGTTTGAAGCCTTCTTAGTGATTCTTAGATGAAAGTCAAAAGTTTATGATCAAATATGCATTCATGACCTATAGCTATCATGTTTACCATATGTTTGACAAAATATCTATTATGTACTAGGCATGTCCTGGTCAAGATCTTGTTCAAGTTTGAATGTTTGACATTGTTTTCATCTTAATCATGATTCTGGAAAGTTATAGACAGTTTTGGACAGTGGTCTGGAGGCTTGCCTACAAAAGTGGCATGGATCTCGCGACCGCATGTACTTAACTGAGAAATTTGGGTCATAACTGCATGCAAACAGGATTAGGAGTGTGGTTGGAGCCTCATAACCGTATACATGTAGTCTTATGTGTGTGTTTGGAGAATAAGCATAGTGAAAAAAAGTTCCAACTCAGGGATTGATCACTTGAAGTGGTTTGAAGGCTCTTGAATGGTTTGTAGTAATTAATTTCAATTAATAATTACCAACCATATAGACCAATTGTGCTAATTTATTTTATATTCAAACTATGGGAATACACAACTATGGAATTTCACACTTCGGTTTATTGAAGTCCATTTGTATCATTTATATCGGAGTCCATTTGTATTATGCAGGCAATTTAAATTGAAGACGAATGGCGATGAAACGGGAGCAGGAGCAAGGAGAAGATTCAGCACCAACAACTGCTTTGAAGATAAATTTGAACCGCCAACTGGCAGAGGTTCTCACAAATACTCTCAATCTCATTTTTTCCCGAGTCTCTTCCTGGAGTACACATCACTTGAATAAATCAATTCTCTGAAAACGTATGTTGGAACGAAATAACAAATAAAATGCAGCCTCAGTGGCCAAGGGCATTAATTTATCCGGAAGGAATTGAATTCAAAACATGAAAAAGTCACTTATTTCCCAGGGTATTTTCAGTCGTTTGTACCGAAATAATTTTGATTACTTGTAAACCTGTAAGCAGTTACAGAAATCTAAATTTTTTAGCTTGTTTGGATCTGTTTGGTAAACTTGAAACTGTTCTTAGTGGGAGTTTTCCACAAGTAGCCCAAGTTCGATTCTCAGCGCATCCGACATTTTCCCTTTCCGGGTTCTACCTGAAAATTCTCGAAGCGACACGTTAAATACAGGCTTATCTCATTGCATTACAGTGTACACAAGAAGCCCACTGTTTCTGTCTCAGTATGCCCTTGTTGAGATTTGAACTCTTGCCATCAAACCCAAAGCAATGAATGAATGGTCATTTTTTCTGTGGATTACACCTGAAGGTCAAATTACAGCATGCCAATATCTATTTTGCCTTCTTACTGTTGCGGAAATCAATACAGCAGCTTGGACTTGCCTTGTAGTGACAGAGATTGTTATAACGTTTTTTGTGCATACTTCAAAGCTCAAGCTGTTTTATGGCTTCAATATCACGATTACTCAAGTTTGCTAAAAAGCACAAAATTAATTGGCTTTCTACTATATCCTAAGCCCAATCACCCTAGGCTTGTTTGGGAAGAAAACATGAGTCATCTATGCCTATATTAGGAGATGGGACGGCTTCAATAAGTTGGACTTCATAATTTGCCAAATACAATTTGCAAGGGGACGAGGGTTTTTGTGACATTTATTTCGTACGGGTTTGAACTAGTCTTTGACCTAAATATTTTTACAAATTGTGAGATCTTAACTGCATAGTAGCAATATTTATTTTGAAATGTTAGAGCAACTGCATGGGATATCAACTTCCAGTAAAAGGTAATTCTACAAGAATAAGCAGTAACTTAATGTAATCCATTAATCTGCGAAGGTAAAATAGGAAAAAAGGACTAGAAAACATGAAAAAGCCAATTTCAAAGGAATATCCCATGAAGAATTGTCACGCCCTGAGTTTTAGTTAAAAAATGCGATGTGTGGAAACATAATCTATACCCTTATTAGTAAATGCAACACTGGATAACAACATAAAATGAGTAGTATGAACTTTGGATTCCACAATGTAGGTGTCTAATGCAATTTCTGGCATGTTTACGATTCTAAAAGGTATGTCATACTTGCTTACTGAGAATCAACCAGGACAGTTCTCTCCGTTCAAAAATGTGCAAGGATGAAATATCAAAATTCTTACGAAATACCTATTAATGGATCTTTTAAACAGGTTAACACAATCAAAATGAGAGGAAAAAGGAAAATTAGTTAACATTTGAGTTAATTAGAGTTGCCAATTCGACCCAGCAAAGGTTTCATAGGCTAATTAGATGTCATGAATTGTGGTCTTTAAGTTCTCCAAACAACAATTGGGACGTGGCAAGTGTGGACAGTGCAGTCATAAATGGAGCCAATTGGCCGAGAAGGACGGGTAAGATACTTGCATTGTGATCCCTAATGGATCCAATTGAGAAAACCTTGAAAAATGGTCGAGTATGTTGAAGTTAGTGGAAATGGCTAATTATGCTGCAAAATGATTAGTAATGAGATAAGATAATTTTATCAATGTCCAACAAATGACCATGAAAGTATGTCAACAGGACTAACGGGTACTCCTAGTGTAAATACAATGTGGGAGTGCAAAAGAAACTCCTAGATCAATACTGAAAGCTAGAAGCAAAGAAAGAAGGAAATATAACTAATTCCTATAGAATTTATAAGAACCAAAAAAATGTTTGGTATCAGATCCATGGATCTATGCCAAAAAATATTTGGTATCAGAGCTCATGATCCTAGGGTTTTGCTGCTTCAAATAGGTCATCGTGGCATTTTCGTTACAACTTTTTTCTGAGAGGTTTCACTCTTTGGAACTTGGAGAATATTGAAAAAACATAACTAAGTTTCTATATAATTTATAAGAGCCAAAATATTAAAATTTATTAATGTCCAACAAATGACCTTGAATGTACATCAACAGGACTAATGGGTATTCTTGATGTAAATACAATGTGGGAGTGCAAAAGCAACTCCTAGATGAATACTGAAAGCAAGAAGCAAAAAAAGAAGGAACATAATTAATTTCCTATATAATTTATATGAGCAAAAAAATATTTGGTATTAGATTCATGGATCTATGCCAAAAAAAATTTGGTATTAGTGTTGAAAATAGCGAGAGAGGCGGTGAATCGATATTTATGTTAATTCATTATTTTTAACCTTTCATAGCTATTACATCACATGAGCAATCATCTCAATCACAAATAATACACATGAACAGAGATTTTAAAGTAGAAACCCAAACCGGGAGAAAACTACTTGAAAGCTTTGCTATCAACTTCAAATTGTTACTATCATCCACCTATGAGGACAGCAATCTTTTGTAAGCACCAACTTACAACTTTTGTAGAATCTGACCTTCAAGAGACACCAATCCCCTAGCTGAGCACCAACTTAGCGAACTGCAGGCACTGACCTATGTCTTCAAGTTGTTCCTTGGATATGCCAACAAGAATTCCTGGTCTTCATCAAATTCTTCAGTGGGTGGTCACCCAACCATGCAATCCTTGGGTTTGCACTTTTAAACCTGATCACAGCCACCTGTCCTATTCACCTCAACTTTTTGCTCTTAAACTTGGCTTCTTAGACTTTATCTGCTACATGTCAGCTCTCTGTTTTTGATCAAAAAGAGGTCTGCCCACCTGGCAACTTGTACTCAACACTGCACTTTTATTTCAACAACTGTTACTATCACTGTCACGGTACTCTGCCATTGTCACTGTTATATGCCACTGCCACTGTACTTTGCAACTTAGACTCACTGCTTAGAATTAGGGCTCCAAATCCTCTTCCCAAACATCTTGTTGTTGACTGTTGGTCTGTCCACAGACCCCCCTCTGTAATATCCTGAAAGGGAAATAGACAGCAATACAAAGCATACAACAAGATACAAAATGCTAAAAACTGAACATGAAGCAGATACACATGAAATAGAGAGACTACTGAGCCATTTTATTATTCTGAGAAATAGAAATGAGTACAAGAGGTGATCAGAGTGATGGCACCTTGACTTGCACCATGCAAGTGTAGGAATACTCTCAGAATGTCAATGGAATGGTTGCTCTCTGCTCTGCGTCCAAGCTGCTGGAAAACTGCCGTGCTGCTGCTACTGCTGGAACAAGATGAGTATTTGGGGCTGCTCCCCTATTCAGAAAAAGCTGAAACTCTGGAATCGGCCTCTACTCACAATACCCATAAAAGCCCAGAGAGCGTTTCTGAAATGGCCGATCCTCGAAAATGTCTCCCTTGAGGATCTACGCTATCCTCCCAAGGGCCACGCTGGTGCTGAATGAAATCCTCCAAAATGTGGCCTCCCACTCTGCCAAATGCCTCCAATAGGCAAGGGCTGGCCCCTTGCTCAATCCTCCGGCCAAAATCCTCCAAAATAGTACCACTCCGGAGCTCCCTCAAGATGGACTGCGTCCTCCCTCTTAAGACTGCACAGTCTCTAATGGCTCTGCTCCTTCCACGAGTGCAAACACCGATCCTCCTGCAAAATACTGATGAAACTACCTCACCCGAGCAAGCACTCGAAGTCTCCCGGGGCTGAGGGTGGGATCTCCGAATGGAGACACCCGATGCACTGAATAGGCTGCAGACAAGCTAAATAGCATAAACATGCATAAATGACTAGCTCAATATGCATGGAGCCTCATATGACTAGCTCAATAAGTCGAAATGACTAGCTCAATATGCATAAACATGAATGACCAAATGAGGGGGCTCTCCTCCCTTTTATAACGCTGGGCCTCTCTCTCTCTAGGCCCCACCTCCTCCACGTGCTCCTTGGCCCACGCTGCCCCTTTCATCTGCGTGAGGTAGGCCCCACGCTACCCACGTGGTCTGCGTCCCTCTCTTGCGCTGTCCACTTGGCCACTAAGGCCCTACTAGGCCCCACTCCTTTGATTTCGTTGTGGACTTTAGGAAAGTATTTTATCCTAAGTGAGTTAATTAATATTTTACTCACTTTATTCACGCTCCGAATATAATTAAGCAAAATTGGTCAAAATTAATATTTCCAATTAGCTATCGCTAATTGGGAATATTACACCCTCACTGTTAGCCTTGTTCCTAACTACTGTTGCAATCTTTACCACAAGATAATCACAGGCCATACCACCATAGGGATTCGCTAAACTGCCACCAAAGAACAGGGCTATCATAGAAAAACCCTACGACTTCTGTATAGAATTGCAATCCGGCCCTAGCCACATGAAAATGATCACAAGGAAATACTCAACAACTATAAGGCGACTCCCTTAACTCTTGTTTGTTCACACAAAGATACCCTTGCAGACTCTACCCTCTTCTCACAACTCTGCTCTTGACGGGTTACCACAGACAGAGAAACCCAATAAAACTCTTTCTCCTGCCCTTAGAAACTCGACCCTTCTGCCTCAGTTCGGTTCTGTGGTATACCGCAGACCTTACTCTTGCACTGCTCAGTGAGTTAGATGTGTTACAATGAGCCAGACAAATGTCTAATTTATAGTGGATGTGGAAGGGGGTACTTGGGGCCAACATAACACTTAATAACTCCTTAAAAATAGAGGGGGGAGGTCTGACTTGAGGCCGACATTAGTTAGGGACAAGTAATAAATTCATTTCTCTGCGGTTGTGAGGAGTTAGGAGGCAAACAACCTATCATCGAAAATGCCTCGAAGAAAGACATCTGTTTATGAAGGTCTCCCTTGCATCTGAAATGTCTTTGATAACCGTTTTGCAACAATGCCGTGAAGGGTTTCATTAGTCTTTCAGTCTTTGACATCATTGACAATACTTTCAATAATCTCCCCCTTTGTCATTGATGTCAACTCCTGCCATTTCTTCCCCTTTTGGTTTCCCCCTTTGTGATCAATGGAAAATGGGGTGCTCTCCCTGTCGGTATCTTCTTCTTTATTTCTATCAATGAAGACATTCCTCCTAACTTTATGCTTCCTAAGTACACTTGTAAGAGAACTGACAAGGCCTTCATCAGCCACAAATCTTTTGCAGAGTGATTCATGATAAGACTTAATCTTCCTTTCTTTGGTATAATATATTTAGCTCTTCTTGCTCTTACAATGTTGGTGAGGGATTCAGATACAGGCATCCTTATTTCCAATACTTTTTTCAAAGAGACAATTGCATCAAAATGTGTATTAGCAAAGCAAAGAATGTAGAAACAACAGCATAGTTACCCATGAAAAGCCATTTCACTGAAAATACAGCTGATGAATATGCAATATTTGCTTTTGCCCCTGATACAAACCTGTCATACAGATATGTGCTATGACTTGGCATTTTCTGCATATCTTGTGTGTTGTATCAATTTCAAATATGCATCAAATTGGTGCTAGCTAGCAACATAAGTTTCTTCTTCTAAAAGTGATCTCTTTTGTAGATATATAATTCTCCTCTGTGCACTTAATCAACTCCTCGTTTTCTTGGTAGTGACGTGTAGTAACAAAGGTGAGACTGGTGCATAGACATTTGTTGATGTGGTTTTATTAGAATCCTTTGTCATATGCAATATGATTGTTCTGACACTATGCTACTCACTCTTTGACCAGCCCAATCCTCGAACATGATAATACTTGCAAGTATGGTCAGCGTCGATAACATAACATAATGGATAGGAAATAACTGCAGTGTTGAAAGTATCAAGACAACACGAAGATCAAGTCAAGTTTTAATCTTAGCCATTGATTGGACTTCTAATCTGTGTCGTTGATTCGTCAACGAGAAGATTATAAAAGAAGACTTGAGGGCCATTTGGAAAGCAAGCCGGGCAAGTGTTCAATAACCCGAGGGAAGTCGATTTTTGAAGGAATAAAATTCGATTTCAGAGGGAGCATTGCAGGGTGAAGGAAGCATAGGGTTTTAGCAGTGACAGGGTTTGAGGGAAGGAGGCAACAAAATATCAGAGAAGCCGCACGCAGGAGCAGCGCAGTGGCCCCACGCAGTGATGACGTAGGTTACGCTGTCTCTGCACAGAGGGGCACGCAGGAGAGAAGCAGAGTGACGCACGGAGGGCTGGTGACTCCCTTAGGTGTCAGCA
This sequence comes from Pinus albicaulis, assembly GCA_034641835.2. Taxonomy (NCBI): domain Eukaryota; kingdom Viridiplantae; phylum Streptophyta; class Pinopsida; order Pinales; family Pinaceae; genus Pinus; species Pinus albicaulis. The sequence goes on along the minus strand of CM076584.1, from coordinate 1,051,463,786 downwards.
ATTCTTCTGGGTACTAAAGAAGAATTCTCTCAGGTGTATCTCAAGAAGTTTTGTCAATTGTTTTTGTCAGACTTTCCTTGTAAAGATTTCACTGCTGAAGAATAATATAAACACTCATCTGCTGCACTGGTGTTCCCACATTGGGTTTTTCCGGGGACAATTGTCCAAAAATAACTGTCTATGTGATTGATTCTTATGCTTGTATTTTCTACTGTTTTGTTCTCTGCATATACATGAGTGATTGTTGCAGTAGTGTTTATTACAAAATTTACTGAATAATTCTATAAATAACTTATTGTAAGTAGGAGAAATAAATCTATCACTGCAATAGTATTTCAAGATTGAAATTTTCACACATTGTTGGTTACTAGTGAAATTCTCATTTCTTCTTGGCTGCAAGCATTCCATAATTCCTCGAATGAAGGAGTTTCTCTCTAGCTATTGATCCCTGAAGCAAAAGCACTCCAAGTGGGTGGCAATCCCAATGATGCAACAATCACTAGCTTGTTTTCCAGTACTACCTCATCTATGGCTTGAAGGTCATCTCTAATTCGAGCTATCCTTACAAAGAAGGAAGCCACAGTGTCATCCTTTGTCATTTTTGTAGTCCTTAGTTCATTCTTAAGACTTGCGACTTGACCAATGTTCTTGATGGTGAACAATTTTGATAAGACTTCATACATTTCTTCAACAGAGTCTATGTTGGAAATGTATGGGACAAGACTATCCTTTATGCCTTCTACCATTAGGATCATGGCCAGTGTTTTTGACTCTCTAAACTTCGCTTTATCTGCATCACTGGATTCTTCAGAAGGTTTCTTCACTTTTCCTTTGACTAGATCTAGGACCTTATTCTTTTCAAGGATGAGATAAATTCTTTTCTTCCAAGCCCTATAGTTTGATGCTCCTTCTAGTTTGTTTTCTCCCTTTATTGTGTTAGACATTGTCCTTGGAGATAGTAAGCTTCTTTCTTATATGATCCCCTTGTTGAACTTCTTGAGATTCCTTAGATTCCTTTCAATAGATCTCCAAACTGCCTTTTTCTTCCTTCTTCACCTTAGCTCTGATACCATGTTAGGAAATCAGAAAGTCAAAACGATTTTCTTATACTTGATAATTACTTATGTAATTCTTATTTGCTTATTATCTTTTGTGTTCTTCTTTTAGTTCATCAAGCAATTATCAAAAACACGTAAAGATCAGGGACACCAGAAGTAGGCAGACAGCCAAGGAAAAACCCCACTCTCAGGGAAGACCCAGTCAACAACTCTTCCTTCAATAGTTTCACGAGACAATCCAAGACTTTTTGACCTAGACACAAACTTCCTCCAATCACCAGGTCAACCCTTTTCTTCTTCTGCAAATGACAACCTTCCAGCACTATCTCCGACGTAGAATAGCAGCAACAACATCAACACTTCGATGCAGCAAAAACTGGGGTCCCAAATCATCCTAATCGTCGTGAAGCATTCCTCGCTCCACTCACTCCCCCACAAGGCATAGACACCAGAGGCCCTCTACATATTGCCAATAAGTAGAGCATCTTGAAAATGCAAAATCGCTGTCATCTCCTCGAGAAGCTGCTCTATCGGAAAACCAATCTCATGTACCTCAAGAGTGAACTCCTGAAGGAACAATCCAACTTTTGCTGAGATGGGTCCTCCTCCACATGGATTAACCACAACCTCCTCTTGTTGATCACATTGCCATAATAGTTAGGCGCTCCAAAATATCAATAATTCATTCAGAAGTGAAATGCTCTCCATGAAACTGAGGTCCAAGGGAATATTTAAATGTTCTTCCTTTGTAAAAACCAACTCATACCCAATGCCAGGGTTCCATGCTAATCTCAAAAAGAGATTGCCATGCTGTCGCCGTGCCACTCTTGTCATAAATAACTGCCCATCATGCTCATACTAAATCCTCCTTGCCTGGAACCACATGCCAAAATATTTGTAAGTTTTGAACCCACAACCATGAAGCACATCCAACCAAGGCATCTTAGTGAGGTCAAAGTCTATTGGTCTATAACTAGACCCGATCCTGAGCAACAATAGGGAAAATCTGTATTGCCACATGGTGAAGGCCTCCACAATCCTCCACATGTCAACCACAAAATCAACTAGATCACTCGCTGTCATATCCTTGCTCATCGAGAAGTGGAGTGATCTAGCAACGAATTGGATCCCTAGATTACACAACCATATCAAAAGTTCACAACTCCCAATCTCTACTGACTACTACATAGTACTGATAGTTGTTGGAACCCATTTGTGCCTCTCCTCTAATCCCTGTATGCAGTCATCAGATGGGCACCATGTTTCAATAATCATCTTGGTGCATTCTAAATTGTTCTTCACCTGCCAGATCACAGAGATAAATCTGGTGTACCATCTTCTAACTGTTGAAAAATCGATTTTGGCAACATTTTAATTCAACTTTTCCTTACTTTGACATTATTTGTGACATTATGTTATTCTTCTTTTGTTTATGCATATGTTCTCATCATCAAATAAATGCCAAAAAAAACAATGAAGATCGCATGAACATAGGATATAGGCTCCAAGCTAGGGCAAAACCCCTCCAAGGGGAAAACCCAAAAGAACTTCTCTTTTTATGGAATTAGTTTCAAAAGTGACTTCCAAGACCAAACCCTAGACCAGGGCTCCCACCAGAACCAAGTCAATCAACCCACCTTTCCATACAAGGTCTTCAAAGATAACAAAGCGAAATATCTCCAAGAAGAGGCTCTTCTAGCCTTTCGATCTCACAAACAAAGTCTGATATCTCTTCCTACAATTTGGACCTGAGGAAACCCTAGAAGAACGTAGGTGTTGAAAATTTGGAGGGACGATGATTAATTCAAATTCTCTACTTGATAATTACTTGTGAACTTACTTCTTTTACTTATGTCTTCTCTTCTTAGTTTATTAAGTCTTTCATCAAGTCAATTACCAAAAACACAAGACACAAAATTAGGCTCTTCGAGCCAGGGCAAAACGTCTCCCTCTTGGAGAGGAAAACCCACAAGAAATTCTTCTTATAGACTTTCAGATGACAAGTACCGTGACCATGACAAAGACCCTTTGACCTATATGTGCCTTCAAGACCTTGTCATTGCTTCTTCATTGGCTCCTTAAGATGATCCTTCTTTCTTGCACCTTCCTGAACCGATTTGTAGCTTTCAGCACCAATCTGCACCTTTCAGTACCAAGGCTAGAGATCTCGGTCTCTGCATGTACTCTTCCTTTTTCCGGCTGTGTGAGATCCTTGCTTGCTGTTAACACTTTATTATATGTTGTCCTATTTAACACAACCCTATTCTTAGGCTTGACATAGTTCTCTTCTAGCACTTCAATTTCTTTTCCTCATTTGACTGCAGTGCTAATTCCATACTTTATACAACTCCTTCTACGCACTTCAACGCATTCTTTCTTTCGTATTTAATCTCAGACTTCACCGTATTTCTTCAGGTGCTATGTATATGTCTTTGTCACTTTCCATCTGTATTACGCACTGTAATTCACACTATTAAACTTCAGATTTCAACGCATTCCTTTAGGTGACATGTCTCTATCCCTTCTACTCATGAATCATAGACTTGATCTTGCATTTATTGTAGGTGTATATCATCGAGTTCATCTCAGACTTGACCGCATGCCCTCCTCTCAAATGAGCCGTAGAGCTACCTTATATAGTGACCTTTCTTCATCTGTTTTGGGCCGACCTTACAATCTGTTTGTAGGGCGACTTAACCACAACTTCTAGGCCGACTTGTAGGGCTTGTATTCCAGCGTGAAGGAGGTTGACTTGAGGGTTGTCTTGAGCCATTTCTTCTCGGTTAAATGACAAGGTCTTGAGGCATATTCTTTTGATTAGACTCTTCATATACATGACTCTTAATTACATTTATAACCAGAAGGCAAATCCTAATAGACATCAAGAAGAAGTCTATTGACCTATAATAAAACCTTGCTCATGAAACCCATGAGGTAAGCATACCAAAAATATATTTTATTGTCTTTGTCTTCTTCTTTACATAAATTCATAATTACATAGTCAATATGAAGACCGATCCTAGTTACACTTTTCAACACTCCCTCTTAACTAGGGAGGTATTCATACAGGTACATGGTCACTTTCAAACTGAAGAATCTCATAAGAAGAATTGGATTGGTAATCACATCTGTATAGCAAGAAAGAAAGAAAGAAAGAAATAATTTTTAATGTCCACGAGGCTAAAAATAGCCTATGGGACAGATTGCTTCTCTATCTGACTCTTGTATTCGGCCCTTTTTCTGTGAAGTTTTACAATGAGCACTCCCAGCTTCGCTGAATAGATTATCCCAAGAATTAGCTGCCAGAATACCTGCATAGTTTTCTCTGGTGTCCTTGAAGGCCTCACATTCTAGAATGAAATGTTTTTCTGTTTCCACTTTTCCGGAGGAGCAAAATATACATACTCTTTCTTCCCACATTTCTTTGGCCTTTTCCAGCGCCCTGTTTCACAACGGAGTTGATGAGAATTAGTCCTTAATTGAGCAATAAGAATTTTAGATCTCCAAGAAATATTAGCCCCTATGTATGCCTTTTGTTGATGGTTATGTGTGGGGTTAAACTCTTCTATGTAGTACTTCTTCTTTCTCTCTAGCTCTTTCTTCCAAGTATGTTTATGGAATTTATCCATAACAAAAGTTTTTATCTCTTTACTGTTGGTAGGACACATGCTCAAGCAAATACCCCATTTACTAAACCATTTGTTATTCTGCCGCATCCAAGTCTTCTGTCTTTTACACAATCTGTCACTAAACACCACCTTGGGCCATCTATCCTCTTCCATTTGCTCAATTTTTTTCAGATACCTTATGACTCGCACCATAGCGATTGCTTCAATAGGAGCAGCCCCTGTTTCACTTAACAGAATAGCATAAGGAACTGCACTTTTAATTTTGAATTTGTTTGTAATCAAACGTTTCTGAATTTTCTCAATTTGTTTTCACTGCATCTTGGTTGTGTTGCTAGCCCATAGTTCACAACCGTAAAGAATCACCGGAATCACTAGAAGCCCAAAAAGAGTTAGGGTGGTTTTCCAGTCCCACAGCTCTGCCTCTCTACACCTGTTTTGAAGAGCATAAAATGCTTTCCAACCCCCTAAAGTTCTTTTCTTTCTACAACCATCCCAACTTAAATTTCTGTTGAAGTCAATTCCGAGGTATTTGTAATCTGCAACTTCTTCCGAAATGCTGCCTCCAAAATAGAACTTATGTTGGTTATGCTTTCTTTTGTTAGAGAAAACCACTACTTTCGTTTTGCTAATATTGACTTGCATCCCAACCCTTTTACAAAAATGCTCAAGGGAATGTAAATGCTCTTGCAAACCAAGAGCCGAATTAGCGATCAATATAAGGTCATCTGCGTACAAAAGAAGCCTGATAACGAACTTGCCCAAATGGATACCGTCACCCCCTTGCGAATTTAGCCACTCTTCAAGCTTGTCAATATATAACCCAAAAAGGGTGGGAGACAATGGGCAACCTTGCTTGACCCCGATATCGCTTCTAAAACTTTCAGAAATGCCAGCTGAAGTTCTGATTTTGACTTTTACCTCTTCATACAACCTATGCACAGCTGCTCTCAAATGCTTGGGAACCCCGAGTTCCTCCATTCTGCCCCAAAGCTTATCCCTAGGAACCGTGTCAAAGGCTTTTCTGAAATCAACAAAGCAACAAAAAACTTCTTCCTTATTTTCCCAACCTTTTTCAATGATGTGCCTTAAAGTTATACAATGATCAACTGTGGAATGTTTAGGCCTAAAACCTGCTTGCCCTTTAGCACGTTTATTTATTTCTTCTGCCCATTTGCTAATTTTCTTTTCCAACATGCTTCCAAATAACTTTGCAAACAAGGGGTTTATCATTATGGTTCTATAATTGGAAGGATTATTGACGTCACCACTCTTGAAAAGAGTTATTGCCATACTAGTTTTCCAATCTGTGGGGAACCCCTGCTGTAAGATGTTGTTGAAAATTTTTGTGATGTGAGGTGAAAGAAATTTTAAGCCCCACTTTAGATACTCTGCTTGGAGTTCATCTAAGTCTTTTGCTTTTCGAGCGCCCAACTTCTTGATACCCATCTCTACCTCTTGCACCGTGAAGAGTTTTGTGTCTGTGTTGACCAAGGGAGGAGGGTCAACCTTGGGATCCTGCTCATAAAGTTGTCTTGCATAGTCAAACCATTTAGACGCTGTAATGTTGTTTTCAGTTTGCACCTTTTTCGATTGGAGCTCCTTCCAAAATAATTTGGGGTTATTTTTCCCGAGGAAGATTAGTTCTTCTCTCCTCGAAACCATAAAATCGGCTTTTTTCTTTTTTACTAACTGCTTGTAAGCTTTGAGCTTTATGTTATCCGTGTCTGATTCCTTCCACCTTCTCCTTGCCTTTTTGCATTCCTCGTCAAACCAAGCATTAACCGGAAAGCAATTTTTTTCGGACTTCTTAATTTTTGCTCTTTTGCACTCGGCAAGTGCGCTTTGAATTAAATGTGTTAATCTGTGACTGTGAAGGCCATGAGATGGGATTTCCTCCTTCTTGAAGAGCCTCTCTAGCATTATTTTGAAGGTATTACAATTCTCTGGATTCAAAAGAATTCTGCCCTTTGGGGGATTTTGTTGAACACATTGATTTTTCGACTCTAATTGCTTTTTTCCAGTCCAAGAGAAACTTAAATAGATTGGCTTGTGATCTGATTTTAAGTCCCAAATTTGATCTCCAATCAACACTTCTTCCATTTTCTCACACAAACTATGCGAGCAAATTACATAATCTACTACACTTGCTCCATTGTAAGTATTGCAAGTGAAATTACCGGACTTTTCCCATTTAGTCAACCCATTACAAATGACTAAATCGAAAGCCCCACATAGCATAAGGAGTTGTTCTCCAAAGATATTGCAGCCTTTATCCTCTGAAATTCGTTTCCACTGATGATTACTCTCTTCTGTAAGCCAGATAGGGTCACTGTCTTCTTTACAACAAAGAATGCTAGCTTGTTCACTTGCAGTTCTAGCATTGAAAACCCCCACTATAAGGACTTCACCTAGCTGAGAATATATTGCAATATCCGTTTTTAGGGCTGCAAAGGGATCTTTGTGGTCAAGCCCTCTACTTTTGTAGATTTTTGAGACTTGCGGTGCAAAATAGCATGCTGCAATTCTAATGAGATTCCCATTTTCTGATATTTTAAGCCAAACAAATTGTTTATTTGGGTCTTCTTTTTCTAGCTGAATGAAACGACCTTCTTTTTCTCTTACTAATACCATGATACCACCGTGCCCTTTGCCATTCCCTGCTGCCTTGTTCCACACTGCTATCTTCCAATACCCTTCAAACAAAGGTGTCTTACACCCTTCATGCTCATGTGTTTCTATGAGGCAAATTATGTCTCTACCTTCCACAATAGGCCCTAACCCAGATCCTCGTCTCCATGGGTAACCCCTGCAATTCCAACAAACTAATCTTAAGGAAACCTGGGTAAGACTTGATTGCTATTTGTTTTGACATGCAAGACTCACAGTTGAGTCTTTGTCCCTGCTTGCCCATAATGACCTTTCTTCCTCATTTCTTGCTAAAGAGTTTGCTGCCTCTTCTTTGTTATCATTTTGTTGCATTGTTTTGGAAGGAGGTCCAAATTGCGCAATCACGGCTTTACCTTTATAGATCCATGCTCTTTTTCCCTCATCTCTTGCTGCCCTAACTTTTGTCATTTCATCCCTCCTTTCCCTAGCATCATATCAACCAGCATTGTCCTAGTGCAAGGCCATCTCTCAACAAGACAATGGGCTACAATGTTGGCGAGACACATGACTTATAGACACCATAGTCATTGTCTCTCCAAGGTACATACTCCACCCAGGTGTTCCTAGAGTATGACCTTCTTGGATTATCCTTCTCTTGGGTAGCCAACCCTCAAAGAATATTCGTCCCTGACTACTCTTATCTTGAATGCCCTATAACATTCTCAAGGAGTATCGAATGCCAGATGATTACCCAATCCTCCATTCTTTCTTCTAGGTGAAGACCAAAATGATGTGTCTATCCATTTTCTCCATATGGCCTTCACTAAGACTTACGGCTGTTAGTCCTAGTCTAGTGCATGACACATGTGTTAGAGAATCATATACGCCACTCCCTCTTAACTCAGGAAGGACATACTTCAAGTTTCTTCCAAGTAAGAAACTTACCACCAGGCTCCCTCTCCACCAGGGACCTGCAGCAACAATGGTGAGACCAATGTTGCAGGAAACGTCCCCCCCCGGGTCCAACCCTCGAAACGTGTTTCGGAAAAAAATTTGCGTTTCCTGGAAAGTTGGATCCGTACGGCCGGATATGTGTTTCCGTACGACGGATCTCCGTACGGAAGCGCCGTGATTCCTGTACAGATCCGTACGGTTCGCGAGCGGTTCCGTACAGCGCCGTACGGATCTGACTTGCACACTCAAAAAAAGCATAATTTTTTATTTTTGGTTTTAGCTTGGTTAGTTAGTGAGTTAGTCTTGGGTTAGGGATAGGATGAAAAGTTTATAAGCTCTATTTCACCTCTTATTTGCTCACTTGTGTTTTTGGAGTGCTTGGAGAATAAAGGAGAAGAGAGCTTGGAGAAGAGAAGAGAAAGAGAGGAGAAGAGAGCTTGGAGAAGAGAGAGTTGAGGAGAGCTTGGAGGAGTGAAGGAGGAGGAGCTTGGAGGAGTAAAGAAGGGCTTCCATTTACAAGAGCTAAAAAGGTAAGTGCAAACCCCAAACTCTCTCATTTTTTTTGTATTTTCTCTCCTCCCTCTCCTACACTTTCCCATTCTTTCTTCTTGTACATTTATTGGCAGGTTGTCCACCATCTATATTCATACTCAAAGATGATATTTCTTTGGGTTCTATGTATCATTCCACTCTTGGTTTTGATGATGGTAAGGGGGAGTAGAAATAGAAGAGGAGAACATGAAGAAGAGGAAAGTGGTCCCCATATGAGTGACCCAATGTATGATGAGGAGGAAGGCTTTGAAGAGGAAGGGGATGATGAAAACATTGAATCACAAGATGGGAAAGCTGCATTGACACCCTTGTGGAACTATGTGACCAAACTTGAAGGGGGAAAAGGTGGTGGAAGCTACAAGTTTTTGTGCCCTCATGGTTGTCATGGAGGAAAACCATATAGCGGTTCATATACTCGTGTGAGGAGGCATCTTTGTCGGGTGATGGACAGTGATGAAAGAAAGAGTGCTATGGGGATAGCAATTTGCCCAAAGGTTCCAGCTGAACAAAGAAGAAAATACATCCAAATAGAGGAGGCTGCACAACAAAAAAATAAAAAACAAAAAACTCAATCTGAATCAAGTGCAACCTCTAGATTTGGTAGCTCATCAGCATCTCCTCATGGTGTTTCTGCAAGTTCTGGAGGTAAAAAAAAATAGCAGATTTCCTTAATGTTGCTGGGAGGGATGATGTGGATGGAAAGATAGTCCAATTTCTTTGTGCTTGCGGTGTACCATTCAATGTGCTTCGCTCTCCCTATTGGCATGAAATGGTAAAGGGCATCAATGAAGCCCCAAAAGGATACAAGTCCCCCAACTATGAGAAAGCTAGAACAGTGTTATTAGAAAGAGAAAAACGAAAGGTTCAAGCAGTTTTGACACATTTTACAAATGAGTGGCTGGATAGTGGGGTATCCATTGTATCAGATGGGTGGACAAATATCAGAAACCAACATTTGATAAACGTTCTTGGTGTTTCTGCTACTGGTGCAGTGTTTATTGCATGTCATGATTCCTCCTTTGTCAATGCAACTTCCCAAAACATTGCAGATCTCCTATTGCAATCAATCAGAGATGTTGGTCCTAACAAAGTGGTTCAAGTGATCACAGATAATGCAGCAAGTTGTAAGGGAGCAGGTAAAATTATTGAGCGTACTTATCCACACATATTTTGGTCTGGGTGCTTGGTGCACACATTGAACCTTTTGATGCATGATATTGTGAAGCATAAAGAATGTGGGTGGATTATTGAGCTTTACAAGAGAGGGAAGAAGCTCATTAAATTTATCACAAGGCATACATGATTTAACTACTTCTATGGCACTTACTCCAAGTTGCAGTTGCTTAAACTTGCAAAAACCAAATTTGCAAGTTATTACCTCACCTTTAGGCGGCTAGTGAAGGTGAGACAAGCTCTAACTAATATGGTCACTGCTGAATCATGGGAGGACGTTAACACTGATAGAGATGGTGCTAATGCTACAAAGGACACTATTCTTGACATGTTATTTTGGTCACAGGTTAAATATATTTTGCAATTCACCAAACCAATTTATTACATGATCAAGTTTGGGGATTCAGATAAGCCAATAATTGGGGAGGTGTATGAGCAAATGGATAACATGTTGGGGCAGATTAAAGACATTGTTGAGCCTAGAGATACCACCTTGTACAAATATATTCGTGCAGAGGTGGTAAAACGATGAGATATGCTAAATATTCCATTGCATGCATTAGCATATGTATTGACACCTAAATATTATAGTCCATCATGGCTTTCAACAACAGCACTTGGGGGGGGGAGCAAGAGAAAACCACACCTAGATCCAGAGGTCTTACAAAAATATATGATTGCACTGGATAAATTAGTCCCTGATGAGGAGGAGGCACACTCGGTACGGAAACAGTTGAACAACTATACACTTTCCACTGGTCCATTTGGGAGCATGCATGCTATTAAAGATCGAGAGAGTTTTTCTTCTATTGAGTGGTGGAACATGCATGGATGTGCTACTCCACTTCTACAAACTTTGGCATTGCGGGTGCTATCACAGGTGGTAAACACTTCTTCTGCAGAGAGGTGTTGGAGCTCTTATTCTTTCATCCACAGTGTTAAAAGGAATAGGTTGAGTTTAGAACGGGTAGAGAGCTTGGTTTATGTTCATTACAACTTGAGATTGTTGTCCTATTACTGTGATGATGCAAAGAGTAACAGAGACCTTAAGGTTTGGGACAGGTATCCAGAGGAGACCAATTTGGAGGATGGAGTGTTGTGATTAGAGCAATTAGAGGATGCTCTTATACATGATGATGATGATTGATCTGACATGCCACCCCCCTTTAGTCCCTTGCTTCCTAGGTTCCATGGTTCAACACCAACAGTAGGGGCTCGTCTTCATCAGTTACAGTGCCATTGCCACAAATTCCACAACCACCATCTTCTTCATTGCCACCACGTGGAGGCGCACCGTCACGTACTCTTCGTGGTGGAAGGAGGAGAGATGAGTAGATATTTTCAGTGTTCACACTTTATTGCTTTTCTCATAGATTATCATTAGACTTGTAGGCTTGTTGTGAAATTGAACTTTTTTGTCTTGGTGGTGGCCAAGTGGCCTATTTTGTAAACATTATTATTTGAATTTTGGACATGACTAATGTTGACAGTTGCTCACTTATTATATGCTTTATGTTTTATAATATGGTTAAATGTTTTATGTTTATGATTTATGTTTTATAGTATGCTTAATTTTTAAATGTTTTATGTTTTAAAATTTATAGTATGCTTAAATGTTTTATGTTTATCATTTATGTTTTATAGTATTCTTAAATGTGTTATGTTTTATAGTATGCTTAAATGTTTTATCATGCTTAATTATTTGATGTATGTTTGTAATTGCTAGGATCTAGAATCTAGATTCTAGATTCCTGATGCTCGAATAATTAATTATTGATGTACAATGGAATCATGGATGTCATATCTATCTTGATTTATGTAAAAATATGCATGTTTTCATGTCTTCTACAAATAATATGGTATTTGGGATTGTTGTTTTGAATATAAATGCAATATATATATATATATATATATATATACTAGACGCTTCCGAAACGCTTCGCTTCCTAAATTTTTGGAAAATGATGCTTCCGCATCCTCGCTTCCAAAAAACGTCCTGCTTCGTGCAACGTTGGGTGAGACACCCAACTTCTCATGAAGAATTCTTCCCCTCGATGTCATGGATTTCGATATTAAGGAATCTTCAATTTTCGACTTCATAGGGCACAGATCATCCATCACTTTCATCCACGAGTCATGTCAACTAACAAAAAGTGATTCATCAGTCTTCCTCATCTGGTCCACCTTTATGCCATGCTGCTTTCCTTCGAACCATCTCTCAAGGATCTTACATCCTTCTACATGATTGGCAGCCCTGCATAAACTTATCCAGATAAACATATACATAAGAACTTTTTAATCAAAAGTTGCCTCAGTGATGATATTTCACCATGACATATTCCTATAGGCATCGACATCCTCTATTCAGATTGACACATCTGCTAAAGATATGTCTTGTCAAGGGTCTTCTTGTTTACCATACTTCTATCAGAGTCCACATATCTTCCCAGGAGATCTCCTAGTCACATCTTCTTGGCTTCTGGATGATGACCGCGTCTTTACATGGTTGCACTTCATGATCTCTTCAATTCTTTCTACGCACAACTTCACACCCAAGAACTTCTAGTATCTAGTTCCTTGTTTGTATACAACTACCTCATATGAAATATGAGGACATATTTAATTTCATCTGTTAGTGGCAACCTGTGCACCGTAAGAGATCCTCCTCCATAGATCATACTTCTAAAGATAGAAGTCCATTACTCGCAACCATATGACATGACTTCATAGCATCTAGTGTCAACATATAAATATATGTACCTCTTATCTTTTCCCTTTGAGTCATCCTGTAGCAATTTTACTAGAATGAATAACTTCATTCCCTTGACCTGCTTCATCAGCATGTCATCATATCCTAATCCCAGAATTCTGTAGCATAGAATTCTCGATGAAACCTTTTTGCTTTCTTTCTAACAAGTGAATCCATAGAGAACTCCATTAGAAAATGTCAGCACCTGTTTCCATATTGATTATTGAATGATGACCCTTGATCTTGATGACTGCCTTCCATCAATGTTGTTTATCAGTGAGGTTTCCAGGAGCTCCTTCTTCAAGTGCTCCTCCCATGCTTCTATCATGATGCTTTTAATATACATTGCTTCCTATCATATTATTTTACAACCAACAAAAGTCACTTAAAGAGAAAGATGATCTCAGTCATAATAGAGATCTTTCGCTTCTTCTTTCTTAGATTTCTTTGTATTAGGTTCTTCCCTTATATCTGTGACATGGGATTCTTCCTTTTTCCTCTTGTCCTTTCCAGATTTAGGACAATCCCTTTTATAATGCCCAAGTTCATTACATCCAAAGCATCGTACTTCATCCATATTTCTTCTTTTATTTTGAGGACCAAATTTTCCTTTCTTCCATTCTTCCTGGACATGACTGCAAAGACTTGATTCCCTTCACTTGATCATGTATCAACTTTGGCTTTCAATCTTGTTTCCTCTATTTTACATAGAGACCATAGATCGTGGAATGGTGTTGCTTCTCTATTCCCGTATAAGCTTGAAGTGAAGTTTCCCCATTCTTCTGGTAGAGCATTCAACACCACTGTAGTCATTTCATTATCAGACATTACTTTTCCCAATTCCTGCAGTTGGTCTCTTATTTAAGAAATCCTCTTAAAATATGAAGTGATTCCTTCCTCTCTTGACAATTTTTTGTATATTTCTTGTCTTAGAGAGATTGCTTCTCTTGCAGTACTCACAGAGAATGGCTCCACCAGTTTCTCATATATTTCTTTTGCAGTTTTCAGTTTTGATACATAGGGTATGAGTGAGTCCTTAATGGATTCTATGAGAATCGTCTAGGCTCTGATTTCTCCTTTAATGTATCTTAGCATGAGCTGGAGCATTTTCTCTTGAGGGTTGAATTGTAGATCCTTCAATGTAGCCCATAGCTTCGTCTTCAATTAGATTCAAATTTATCCTCTTCTTCCATGCACTAAAGTTTGATGACCCAACCAATTTGTTGCTCTCTTTGCAATAAGTCATTTTGACATATTTAGATAAGGTCATAGTACTTACTTGAGTAGAGTGACTTCCTCCTTCTAGCAGCTTCCTTGATGACGATGAAGATGAAATCAGGAACTTCCTCTTAGATTAAATTCTCCAATGTAGGAGTTCTTGGATCCTTGATGATGAAAGATATCTCCCAAAAATATGACATCTCTTCCAACAATGTCTTCAATATAACTCTTTGATGGTAAAGATTATTTTCTTGATGTGTGGATCCTTTGAATGAGATTGAAGATCTTTCTTGAAATAGCTTGAGAATCTTTCTTGCAAATTGATTTGACTTTTCAATGAAAACTTTGACCTTGACTTTGATTCTTGCTTCCTTGAGTGCCTCCTTGCTAAGTAGCCCTTGTCTTTAGCACCTTAGCTCTGATACCATGTTGAAAATTTGGAGGGGCGATGATTAATTCAAATTATCTACTTGATAATTACATGTGAACTTACTTCTTTAACTTATGTCTTATCTTCTTAGCTTATTAAGTCTTTCATCAAGTCAATTACCAAAAACTCAAGAGACACAAAATTAGGCTCTTCGAGCCAGGGCAAAACCTCTCCCTCTTGGAGAGGAAAATCCACAAGAAATTCTTCTTATAGACTTTTAGATGACAAGTACCATGACCATGACACAGACCTTTTGACCTATATGTGCCTTCAAGACCTTGTCATTGCTTCTTCATTGGCTCCTTAAGATGATCCTTCTTTCCTGCACCTTCCCGCACCTTCCTGCACCGATCTGCACCTTTCAACACCAATCTGCACCTTTCAGCGCCAAGGCTAGAGATCTCGGTCTTTGCATGTACTCTTCCCTTTTCCGGCTGTGTGAGATCCTTGCTTGCTGTTAGCAATTTATTATATGCTGTCCTATTTAACACAACCCTATTTTTAGGCTTGACACAATTCTTGTAATATTCCTTTTTTTAGTGTCACCTATGACAGGGTTATGATGGACTTCTAGAGTTAGGAGTAGACAGGTCACAGGTACAGGTTGGTGTCATCAATGGGCCCAGGGGCTTTTTGGAGGATTTTTGAGGAGTTTCTATGAGGTCAGGTGGCATTCGCTTGATATATTCCATCATCTGAGCAGTTTGCTTTTCGTTCCGGTGCATTTCGACAACTTTTGGAAAACTGAGTTATTTTTGGGCTTAACTTAGTTAATTACGCTCAAGGTGGCATTCCAAGAGGAATACATGATAGAACACCTTAGTGTAATAGCTCATTGGAACGGGGACGAGGATATTTACATGATGGGACAGTTGGACATGAGTTTTAGTGACCTGAGGAGACATGGTAGCCGATTTACTCTTTCCTGCATTAAAAAGGAATATTCTAATAAGAGGGAAAAGTGCTCCATGAATAAAATAATAATAAAATAAGGCTCTAGAAGGATCCAAGAGATCTATAAAAGAAAATGAGGAGGCCATTGAGAGATATCTTGGATTAGATCACTTTCTTGTGTGAGAGGTTTGAGAACTTGGTTCTTTACTCTATTGGTAGCCCCAGGACGGAAACCCCCGGGTGATTTGTGAGTGTTGGACGGAAACCCAACTCTCTTTGAGGAGACTTCATTCAGAAGTTTCGTAGAGCTTCAGAGATATTGGAGTGAGGATCATTCAGATCTTCAACGGGTGCTTCAGTGGATTTAGTGGTATCTGTTGCCGGAGGGAGAGTGCAGCAATTCAGTTTTGGAGGCCAGCGCAGTGCAACAGTTCATATTGATGGCCAGTTCCCCATCTCAACTCTTTTGGGTCAGATGTATTTGTAACCCCAGTTATTATCTATAATAAAAATGCTGAGGTTCTTCCTATTCGATGTGTTAATGGATTGCAGTGCTTATGTGTTTTATTTTACATGGTAATCTTCTGTTTATTAATTCAGTAATTTTATGGTAAAATGCTGGGTTAGTGTGATTTCCGCAAAATTAATATCCCATTTGGGGATATTACAGTTCTCTTCTAGCACTTCAACTTCTTTTCCTCATTTGACCGCAGTGCTAATTTCGTACTTTATACAACTCCTACGCACTTCAACGCATTCTTTCTTTCGAATTTACTCTCAGACTTCATCGCATTTCTTCAGGTGCTATGTATATGTCTCTGTCCCTTTCCATCTGTATTACACATTGTGTAATTCACCCTATGTAATCCGCACTATTAAACTTCAGATTTCAACGCATTCCTTCAAGTGATATGTCTCTGTCCCTTCTACGCATCAATCTTAGACTTGATCTCGCATTTATTGCAGGCGTATGTCATCGAGTTCATCTTAGACTTGACCACATTCCCTCCTCTCAAATGAGCTGCAGAGCTACCTTATATAGTGACCTTTCTTCATCTGTTTTAGGCCGACCTTACAATCTGTTTCTAGGCCGACTTAACCACAACTTCTAGGCCGACTTGTAGGGCTTGTATTCTAGCGTGAAGGAGGTTGACTTGAGGGATGTCTGAGCCATTTCTTCTCAATTAAATGACAAGGTATTGAGGCATATTGTCTTGACTAGACTCTTCATATACATGACTCTTAATTACATTTATAACCAAAAGACAAATCCTAATAGACAACAAGAAGAAGTCTATTGACCTATTATAAAACCTTGCTCATGAAACCCATGAGGCAAGCATACCAAAAATATATTTTATTATCTTTGTCTTCTTCTTTACATAAATACATAATTACATAGTCAATATGAAGACCGATCCTAGTTACACTTTTCAACACTAGGGACTTCACACGTGGCAACAGAGATGAACGAATTTCAGATCTTCAACATCTTTAAGGACAAACTTGCTTCTTTGCTAGGCTCTTCTAGCATCTTCGCATCCTTCTCTAGCCGCAAACCTTATCCAAAATGAAGTGTGCTTGTATATGTCAAAATGGAGGTCAAAGTCCTTACTTATATAGCCTTTCAAGTGGGGCTCTTTAAGCCCATTCTAGGCTGACTTTAGCTGGCTGTCCAACTTGTTCTTGGGAGCCCTCTAGATACTTTCAAATACAAACTATTTTTTCTTTTCCTTGATATAAGTACCTGCAAGGGTCTTTTACAATATGACAAGGACTCTTAACTCATGACAAACCTTAGGAGCATTCAATGGATGCTTGACCTAGTGACAAATAACTTTGAGCATGAAATGCATGCTTTACAAATAATTTTTCTTTTGTTCTTTATATCATTTTATTTCTTCTTTTAATAATTACATAAGAATTACATCATGTCAAGAGTCAAATGACAACTATGAAGACCGAAACTAGTTACATATTTCAACACTGATGATGCACCCCAATACTTCCTAGAGTCTAAACATCCTCCTGTAAGAGAGGTCTACCCTCCCCTGTACCTCTTGCTCATATAAGGCTGTGGAATGTCCTGCCGAAGTTGTATCATGTAGCTCCATCAAGGTCATCTCCCTATGTGTGAACTCAGGGACAGAACATATGCTAACTTTGCAGACATATGCTAACTCTGTTGTAGATTACGCCATACCTAAGCTTGTATCCGTCAACTCATGCACCGACCATATGACTCAACTAGGAAATTTCTCTCTTGATGCAGTGTGTCTCATTCAATTGTCTCAGGTGAGTCTCTCGCGTCTCGCTGCTTGTGATGAGAGCATCAAGGGACAATGACCAAATCCTCTGTGACTGTAAGCAATACAAAAGAGAAATAGGTGTGTGAGTCCCTTTCGTGGCTCCTATGCCCAATACATCAATGGAAGAGCATTGTCTCCATACAATTTCCTGCCTGGAAAACCAATGCCATCCCATCGAATAACTCCTACCAGGTCATGCTGACATTCTTGCAACCCCATGCATGAAC
Source organism: Pinus albicaulis (assembly GCA_034641835.2). NCBI lineage: Eukaryota > Viridiplantae > Streptophyta > Pinopsida > Pinales > Pinaceae > Pinus > Pinus albicaulis. The sequence continues at coordinate 1,051,445,983 of CM076584.1, read as the reverse complement.
GATGTGCTAGGACATCTCCTGAAGTTTGCACATCCTTGATGAAAACATGAAGGAACGTGTGCCCTCAGTCATTGGGTCAATCACCCCATCAACGCCATAATCATCCTGCACCTCTGGTATATGATGGAAAGCCTTGCCTAGATCCCAATGCCAACCTAGGCTTCCAGTATCCACTCCACTCGTATCAACTAAACTTGGATCCCAAATGGATGTATCCTCGTCTGAAATATACTTGTCTCCACATCCCATGGATGCATAATCAAAACACTTTGGGACATACCTCTCTACAAGTGCCTGTTTATCTGGGTGCTCCTCGTTCTCAAATATCACAGGAGGTTTCTCTATCAAATCACGAGTGCCCAGACAATGTCACGAGATTTATGTACAACCTTACAGGTTCCACCACATATCGTGCAATCACTTCTTTCGAAGCTTCTATATTGTCCTTTCCAACAACTTGTTTCATGGGATCCAGGAATGATTGAATCTCTTGCTTGGTTTCTTCTTCTAACCTTGTATCACCTAATGCACCAATGGAAGGGATCCTGTGCATCTCAACAAGAGATTCCAATCTGCCATGCAAGGCTTTATATGATTCCATTACTTTGTCCAAGTCCTTGTTCAATTTGTCGTGTGACTGCATCTTGATACAAACATCAACCTTGCCACTTTCTGCTATTATCCAGTTTTGCCTTGGAAGTTCCTTTGGTGCATTAGGATACTAGTTAGGCCATTGATATATGTGATCAATTGCTGCGATAACTACTTTGATCATCATTCCCCTTTCTTTCGACTTGCTATGCATGCTCGGGAATGGAGCCATGACATCATCTCGTTATAAACTAAGTCCATTGCCTCTTCTAGTATCTTTAGCTCATCCAGAATATATGCCTATACGTCCTTGCTTTGGGTGTGGGAGGCAAGCAAAGCTTGGTTCTGAGGCGGCCAACTTTTCCTTCAAATCTATATTTTCCTTGTTCAATCGATTTAAATTCAACTTCGTAGCTATTACAAAAGTAGTTCCAGTAGAATCTATCATCTCAAGGTTCATAGTGGTGTTCATGACAATTTCCCTTTCTGTAACAATTGATATAGGCTTTGCTAGGTTCTTAGCATAACACCTGTGCCTTTCTTGCATGATTTTGCATTGGAGTTGTTCGAAGGTGAGTCTAGAAATATTCCTTCCTCCACTTCTTCTAGAATTCCCAATTCTTGCATCGGGAAGTGTACACCGATGATAGGAGTAGATGGTGGAATGTTCAGGGTGGGAAACTCCAACTGCATCTCTGAGCTCTTTGATCGATGATTTTCTGTTGATTTGTTTTCTTGTTCTTTAAGTAGATCCAACTCGATTTGCTTGGCTATGGCCTCTTGTTGCTGTTTGGTTTCCTCTTCGTCTTTTCTTTTCCTTTCTTCTTCTTCTTTCTTTCTTTGTTCTTCTTCTATTTTCTTTTTGAGTCCCCCCTCCTCCCTTTTCTTCTTCATTTCTTCCACTTTTTTCTTTTTTGCCGCTTCTACATTCTTCCTCTTTAGAGCTTCTTTTCTTTGCTTCTCCTTGTACTGCTTTCTTAAGCTTTCTTCTTCTTGTTTTTGTTGAGCCTTTTCTTCTTGCTTATTCCTCTGCTCCTCCTCTGCTTGATTCTCTCTTGCTTCTTCTTGTTGTTGTTTTCTCTGGGCTTTTTCTTGCTTATCAACTTTTTGTTTCTGATGCTTTTCTTTGTTAGTTTTCCCCTTCTTTCTCTTGAGAATGATCGTCCTTGCTTCCAGACTCATGATTTCTTATGTGTCATTATCTGATTGCTCTGCCTGCTTTTCTAATTGCATAGTTGATTCTACTACTCTGGATGCGTTATAAAAGTTTTTGATCTTTCTTATTCTTCATTAGAAAAATGAGCATAGGCCCAACCTGTAATATTCCCAATTAGCAACAACTAATTTGAAATATTAATTTTGATTAATTTTTCCTTATATAGTTAAAATATAAATAGAGTGGGAGAGTGACTCACTTAGGATAAAGCACACTCCTTAAAGTCCCCTAGGAAATGTAACGTTATGGTCAAGGTGGGCCAAGGGGGGCCATGTGACAACGTAGGGAGGGGGACACACTTAGACTGCGTGGGCCCAGCCAGTGCAGATGAGTTGGTAGCGTGGGCCAAAGAGGGACAACGTTAGCATGGTGGGGCCAAGGAGAGAGGGAGGCTCACCCAAGATAAAAAGAGGAGAGGCTACCTCATTTCTCTCATTGTTGTTGATTATGCATTTTGGAGATTGTCTCTAGACATTAAGCACGCTTGCTGTTTAGCTAATCTGCATGTACTGTTCAGTACACCGGGTGTCTCCGTGCGGAGATCCCAACCTCAGCCTTGGGAGACTTCGAGTGCTTGCTTGGGTGAGGAGTCCTACCGTATTTTGCAGGGAGAGATCAGAGCTTCAGTCATTGAGGAGCATTCCTTGGAGGGACAGCGCAGTCTTACAGAGGGAGGACACAGTTCTAGTTGGGGAGAGTTCCGGATTGAGGTGATTTGGGTGGATTCAGACCGGAGAATTAGGGAAGGGATCAGCCCTTACCTATTGGAGACATTTTGCAGAGGGAGAGGCCATATTTTGCAGTGTTGCCTTCAGGGTCAGCGTTTTCCCTTGAGGGATAGCATAGTGCCTCAAAGGAGGTATTTTCCAGGGTCAGCTATTCTCGAAAATCTCTTTGGGATTTTCTATGTATTGGGAGAGGAGGCTATTCCCAGAGTTTCAGCATTTTCCGAGTTGGGGAGCAGCCCCAAAGACTCATTTCATTCCAGCAGTTGCAGCAGCACGACAGCATTTTCCAGCAGCTTGGAGATTACGCAGTTGATAGAGGGAGTAGCCATTCCACACATTGTTCTGAGAGTATTTCTACACTTGCCTTGAGCAAGTCGAGGTGCCATCATTCTGATCACCTTTGTACTTTTCTTATTTCTCAGTATTAATAAAATGGCTCAACGTTCTCCATATTGTGTATTTGTCTCGTGGTTTGTCTCTAGTTGCTGTGTACCTTGTTTGTGTGCTTTTAATTACTGTTTATTTCTCTTAGGGATATTACAGTGGTATCAGAGCGTCATTCTTGGCTTAGCCGTGGGGATCTTTTCCTATGAGCAGAGAGGGTAGGCAGAATCTTACCCACCAAATGCAGAAGAGGTGGAAAATATGGGGGTCTCACAACAGTGTGACCATCATTTTCCAGCCTTCAGTAGGCCAACCAGGATCACGATGCCTACATTCTTACCTTAAGTACCGAGTGAGAAAGGTAGGCAACATGATTATATACCCTTCGGAGATTATTTCTGCGAATGGCAGTCTATGGGGGAAAACTTTAGAGCGGCTTTGCCCTTCAGAGATTACTGTCAGCTCAGGAAGGATGAAGGAGGAAGGAACAGTGGGGGGTCTAGCATGCAGAGTTCAGAGTTGCAGCGTACCACTGGGAGGACACCTTTTCCCATGTTTGATGGATCCACTGATTGCATGGTTTGGGATCGGGTGGAAAAACTAGATACCTCTTTCCAGCTTGACCGAATAACGGAGGGGGAAGCCATCAAAATGGCTACCTCGCACTTGGAGGATGAGGGCACACAGGATCATGGGGAGCATGTGGATACACCCAGTATGACGCAGGGGTCACTTGTGTTGGAGACTTCTTTGACCATATCGGTTGACATCTTAGTAGAGAGAGTAGAGCTTACCCCAGTAGTATCATCCATTGAGGTGATGATCGGGGTAGTGTCTGAGTCTTCGAGTGGTAGCAGCGCGCGACAGATGGGTGAGGTGCTAGGAGATGTATTCACCTTTGATGAAGCACTAGGAGATACAGAGGTATTGGATGATGGTCGCACACAATGGTGTCATCAGCTTCGAGCCGACCTTCTAGTTTTGAAAGGGAAGGCCACATCAGTACGAGAGGCTATTTTGTTACAGAACGAGGAGCTAGAGGGCATGAGAGTGGTTTGTGCCGAGTCGGCGGCCAAGTTGGCCCACATTGGGGAACGGCTAGATTCCCTAATGGTACAGCTAGAGGGCACATTGGTGTGTCAGAGCAACCCCCTTTAGGCATGCATAGACGGGGCTAGCAGCATTGTTGGGTCACCTCTTTCGCCACCTAGTCAGATCTCATACATTGACTTGGTTAGCGGGATGAGACGATCGGAGTTGCACACGGTGCAGCATCCTCATGTTGAGGTTGGATGGCGAGAGATTTTGAGTTTGTACCCGGTGGAGTGGGTTATGGAGATAGTGGTGGACCCGGGTGTAGTTCAGCAGGAGTTTCCAGGTGATGGGAATACAGGATCGCCAGACTGGCATTGGGATCTAGGCGGGACTACCTGTCGTTTCCCAGGCAGGTCGGTTGACTATGTCTTGGAGGGTACAGTTGGCCTAGCAGTTGAGCATGTGCATTCGCTAGGGGAGTTTCGATTAGCTCCAGTGGTCAACCAGTTTATGGGCAGACTCTCTAGGTTGTCTTGGTATTACACTTATATGCGGGGTCACAGGGTGATCAACATACCTTAGCAGGAGCTTGTCGGAGGAGGTGGCATTAGCAAGCCACCAGATGGTGCCTTGTATGGAGCCAAGGATTCTTCACCTTTGTGTGGGGCACAGAGGTCATAGCGGAGCCGAGCAGTGGTGGTATCACTACTGACACATAGGGAAATTCACTTCTCGGACCTCTCGGGGAGGGTTTAGAGTGATGATCCATTCGTCGGCGGGTATAACGATGCGATAGTGGAGGTGATGATACCGATTGGGGGTGGACCAACATGTAGAGACACAACTCTAGGTCATCACATCCAAGGATGTGTGGGAGCCTCTAGCATTGAGCAGTGGACTACTAGTGGACATGGAGTTGCATGGTGGTGTACCATAGTGTGTGGGACTGCATTGTGGAGTAGGAGTGTCCTACATCACATTGAGAACACACGAGTGACCGATGCCTTGACACAGACAAGGCACGAGACGGTACAGGGTGGTACAACAGTAGTAGGGGGTATCCTGCAGTGTACAGGGGTATGCCTCAGTGTGCAGTGGCATGTCGAGGAGTACATGGATGATCGGTGGTATGCGAGGGCGTACGGTGCTGCACAGCAGGGTCTTAGAGTATTGCCTCCAGGGAGACTCACGGATATGGACACTGGGCTTACCTTTGGGGGTAGTTCACCCAGGATCGATGGGGAGACAGATGAGCGATACTTGATGGTATTTGTGGGGACTCACACACATGACCCTCTTCTACATCAGTCACGAGCATAGTCGATTTTGTTGTTGTCCTTTGGCACTTTGGCCATGAGCAGTGGGGTACGCGAGGCTCACCCAAGATATTTGGATGACACTCAGCACACTAGGGGAGAGACTTCTCAGCAGTGGCACTGGGTCGGTGCGCTAGTTGATAGCCACAGGTTAGGGGATGAGATGATCCTCTGCAGGGGTGGCACATCAGTCATCGCTGAGCCTACGCTTGGGGAGCGGGTCGTGAGGGAGACATGCGTCACTCTTTTCTTAGGGCATGTCGAGACCATGCATGAGCAGAGGATACTGGGTACAGCAGAGATAGCATCCCAGTATGCGTCTGGGCTCCAGACAATGCATCGACACATTATCGTGAGGGTGGATGGCAAACCCAATGGAGATGGTTGGCAAGTACAGGAGGGATCTAGATAGCTTGAGTCAATTGCGAGTATCAGATATCCGTCTATTGATTGCATTCAGGGGGTGGCTATTTGTCACATATGGTTCCAGCAATCATCGGTACTACACAACGGCAGACACAGGGCAGGTTAGCATGCATCATATTTTCCCATGGTATATGGACCCTCTATATTGGTCACGAGCAAGGACTAGAGATGAGGCACGGAGGGATTCCCACAGTTGTCAGAGCTATGGTGCAGCAGGTCTGACTATGGGATGTAGAGATTCAGTTGTTGATAGCCCATTATGTCTCATGATGGTCGGAGTCAGGACAAAGAGTGATCTAGTTCACTGTTGGGTTGGCACATGGTGGTACACGGAGGAATTCATCGGATGGCAAGGCAGACTTTCTCTATTGCTACATGGATTCAGAGTTGCATTTGGAGGGGTAGGTATTGGCATCATGGCGATGCCTGGGTTGGATGAGATTTTCTCTCATAGATCTCCTGCCACTAGGTCTTAGGAGAGGGGGATACAGTCTGCGCATGACGGGGAGTATCTCATGATCAGAGTAGCGCAACATCAACATGGTGGTACCTCTTCGAGATTAGCAGGGGACTTGAGCATTACAGCTCTACACAGCTCGATAACCTCTATGGGCGAGCTGTATAGTACATGGGGAGATCATGTATATCTTCCATTGGGCTTTAGCGAGTCATTGATGAAGTGGTGGACTTCATTAGCATGGCAGGATGGTGAGTGGAGTAGGTGGAGCTTCATGTTGGACGGGATGGCTGGGGATATTGGCATTGAGAGATCCCTCCATATCAGGGTGATACAGAGGACAGGGAAGATTCAGTGGTGCATCTGGGACCCAGGCACATTTTACAGTGATGGCGGGGAGCATCAGCTAGAGAGGATGCTTGTTCAGGCATTGCTTGAGGACAAGCAATTTTTGGCGGGGAGGACTGTAATATTCCCAATTAGTAGCAGCTAATTCGAAATATTAATTTTGATTAATTTTGCCTTATATAGTTAAAATATAAATAAAGTGGGAGAGTGACTCAGTTAGGATAAAGCACACTCCTTAAAGTCCCCTAGGAAATATAACGTTGTGGTCAAGGTGGGCCAAGGGGGGCCATGTGATAACGTAGGGAGGGGGACACACTTAGACAGCGTGGGCCCAGCCAGCGCAGATGAGTTGGCAGCGTGGGCCAAAGAGGGACAACGTTAGCATGGTGGGGCCAAGGAGAGAGGGAGGCTCACCCAAGATAAAAAGAGGAGAGGCTACCTCATTTCTCTCATTGTTGTTGATTATGCATTTTGGAGATTGTCTCTAGACATTAAGCACGCTTGCTGTTTAGCTAGTCTGCACGTACTGTTCAGTACACCGGGTGTCTCCGTGCGAAGATCCCAACCTCAGCCCCGGGAGACTTCGAGTACTTGCTCGGGTGAGGAGTCCTACCATATTTTGCAGGGAGAGATCAGAGCTTCAGTCATTGAGGAGCATTCCTTGGAGGGACAGCGCAGTCTTACAGAGGGAGGACACAGTTCTAGTTGGGGAGAGTTCCGGATTGAGGTGATTTGGGTGGATTCAGACCAGAGGATTAGGTAAGGGATCAGTCCTTACCTATTGGAGACATTTTGCAGAGGGAGAGGCCATCTTTTGCAGTGTTGCCTTCAGGGTCAGCGTTTTCCCTTGAGGGATAGCGTAGTGCCTCAAAGGAGGTATTTTCCGAGGTCAGCCATTCTCGAAAAGCTCTCTGGGCTTTTCTGAGTATTGGGAGAGGAGGCCATTCCCAGAGTTTCAGCATTTTCCGAGTTGGGGAGCAGCCCCAGACTCATTTCATTCAACGGGTTGCGCAACAAGCTGAACATTTTCCAGTGACTTGGTGATTACGGGTTGATGGAGGGCAACTTGTTCACATTGTTCTGGTGTTCTGCCTTGCCTTGAAGCAAGTCGAGGTTATATCATTAAGTCACTGTGTGTAAGCTAAATTATTAATAAGTAGCTCAAACATTCTGTTGTGTGTTTTTGTCTCGTGGTTTTTGTCTCTAGTTCTTTTGTTAATACTTGTTGTTTGTGTGCTTTATATTACCATTTGTTCCCTTAGGGATCTACGAACCAAATCCAAATCCAATTGTTTTTCAGTAACCAATACATTTGGTTGTTTTAGGCTTTAATAAAATGAGGAGGATTTGAATGTTAAACTGTCTTAAAAACAAGAAGTTTTGAACAGTGTGTCTAAAATTCTTCGAAAGGAAGACATCTTGGTAGCCTTACTTTCACTGGTTTCCAGGCAGATTAATGATCAGGTCTGATAAGCAACCTCTTGTAAAACTATTTTATTTGTTACTAGCATGGGGAGAGCATGAGGAGGCTTGTAGGCATCAAAAACCCTGATATAAGTTGCCTCTCCAATTGGGAACCAATTTGTGATATCATGAAGGGAGTTCCTAGCCCTTTTTGACATGCACGGAGGCTCTTCTTCGAAGAGTACACTATACAAAGGAGAAATGAAAGATTTTGCGATCTTCTCGTACATGCCCCTGTAACCTGTGTTGCAAAAATCCAATTGTTTTTCAATGTGCCAATGCAATACCCCTTAGGTCATATTTACGAAACCTCAATAAAATGAAAAAGATTTAGATTGTCGGCTTCGACTTCGGCCTCCTTGAAGTTTTAGATAGTATATGCTCTGATGTCGAAAGGGAAGACATGCCATGGCCCCTTCTTACCTTCCACTACGGTCTTAGATAGTCCAATAGTCAATTGGTAAGCAACCTCCTGTAAAACTGTGAAAATTTCTAAATGCTCATGCAAAAATCTTTACTGTTAATCTGGTTATGCTGCTCCTACTTAGATAAGTTATTAACTGAATAAATTCAGATTAAAATTGAAGCAAAACACATAACAAATCTTCACCAATTCAGATATAGAACAAGTACATGCACACAAAGACAAAGTGACACAGATATTTTCTGGACAAATAGTCCCCGGAAAAACCCAATGCGGGAAAACCGGTCTTCTGGCTGTTGGAGGGTTTTATTATTAAGAATTTTCTGAATACAACAAATTTGGGTTCCAGATCTGGAAAACCTGACAGAGAAATAATAGATCTACAACTCACTGGCTGTTCTGAAGCCAAAATAATGATTGATCCACACCCTCAAACGGGATTTACAAGACTCAGCCAAAATTAAGGCCTAGAAACCCCAGCGTTGTCCCTGAACCCCCTGCGTCAGCCTCTGAAGCCTCTGCGTCCCTCAGTGTTGCTCCAGAAAGGGCTACGTTACCCCAGACTGGGTGGCGCAGTCCTTACCCTGCCCCTTAGGGTCTCTTCGTAACCCCTGAGGGCTTCCAGCTGAAAATCACGTTGTCCTTGAGGGACTGCACAATGCCTGTGTAGCACAGTTGCTGCCCTTTCTGCTATTGCTCTCCTGCTTCTTTGAGCTAATCTCTACCTCTTGTTGATTCTAGACCCCGGGATTAGATCATCCCCTTGGCCTAAATTCCTCTCTTTGCAGCTGAAACACTTCTGAGAATTCTTAGCAAACCCACACTAGAATCTCAGCTTAGCTTCAGTGCTCTGCCTCTGTGTGTCTTTACGAATGACCCCAAGCCTTTCCTTTATACTTTTCTCGTTGGGAAATCAACGACCATGATCAGATCTTGAATCAATGGCTAAGATTAAAAGAAAGCTTGATCCTTGTGACTTAAGACAATTTCATCACATGTTTAATTAAATTCACTTTAATTATTTAAGTTCCCTAAGTTTAACGTAGGAAATACATTAAAATAATTAATTAATTTAATATCTCCTAAACCAGATGAAATTTCCCAAATCCTTTTATGGGTCTTGTAGATCAAGTGTACTCTAGTCCCTCCACAAAATTTGGGAGCTAGAGCACAACTGATGCTACCCCAAATACACAAAATCTCAACACTCCCTTTTAGCATCAAGGGTGTGCTCTAACAATACATCACACTATGCATTACAAGACTTTGGGTACTGGTTCTGTGTTGCTGATGCTTGGCCTGTTGCCACTCAACTTTGCACTGCTGCTGCCATTCTGTATTGCTGCCCATGACTCTGCCACTGCCACTGCAACCTCTGTACTGCAGCTCCCTCTCAATATGCTACATCTGTGCTGCTCATAGCATTGCCACTGTTGATCTGTTGCACTGCAACTTCAGTTGTTGAGAGAAACAACTGAATCTCCTGCCCAATCTTTGACAGACAAGTCAGTTGGGCTGCATCCTCATCACTGAAGCTCCATAGGCTACTGATTTGTGCTGGCATCTGAAGGATGATGCACAACAACAACTATGCACTGCGGAAGCAGACTCCCTTTGCACTGTTGAATTCACATTAGCCCCTTGTGCTGAAATCTCTCACACTGCTATTGCACTGCGCTGTCTCTCTGAAGCCTTCTACGTTGCTGGAGCTCTGCACTGCGTTGCTGAAGTCACATCAGCCTCTGCGCTGCTACTGCTTCTACGTTGCTGTTGCTCTGCTCTGCGCTGCTCCTCCCAGTCTTCAGATCTGCCTTTGCTACATCTTGTGATCTATGCACCCACTGCCCCACTTGTCCCGTTACTGTCTTAAGGATGCCGTAGCTTGCTTGTGATCCAAGAGATGAGATGCTCAAGGATCCCGCCTTATACTATGTAGCTCCTCTACATATCCATGTCACCCCACCTTCGTGGTTCATGAGTGCTTATGGCTGCATCATCTTCTGACCCATCATCTGCCACAACATCCTTGGAAGAAGAAGCTTCCTTGTCCTTTTTCTTCTAAGGACAATTGCTAGCAAAATGTCCCATTTCACCATACTGGAAGCACTTGATCTTTGACAGATCCTTCTTCTTCTTTTCCTGCTGCCTCTTTGATGCCAAGGTTGCATCTTCTTCATCTTCCTTCTTCACTTTGCTTGATCCCGAGCTGTACTACTTCTTGGTGAATCTGCGGAGTTCTTCTTGACGCAGAGTTTCCCACAAGCTATCCCAATCTAGGAGGTCTGCTTTGCCCAAGATGCTTTGGACAAAGGTTTCCCACTCATTTGTGACTGCCTTGAGAGCAGTCTTGACCATCACATCATCCCACTTTGGCACCCGTTGCAGTCAACTGATCTCTGATCGACTGCAATCTGAAGAGGAAATGCTCCATGTCTTCTCCCTTGGTCGTCATGAATGACCTCATCTGTGTCTCCAACAACATCTTCCTTTGGACAGATTTTCCCTCATATAGGGAGATTAAGACCTTCCACATCTCATTGGCTGTCTTCTTCTCAGCTAAGTGTGGTACAATATGGTCCTTAATTCCATCCATAATCAGCTGCTTGGCATGCCCAACAACTTCCTTATGCTTCCTTAGGAGTTCAGGATCGGTCGGTGTGGCCAGAGTTTGCTCTGCATGGTCTCTTAGATTATATGTCTCAAGGACTATCAGGATCCTTGCCTTCAAAACTGAAAAGTTGGAGAGGCCATCCAACCTGTCCTGATCACGCAGTCCATGAGGAGCCATCTGCTCAGAAATGTGTCAGAACTTCCCTTTCTCTTTGCTAGAGAACTGGATCTAAGGCCCTTGGTGAAATAGGCACCTTCTGCTCCCTCTGACAACTGATTTCCCTCCTTGGAAATCTGCCAAATCAACAATGATTCAACTCTCTTTGATCCTTTGATCAATCTGCAAGCTTCTTTGGCTAGAAACTCTCTGAGAAGCTGATCTCCTCCTGCCCTTTGTCACTTGTGCTTAAGCTAAAAATCTGAAAACTTCAGAATTTTAACCCCACCAGCACCTTCTGAATTTCTGCAGCTAATCTTCAGTCTTTTCTGGATTTGACAGATTCAGATCTGCATCACACTGGCTGGCTTCAGACCAATCCAGCGCTGTTTCTGAGCTGCCTCTGCACAATAATTGTGTGGGCTTGCTAGGAGATAGCATTAGACTGCATCACCTTTCCCTCTGCGTGAATCTGCCTCTGAAAACTACGCTGTCCCTTCAGATCTGCGTTTCTGTTGCTTTTCTAGCTTGCTTTCTGCAACTAGAACCTTCAGTCTCTTGCTGGCGACCCTCCTAGATTTGCAATTGCTCCGACACCCTGTGAAAATTTCTGAATGCTTATGCAGAAATATTTACTGTTAATCTGGTTATGCTCCTACTTAGATAAGTTATTAACTGAATAAATTCAGATTAAAATCGAAGCAAAACACATAACAGATCTTCACCAATTCAGATCTAGAACAATACATGCACACAGACAAAATGACACATATTTTCTAGACAAATAGTCCTCGGAAAAACCCAATGGGGGGAAACCAGTCTTCTGGCTGCTGGAGAGTTTTATTATTAAGAATTTTCTAAATACAACAAATCTGGGTTCCAGATCTGGAAAAACCGACAAAGAAAAAATAGATCTACAACTCAATGGCTGTTTTGAAGCTAAAATAATAACTGATCTACACCCTCAAACGATATTTACAAGACTCAGCCAAAATTAGGGCCTAGAAACCCCAGCGTTGCCTTTGAAGCCCCTGCATCAGCCTCTGAAGCCTCTGCGTCCCTCAGCACTGCTCCGGAAAGGGCTGCGTTACCCTAGACTCGGTGACGCAGTCCTTACGTTGCCCGTTAGGGTCTCTGCGTAAACCTTGAGGGCTTCCAGCTGAAAATCACGTTGTCCTTGAGGGATTGCGCAACACCTGCGTAGCACAGTTGCTGCCCTTTCTGCTGCTGCTCTCCTGCTTCTTTGCGCTGCCTCTCTGAGCTGATCTCTGCCTCTTGTTGATTCTAGACCTTGGGATTAGATCATCCCCTTGGCCTAAATTCCCCTCTCTGCAGCTGAAACACTTCTGAGAATTCTTAGCAAACTCGCCCTAGAATCTCAGCTTAGCTTCAGTGCTCTGCCTCTGTGTGTCTTTACAAATGACCCCAAGCCTCTCCTTTATACTTTTCTCGCTGGGAAACCAACGGCCATGATCAGATCTTGAATCAATGGCTAAGATTAAAAGAAAGCTTGATCCGTGTGACTTAAGACAATTTCATCACATGTTTAATAAAATTCACTTTAATTATTTAAGTTCCCTAAGTTTTAACTTAGGAAATACATTAAAATAATTAATTAATTAATTTAATCCTAAACCAGATGAAATTTTCCAAATCCTTTTCTGGGTCTTGTAGATCAAGTGTATTTTAGTCCCTCCACAAAATTTGGGAGCTAGAGCACAAGTGATGCTACTCCAAATACACAAAATCTCAACAAAAACTACTTTGTTTGTTACTAGCGTGGGGAGAGCATGAGGAGGCTTGTAGGCATCAAAAACCTTGTTATAAGTTGCCTCTCCAATTGGGAACCAATCTGTGATATCATGAAGGGAGTTCCTAGCCCTTTTTGACATGAAAGGAGGCTCTTCTTCGAATAGTACATTATACAAAGGAGAAATGACAGATTTTGCAACCTTCTCATACATGCCCCTATAACCTGTGTTGCAAAAGCTCTTGTAATAGATATGCACAGGTTTCTGTTCTTCTAGGGTCCATTTCAAACCCAAACCTTCGAAACCACACTTTACACAGATTGCATCTATGAGATAGGAAGCAATATAGAACTTTGATTGTTCTCCTTCTGAGGGGTTCTTTGCTGCATGAGCATGACTTGAGAGGTAATGCAAGTATGCTTGACCAATTGAAAATCGTTCCTTTTGTAGCAACTGTGTACATCAGAGGGACCCATGTTCCTAGAAAGGCATCGATATTTTCTTTCCCATAGAGTGTATTCATCATGGCAACCATCAGTTGCTACACCTTCCTGAGAGATTTCATTATATAGATTCCATCTGCTTTGAGCATGAACTTATTTGGTTCTTACCACGATGATTTCAAAATAGCCTTGGTGGGTTCACTGAAGGCAGATAACCATTTGGTATTGAAGACTTCTTCATGTTCGGGCAACTTACAACTTATAATAACTTGCAATGTCAATAGTGGTGAAGGATACTACAATCTCGATCATGACCTTTGATTGTCCATTGTTCTTCATTTGTGCATTGCAAGATTCATTCTATTGTTTTAGCACATGGGAAGATTGGTGGGTGTGCTGCCACTTTGTGCAACCAAGATTTCTTGACATCGATATATACTTGAAAATCCTCCTGATACCGTGGAATATCTTTCTTTACAAACTCTGAGTAAATCTCTCCCTAGGTGAGTTTTGTTGTCTTGTCAATATGATAGGTAGGATTACCATAGATGGGCAACTTTGGAGGACTATTCACAACCCCTTCTATGTTGCTTTCAATTCTACCAGAACTCCTGCAAGATCTTCTGATCATGGGCAACACCATCTCTTCGTAAGAACATGGGATACTGAGGCAGTCTATGTCGATGGTACTTGTCATCTCAAAGATGTTGATCAATGACATAAATGTTAGTTCAAACAATGATAATCACCAATTGTGCAAGAAAAGAGTAAGGTCTAAGCCAAGGTTTCAGGAAGCCAGGGCTCAATGGACAAGATGAAAACCCTAGTGTAGGTTGCAGGTTCAATTAGCAAGACAAGTCGCAATCTTAATTGTAGGTCGTATTCCAATTCGACAGAGTACTGTAGATTGTTGCAGTGACTTGCGACTTGTTACCCACCACCTTATTAATGATATCCATCGGAGATTTTTTTTCTCCTAGATGGTCCCCAATCGACAGCTAGTAGCCCCTGCAGCCACTAGATAACTCAATGTGCCATTTTCTCTGCTACTTGAGCCAACCATGTGGTCCCTCGCCCATTTATTATGATCGTATGTTTGAAGGCGAGCCTTCCAACTCCGAAGGTATGACTTTTCATTGTGTAGTTGGGTATTTTTGTTTACTTATCATGGACATTTTTGGGCATGGATTAGTGGAGGGATTCAGCGGAAAGAGTGGGCTAGGTCTGTACTCTTGTCTCCTCGACCTGATTTGATTGTTATCTTGTATTCTAGTCCCGTGGGATCTCCTTCATTGGCTATTAGCTTTAGGGGTGGCACTACATGGGAAACCTTGATTTTGGTTGTGGTCCCACTTCCCGAGACCACATACATCACTCCCCTCCACTCATTATAACCCCATTCACCATATTTCCCATCCAGTTCCACATTTGTCCATTGGGTCGACAAGGCGTTAGCCTCCCCCTCCCCTTGTCCACACCTTGGGTCGGGCTTGGAACAATGCCCCAAAGGTTGATGCAGCTAAAAGAAAAGGAAAAAGCATAATTTGGCCACTCTTAACAAGAAATGTACCATAAAATGCAAAAGATGGTCGGGACATACATATTTAACACGTGGGCAAAAGCCAAACATGAGCTCTACCCTGTCATTATGGCCATCACCCTGGTTCCTGGGGTCCCTCATATTGACCCCTTTCATCATTAAGGAACCCATGATTATCCCAACCCCTGGTGGGCGATGAATTGCCCCACCTTAAGGGGGTAATCACTGCTATATCCTACATATCAAGCTCTCATCCCCTGGAGCCCTAAGCAGTTATGAAGAAAAATCAATCAAAGGCAAAAGGCATGCGAAGAAGGATGGAAAAACAAAGGCCGGGGTAATTGATGTACCATGATTGCTCCCTCCAGAGGGTCATATTGGCACTTGTAGGGTGAGTGTTGAGAGCCATGGGCCTCCACCATAGCAGAGAGTAGATTTCCACGTTATGGATCCCTCAACACCATTTGTTGATTACTTGTGTACCACCTTTTTGAATGAGGATGATGCACCTAGACCAATATGCCCAATCGACTTCACACTTGCACCACACACTTGACAGATGTTCTAGGTCCTAGATGAAGATGTGTCTCACCATGGGAGACAAAGGGAGGGCTTATGTCATCATTCTATCCCTTACAAATGGCATATAGGCATTATCGATCCACTTGGAGACCCATGAGGATGTCATTGTGCCCCCACACCCACTAAGGGGCACCACATTTGATTTGCTTTTGTATTACGGAGCTATCTTGGTGTGCTTGTCACCAAGGAATGTTATTGTTGTACATTATTTTACTATTTGGGGCTTAATTAGGCCTAATTAGGAAAATCAAACTCTTTAGGAAGGATATAAATTGATGAGAGCTCATTTGAGTTTCATCCTCACTTGGATTTGGATCATTTGTTTCTTCTGGAAATTTCGTCGAGCCTTTTGATGGACGAATTGGATCTCTAATGCATTTCGATTTGTAATATTCCCAATTAGCGATAACTAATTGGAAATGTTAATTTTGACCAATTTTGCCTTATTATAGTTGGAGCATGAATAAAGTGAGTAAAATATTAATTAACTCACTTAGGATAAAACACTTTCCTAAGTCCACATCGAAATTATGGGAGTGGGGCCTAGTGGCCAAGTGGACAGCGCAGGAGAGGGACGCAGACCATGTGGGCAGCGTGGGGCCTACCTCACGCAGATGAGAGGGACAATGTGGGGCCAAGGAGCACGTGGAGATGGTGGGGCCTAGGGAGAGAGAGGCCCAGTGTTATAAAAGGGAGGAGAGCCCCCTCATTTGGTCATTCATGTTTATGCATATTGAGCGAGTCATTTCGACTTGGAGCACGCTAGCTGTTTAGCTTGTCTGCAGTACTATTCAATACATTGGGTGTCTCCGTTCGGAGATCCCACCCTCAGCCCCGGGAGACTTCGAGTGCTTGCTCGGGTGAGGTATTCCCATCAGCATTTTGCAGGAGGATCGAGGTTTGCATTCGTGGAGGAGCAGAGCATTCAGAGACTGCGTAGTCTTGAGAGGGAGGATGCAGTCCATCTTGGGGGAGCTCCAAATTGGCATCATTTTGGAGGATTCAGGCCAGAGGATTGAGCAAGGGGCCAACCCTTGCCTATGGGAGGCATTTGGTAGAGTGGGAGGCCATATTTTGGAGGATTGCATTTAGTACCAACGTAGCCCTTGGGAGGATAGCGTAGATCCTCAAAGGAGGAATTTTCGGGGGTTGACCATTTCAGAAACGCTCTCTGGGCTTTTCTGGGTATTGTGAGTAGAGGCCGATTCCAGAGTATCAGATTTTTCCGAGTAGGGGAGTAGCCCCAAATACTCATTTTGTTCCAGCAGTAGCAGCAACACGGTAGTATTTCAGCAGCTTGGACGCAGAGCAGAGAGCAGCCATTTCCATTGATATTCTGAGAGTATTTCTACACTTGCCTGGTGCAAGTCGAGGTGCCATCATTCTGATCACCTCTTGTACTCATTTCTATTTCTCAGTATAATAAAATGGCATAGCATTCTCTCTATTTCATGTGTATCTGCTTCATGATCTGTTTCTAGCATTTCATATCTTGTTGTATGCTTGGTATTACTTTCTATTTCCCTTTTGGGATATTACACGATGTTTGGAAGAACTTAAATCTTGTCTTGGAGCTTCACTTTTCTTGCACTTGATGATTGGAATAATTATGCTGTACATTGTGATTACTCTTTTCATACTTATCTTGTAATTTATCTCATGAAATAATCTATGGAATATTTTCGTTCATGAAGTTGGTGTAGCGGCCCTTGGGCTTATGCGAAGTTGCTTATCTTGTCTTTGTGAGAGATTTTTCATATTTGATTGTTGAAATGTATGGTGGATTATTTTCCTAGGGATACATGATTTCTCATGCATTATCTTGATAAGTCATCATTGCAAATAATTAGAAGTATAAATTTCCCTTGTAACCTAGTTGCTGCTAATGCCATGTGAAGTTGCTGGGGAACTCCTTGATTGGAATTAAGAATCTCTAAACATTGTTTCTATTAGACTCCATTCTTCCAATAGGCTAGGCACTAGTCTAGTGCAAATGTGATCGCAAAAGAAAACTCTTTTTAGCCTCCTTCCTTCTCTTCTAAGCCCTAACCTAGTAGGCCTCCTAGGGCATCACGTAAAATCACTTTTAGCCATTGAAAATCCTTGAAAACTGGTCAACTATTGCGGCGGGGTCTTCTTGAGAGGTCCTCCAAATTTGAGGTCAATCCCACAATGGAATATCAAGATATTTCAAGCCCTAGCTTGAAGACTGTTCTCATCCCTAGGTTCCCTTTGGTTGGTGGCTTCATTCGGATCATTGTACTCAAATTCCAAGAGAAATTCAATTTCTTTGATCATATTCTCCTCCTTAACTTGGTCAAGATCATCCATTTTTTGCTCCAAGCCAAACCCTTGACCTCGTTTGGACCCACTTGGGCTTCTTTGTGGCCCCACTACATTATAAATTCAATTTCACAAACATCACTTAGAAACCCTAATCTTCTAAGATTCCTCAATCTCGGGCACTTCTTTTCAAGTGACACTCCTCAAACCCTAGGTCTAGGCATCCTCTTAGCCCTTCTAAGAGAGCCATCCATCTTGCTTCTATAGCAAGAAACCCATCATCTAAGCCTCTCTTGTGAATAGGCTTTAGGAATCACCCCACATCCTATCATTGATCCATCTATTCCAGTGATTCCTCTCATGCCGAGACTCCTGCCATCGATGAAAGTCCGTAAAGAGTAGGGAGCTTTAGTTGAGGTGATAGTGGGCTATCGCTCCATTGTTGCCACTTGACCTAGTAGTTGCCCTATAGGATCCCCTCGTGGGACCCCTGCTAGTTTGAGCGATAACATGACCTATAAAATAAAATAGTCTGGTTGCAATTTTAGTTATTAGTGTCGAGACTGGATATGTGAAGTGCGATTTGGCCTCAATCACACCTTAGCACTCTTAAGCACAGGTCGCAATCTTGCTTGGCTAGCGTGAATCACATCTTGAAATATTAATTATTATAGGATACAAATGTGACCGATGACTTCAAGCTAATCGCACTTCAATTCAAAGTCACAAATTACAATTTAAGACTGCAATTTAGCACGTAGCATGTGGTGGCGAGGATTTTGTTTGTTATGAGGTTTAGGGTTTAGGGTTTTTACAAGGCTTTTGACTTGTAACCTTGGGCTTACAATGGTGATAATGCACTGTGAAAGTATATATATCCCTGCTGACGTGAGAGGTAATAGGTCTCATATGGTGGAGCGCTAAAAAATAAGGCATAGAAAACCACTCAAACTCAAAGTCCAAGATGTAACAACCCTCCATAAGTGTGCCAAGGGAGAGCTTCGTAAAGTGAAGGATTAATCCATCATGGGATAATGTGCAATATGTTAGATCCAAACCATATATCACCATCATTCCAAGTGACAAGTCATCCACATGAGGAACCAATTCATCAAGAAGGGGAACGACATCACTAGAAGATGCATGAAATGATGACAAATATGCATATGCCTCCACATATGAGGCAAAGAAGTGGAACAATCTACATAGGACCACAATCTACCTCTTAAGCAACCCATCAATGTGTGAAAAACATCCATATGAGCTAGGGAATTGGAGTAATGGGTCTCTAACAGGGCTGATACCCACACAACAAAGTAATAAATCATATCAAAGAAGTTGGGGTATATGCTAAGCGCTCTAAGTCATGATGATGCCAATACAATGTCGACTTACCTCAAAAGTGCTAGAGCATTCCACCAAGGGATCCATATATCCTCATATCCAATTGTCTAGAAGACTAGAACATCACATGACCAAGTGCAATGCTATCTCCTTATGACAAGCAAGTATGCCAAGCAAAAACCAGCAAGACATCCGTTATTATACCATCTAATCAACTGTTAGCCGAAGAAAATCATCAAGTAGAATCACAACCTCTAGGCCATCCAAAGCTCCATATGACCTGTAAAGCTGCCTTTGTGATAAAAATCACAAGAGTAGTGAAAAGTTTCACTTGTGTGGGACTCATGTAAAGTGAGGGATACCAATATGGACATTTGCATGTTTATCAGAAAGTAAATGATAATTTTTAGGTGGAAGTTTGCACCCAATTAATGTTGAAAATATTGTTTTGGGTAATATGTTGTCTAGTGTCTAAAAAACTATATTGTTGAGGGCTTGAAATTTTTTTTATTGGAAATGTCGGGAAAAAAATGGGAAAATTAAAAAATATCGTCAAGCATAAATTTGGACCTGAAAACTCAGAGATATAAGCAACCTGAACAACTTGGATTTTTTTTTTGAAACATTGGAGATACTTGCTACATTGCACTCAATATATAAAGGAAATGGTGAATTTGGATTGCCAACCCAAGTAGCTATTATTATTTTTTTCTTCCTCATTTGTAGCCATTACGTGATGACCTTACATTACAAAATGACGAGAATATAAGAAAAAGAGCTGATTTATATCTGATTTTTATTTTTTATGTAAGAAAATTGTGGATGCAACATATTTGTTGTATCTGATTTACAATATTCTTGACGTTGTATGCAGATTAGGTTTTCAGATTGGTTAGGTTAGGAAACTCAATCCCTTTTGGTTTATCTTATCTAATGGATCTATTTGAGATTAAAATTGTTTACATATATTCAATGTGGTTCATTTATGGCCTCTCTATTGTAGTATTGAATTCTATTTGGATGCATCATTCAAGTTACCATCTAGGGAACATATGCATGTTAATATGTGTTAACTAACTACCTCTATAATTTTTTTGACTTGGTTAAGCAATGCTAACTTGCTATTCTTTCCATTGGCACACTTAATGTGCTTTAAAAGGTCTGATATCTTACATTGACATGCAAATATAGGTGTTGAGTTTTAGTCATTGGTACAATGCTTGTTTATAAGTGAGTAAACAATATTTTGTAGGTGGAAGCTTTGCACTCAATATATGGAGAAGAAGGTGAATTTGAATTGACCACACAAGAAGAAGCTATACTAGAATCTCTTTCGAACTTGGTAAGTGAAGTTCGCTATGCTTACTATGTGTTCCTAGTTCATTGCCATATATTTGCACTACTTTGATATTATGTTTCCACTCAAAAGACTCTCTTTTAATTATCCAAACTTGAAATTGAGAATGATAGGTTGTTTTTTTAATATGTTGTACAAAGGACTATATTTGATTTGAATATTTAATGCCCTTTTATTAGTAATCAATCCCATTTCATTATTTTACTCCTAAAAGGGATATGTAATTTTAAAGTGATGCAACCCTTGCATGCATCTATGCTTTATCTTTAGTTGTTCCTTCTTAGGCACATCATCAAATATACGTGGATGGTTTCGTAGCCCATCAACCAGCCAGTGTTCGACGCCCACCCTTTCCACCTCGAGATCATATTCCATTTGGTTTCTTTCCTTCATAGAGTCCAATCTCTTAGAGACTCTTCCATTGGGAGAGAGAGGTATCCCTACCTAGCACTTTGCTCCTTGGAGGCTCTTGTGTAATATCCCCTTTCAAGGATATCTCTAAAACACAAGCAAACTCCAACCAGAGATGGACTGGGAGGGCATTTACCAGATATTTCACCTCTGAAAAGAGGGTGAGATCTGGAGGCTATCTGGTCCTTTCCAGACTCTGTCTAAGAGTATGGGGAAAAACACACCAAGTGGTATAGTAATTGGAATGCTTGAGGAGAAAGATAACAGTAGTGCAAGCATACAATAGCATATATATAGAACATGTAACAGATACTCAAGAAATGCAAAGAGAAAGCTGAGCCATTTTATTATGCTGAGAAATATAAGTGAGTACAATAGGTGATCAGAGTGATGGCACCTAGACTTGCACAAGGCAAGTGAAGAAATACTCTCAGAATGCTGATGGAATCGCTGCTCTCTGATCTGCGTCCTAGCTGCTGAAAAACTGCCGTGTAGCTGCTACTGCTGGAACAAGATGAGTATCTGGGGCTGCTCCCCTACTCGGAATAAGCTGAAACTCTGGAATCAGCCTCTACTCACCAAACCCAGAAAACCCCAGAGACTCTGGAATCAGCCTCTACTCACCAAACCCAGAAAACCCCAGAGAGCGTTTCTGGAATGGCCGACCCCCAAAAATCACCCCCTTGAGGATCTATGCTATCCTCCAAGGCTCTGCGCTGACACTGAAGGGAATCCACCAAAATACTGCCTCAAACTCTGCCAAAATCCTCTAGTAGGCAAGGGCTGGCCCCTTGCTCAATCTCAAAGCTCGAAACCTCCAAAAGACACCCAATTTGGAGCTTCCAAGAAATGGACTGCGTCCTCCCTCGCAGGACTGCGCAGTTTATGAATGCACTGCTCCTCCACAAAAGACAAACACCAAACCTCCTTCAAAATACTGATGGGACAACCTCACTCGAGCAGGCACTTGAAGTTCCCCTGGGCTGAGGGTGAGATCTCTAAACGGAGACACTCGGTGCACTAAGCAGTGCTGCAGACTAGCTAAACAACTAGCGTGCTCAAGAAGTCGAAATGACCAGCTCAATATCATAAACATCGAATGACCAAAATGAGGAGGCTCTCCTCTCTATATAGCATTGGCCTCTCTCCAACCCTAAGGCCCACCTCCTCCAACGTAGCCTCCATTTGCCACGTGCTCAACTTGGCCTGCGCAGTCCCTCCATGTGGTCTACGTGGGCCCCCTCTCTACGTGGTCTCTTGGCCCCCTTGGCTCACTTAAGTAACATGTGTCTATTAGGGAGTGCACTTTATTTTTTGAGTGAGTTATGTCCCCCTCTACTCACTTTTATTTATAATCTAACTACATAAGGCAAAATTGACCAAAATCGAATATTCCAATTAGCCATTACTAATTGGGAATATTACATCTTGCTTCAAATCCTCTTGGAGGTTGGTTCTCAAAGGTGTCTTGGCTTCTCCAGTAGATTACCTTCTCCCTAGAGTGCCTTCCCTTGTTTGGATTCTCTCTTGATGCACCAAGCCATCTCTTGTTGACTAGACAAGTACTGAATTAGGCCTCAGAGAGGATATATATGGATTGTATGCTTAGGTCACCTAGCCCTAACCTCTAACAAGCTCGGGCTTGAATATGTCCTCGTAGGTCTTGGGAATGTCTTGTTCCCTCACACGAGTCTGGTGGTACTCGGGTCTCAAATCGATCTTTGAGAAGAACTGTGCTCCTCTCAACTCATCCATCAGCTCATCAATCCGCGGTATGGGGTACCTGTTCTTCATGGTCTTCTTATTCAAGGCCCTGTAATCAATGCACATTCTCAATGTGCCGTCCTTCTTCTTCACCAGCACCACCGAAGAAGCAAAAGGACTGGTGCTAGGCCGAATATGTCCAAGAGCCAACAACTCCTGGATGGCCCGCTCAATCTCATCCCAATAGGCCTTGGGGTGCCTATAGGGTGTGGTAATAACGGCCTAGACGCCTTGCTCTAGCTCAATAGTGTGCTCAAACCCCTGTTCTGGTGGCTGCCCTAGCGGTATCTCTCCAAATACCGTATCATACCTGTCAAGGATGGCCTGTATATCCGGATGAACTATCTACCCGGTAGTCCCTGCCTTTGATGCCCACAACTCAACTGCCCACTCTATGTCTCCCTTCCGGAGGTCAGCCTCCATCCGGTGAGCTGAAACAGTCTGGGGTGGGTAAGTGTGCATCGCACGTATCTTCTCATGCTTCCCGGTCTTCTTATCATCCCACTCCATCTCCAAGGCCTCCCAATCTGTGGTGACCTTCCCCAAAGTAATAAACCACTGTACACCCAATACCACATTGGTATCTGGTATGTTGACCACGAAAAAGTGGTCGGTCACTGTGTAGGTACCCATCGTCACAGCCAGCTCTGGAACATACCTGGCACACTGCATCTTCTGATCTCCTGGGACCAACGCTGAAAATGCATCGAAGCTCTCTGTCGGTATGCCTCTCCGCTCAACCATTTGTGCATTGATGAAGTTGTGGGTTGCCCCACTGTCTACCGGAACTGAAACTCGCTGCCCATGCACTGTCCCTCGGACACGCAACGTCAAATACTTGGGTACTCCTCGCAATGCTGCAAGGGTCCCCCCTGTGGGTGCGAAAGTTGCACCTCTTGCTCCTGGAGGTGGAGGTGGAAAATGGTCTTGCGCTGTCTGACTGTCTCCTGCCTCTCCATCCTCATACTCATCCTCTTCCCCGCTGCTCTCGGAGAAGACCTCGATAAAATGTGCTTTGCCCGCAGCTCATCTATGTCCTCGTGCCCACGTCTCCTGACAGGTAAAGCACAACCTCTTCGTCTTCAACTCCCTCCTGGCATCATCATCTAGTTCTACCCCACCCTGATTCCCCTGCGGAGGCGAAATCCTCACATCCTTCCCCTTTGGCTGGAAAGCCTGTCTCTGGGGGTAAGGTGTCCTGGTCCTGGGTAAGGCATCCTGCAAATCCCGGGTCCTGCCAATGGCATCCTGGAGTGTGGCCAGTCTAGTGGATCTGACTAGATCCCGAAGTGGCTTTGCTAACCCCTTAACAAACATGTAGATCATTCGTGCTGCGGATAGATCTGGCACCATCACTGAAATCCTCAGGAAATCTGCAATATACGTCTCCGGGCTCCCGGCTTGTTTGAGCCTCGTCAGCTCAACAAAATGCTCCTCCGGATCCCTCCGGTCAAACCTCTCTATCAATCTCCATGTGAACACTGCATAGGTAGTCACTGTGGAATGCCCGAGTGTAACCATCCCATGGAACCACCAATCCTGAGCCTCGCCATCCAAATGCAGCGTGGCCACCTTGATGGCCTTCATCTCTGCCATCTGGTTGAGCTGGAAATATATGTCCAGCTTCTCCACCCAAGACTTTGCTGAATTGTTTGATGAACCATCAAACGTAGGCAAATGGAATCGGCTCGCTGTACGCTGGGTGTCTCCATCATGATAATGCCGGTGCCCTCTATGATGGTCGCGGGGTCTGCTATCTCGCTGGAGCTGAACAAAGTCTCTGAATGAAAGGGCATCCCTGAACTCCTATCCATATGCCTGGTACTCCGCAAAATAGTCACCCATGTGGCCAGGCTCTGGCTCCTGCTGTGCTCCTGCCCCAGTGTCTGCACCCAGAAAAGTGGGCATAGTGGAACGAGTGGGGCCATGTGATGCCTGGTGCGGAGTGGTAACCCCCTCTTGCAAATGGTGGGATGTGCCCGACCCCTCACCAACCTGGAAACCCCTCGCTGTTTCACGCTGTCTAGCCTCCACAACAGTGAATCTCTGACCCATCACCTCGATCTGCCTCGCCAGATCCTGCATTGATCTGAGGAGTGCTTCCCCAAACTGTTTTGCATCGCTATCATCTGCCATCGGTACTTCCTGCTCTGAATCTACCACAGACCCTTCCTATTCTGCGTCTATCACAGGCTCCTCCTGTTCTGAGTCCACCACCCGAACGCAATCACCCTCTCCGTAGGTGTTCTCCAACCTACGCTCAATATCTCTGTACTTCCTACCTCTGTAGCAAATGTAGGATTTCTCCCCCGGTGTCATAGGCAACTAGCTCCACAGGCTGAGCCAAATCTATGCTCTGATACCATTGTAATATCCCCTTTCAGGGATATCTCTAAAACACAAGCAAACTCCAACCAGAGATGGACTGGGAGGGCATTTACCAGATATTTCACCTCTGAAAAGAGGGTGAGATCTGGAGGCTATCTGGTCCTTTCCAGACTCTGTCTAAGAGTATGGGGAAAAACACTCCAAGTGGTATAGTAACTGGAATGCTCGAGGAGAAAGATAATAGTAGTGCAAGCATACAATAGCATATATATAGAACATGTAACAGATACTCAAGAAATGCAAAGAGAAAGCTAAGCCATTTTATTATGCTGAGAAATATAAGTGAGTACAATAGGTGATCAGAGTGATGGCACCTAGACTTGCACAAGGCAAGTGAAGAAATACTCTCAGAATGCTGATGGAATGGATGCTCTTTGATCTGCGTCCTAGCTACTGAAAAACTGCCGTGTAGCTGCTACTGCTGGAACAATATGAGTACCTGCGGCTGCTCCCCTACTCGGAATAAGCTGAAACTCTAGAATCAGCCTCTACTCACCAAACCTAGAAAACCCCAGAGAACGTTTCTGGAATGGCCGACCCCCGAAAATCACCCCCTTGAGGATCTACGCTATCCTCCAAGGCTCTGCGCTGACACTGAAGGGAATCCACCAAAATACTGCCTCAAACTCTGCCAAAATCCTCCAGTAGGCAAGGGCTAGCCCCTTGCTCAATCTCAAAGCTCGAAACCTCCAGAAGACACCCAATCCGGAGCTTCAAAGAAAAAGACTGCGTCCTCCCTCGTAGGACTGCGCAGTCTATGAATGCACTGTTCCTCCACAAAAGCCAAACACCAAACCTCTTGCAAAACACTGATGGGACAACCTCACCTGAGCAGGCACTCGAAGTCCCCCAGGGCTGAGGGTGAGATCTCCGAACGGAGACACTTGGTGCACTAAGTAGTGCTGCAGACTAGCTAAACAACCAGCGTGCTCAAGAAGTCGAAATGACCAACTCAATATCATAAACATCAAATGACCAAAATGAGGAGGCTCTCCTCTCTATATAGTGTTGGCCTCTCTCCAACCCTAAGGCCCACCTCCTCCAACGTAGCCTCCCTTTGCCACATGCTCAACTTGGCCTGCGCAGTCCCTCCATGTGGTCTACGTGGGCCCCCTCTCTACGTGGTCTTTTGGCCCCCTCGGCTTACTTAAGTTACAACTTGTGTCTACTAGGGAGTGCACTTTATTTTTTGAGTGAGTTATGCCCTCCTCTACTCACTTTTATTTATAATCTAACTACATAAGGCAAAATTGACCAAAATCGAATATTCCAATTAGCCATTGCTAATTGGGAATATTACATCTTGCTTCAAATCCTCTTGGATGTTGGTTCTCAAAGGTGTCTTGGCTTCTCCAGTAGATTACCTTCTCCCTAGAGTGCCTTCCCCTGTTTGGATTCTCTCTTGATGCACCAAGCCATCTCTTGTTGACTAGACAAGTACTGAATTAGGCCTCAGAGAGGATATTTATGGATTGTATGCTTAGGTCACCTAGCCCTAACCTCTAACAAGCTCGGGCTTGAATATGTCCTACCTAGAGCACTTTTTGGAGTTGTAAGATGGCATCATTGTCTGCCCCCCTTGTATGCATAGGCGTTTGATGCACTTGCTTGGGTTCCCTTTCAGAGAACTTTGGGTCGGCTACCATCATCGACTTCAGATAGAGATAGATCACCATATACAACAATCTGATAGGATTTGACAGGAGATGATGCAAAGACAGGGTGTTGTGGTAGCAGGTGCAATACTAGAACACAGTCCTCGATAAGAGGGAGTGTTAGTTTTTGTAGCATCGGTTGTGTTCTAGCCACAAAACTTTGTGGAGAGGTTAGAATACATGAGATCTCCAAAACCCATAAATCGTTTTTGGAAATTCTCCTAGAAGTGACTTAATGAGATTATTAACCAATTTTTTAATGTTTCCCAAGTCTAAACTTAGGAAAACTAGTTAATTAATCAACGTTAATTAAGTCAAGGTGAGAATAATCTAGAAACTCACACAGATTGATCCAAAGATGATCCTAGCCATCGATTATGTTTTAATCTTGGTCGTTGGTGCTCCAACAGTGGATTATAAGAGGAGGTCGATGTGGTGATGGAGAATACACTTGGAGAGTTCAATTTCATTGGCAGATTGATTCCCAGAGTAGCAGCAGCTAGTTGCCGAAAAGAGAGTCGAGAGATTGAAGCAGTGAGAGAGGGGCAGAGATAGTGAGGTTGGAGGAGGCATTCCATATCCAGCGAGTGCATTTGCAAAGAGGCAGAAGAGCCATAGAGAGGCTGATGTTGGGGCAACCCAATAGTTTCTAGAGGCAAGTCGATTTGCTGAGAGGGAGAGACTTTTTCAGTTCCAGAGGCCGAGAAGGAGCCCCAAAGTGTCAGAGAAGCATCTTTCCAGTCAGTGGAAGGCAAAACGACTTTATCAAAGATTAGTCCAAGGCTAGATGTCCATCCAGCTACGTCAAGCAGCGCAGAGGGTCAAAGGGCTGCATTTCTGGAGGCAAGCCGTGTCAGTTGATTGCCTATGGGGTGGGGAAAATTCCTCACTAGATTTTTGCCAGAATATTTCTTTGTAGGTTTGCCAGTATTTTGGCATCCAATTGTGCTCAAATTTTCTCACAGCTGCATAATAATTAAACCCTCAGCTGCTGCACTGGTTTTCTCGAGTTAGGTTTTTCCAGGGACGTTTGTCCAAAAATAATTGTATTAAGTTTATGTGTGTGTGCTAGCATTTCTTCCAACGTTTATTCTTTCGCAATTTTGTTTGTTTATATTGTAGTGTGATTTCTTCAATATTTTCCATAGAAAACATCAAATAAATTGTTAAATAAAATTAACAATTAGGAGAATAATTTCCAGTTGCTGCAATAGGATTCCGGTTTAGGAATTTTCACAGTAGACGGAGGCTGGGATAATTTTCCAGAGGGTCGGAGAACCACTTCTAGAGGTAGTAGTAGGTAGAACGAGTTGATGAGAGGCTAATTTAGGCTGTGCGTGTGAGGGTCTGCGCAAGGGTTCTTGGAGGGCCAGTTTTCTGAAGCAGGTTGTGTTGGGATTGCTTGTGGAGAGAGAGAAAATTCTCTCTAAAAGTACTGGCCAAATTATTTGCTGAGGATAGTTGGTTTGGCATCCAGATTGTACTTGGAAATTTCATAGCTGCATAATAATAA
Organism: Pinus albicaulis; assembly: GCA_034641835.2. NCBI lineage: Eukaryota > Viridiplantae > Streptophyta > Pinopsida > Pinales > Pinaceae > Pinus > Pinus albicaulis. Next base: position 1,051,417,796 of record CM076584.1, on the reverse strand, counting down.
TAAAATCCTCATCTGTTGCACCGGTTTTCCCACATTGGGTTTTTCCAGGGACATTTGTCCAAAAATAAGTGTCATTTTTATGGTGTGTGCGCATCATTTTCTCAATTCTAGATTTATTTCCATATGAATTTTAATTTTGGTGAAAATTGTAGTGGTGATTTTATTTGTTATTTGCCGTAGAAAATAAACTGCACTTAATATTAATCAGTTAGAAGAATAATTTCTGGTTGCTGCAATAGATTAAAAATTTCACAGTAAGGATCAGACACATCCTATTGTCTGCTGATCTTATACCTTGACCCTTAAGAATAAAGTGGTAGAACACTTGCATCCTCTAACTTGTGGGAGATACCACTTACCATGAGAGGTAAGGATTAAACTCATCCCATGTCACTTGTGGGAGATACCGCTTACCATCAGAGTTAAGGATCAACCACATTCCAAGTCTCCTCACCCATTGGCCAGATGGGTGGCAATCCCAACAAGCCCAACTAGTGGGTAGGATGCATACTGGGGTATACTCGACAATAGGGGAGATACCACTTACCAAAGGTAAGGATTAAATGCATTCTACTGTGATAATAGGGGAGATACCACTTACCAAAGGTAAGGTTAAACGCATTCTACTGTGATAATAGGGGAGATACCACTTGCCATTTCTGGTAAGGATCATACACATCCTATTGTCCATGAGTTCCCTCAACCCCAGGAGCTCCCCGGCTCCATTCCGCCCCCCCCCTTCCCCAAATTAATGGAAGTCAAAAGACAAGGGGGAAGAGCATAGCTCAGTGTTCTCAATCAACCGTGAGCCCTTCCTAGAGGGGTCACCTCTTCCAGTCTAAGGTGCTCTTTGAAGACCAAAAACTTCCCTTTCAGCAATGGCTTGGTAAGAAATTTGACTATCTACTTATTAGTCGAAATGTGTCTTACAACTCCTCTCTGCACCATATCTCAGATATATTGGTATCTAATCTCATTGTGCTTGGACTTGTCATGGAACACGAGATTCTCTGAAAGTCGAATCCCACTTTGTCGCAGTATATCAAAATTTTATCCAGTACCTACTCAAACAACTCTGGAAAGAGCTTCCTCAACCATACTGCCTCAGAGCTAGCCATGCTAGCAGTAATGTACTCAGCCTCGACCGTACTAAGGGAAACGAACTTCTGCTTTTTGCTCAACCAAGATATCATGGCAAACCCCAAACTAAAACAACACCCTAATGCGCTCTTCTTGTCAACAACACTTCTGACTCAATTAACATCAGTGTATCGTTGAATTCTCAAATCTACGACAATATATCTCAGTCCATGATTGATAATCCCATGCAGGTATCTTAGCACATGCTAAGTAGCAACCAAGTGTGCATGAAGTGGCTCCACCATAAATTGACTAAGAGTGTTGACAAAAAAACATATGTCTGGTCTAGTGTTCACCAAGAACATCAATGCCCCAATCAGTTGTCTATACTCAGAAGGATTTGCTAAATCAGGTCCCACAACTTCACATAACTTCTTAAAATTCATCTCCATCGATATGGTCATGGACTTGCATTCCACCATTCCAAATCTCTCTAACAGCTTGACAACATATTATCCTTGAGAAAGGAAAATCTCACCAGGTCTCTGCTACACCTCAACCTAGGAAGTAGTGCATCAAACCAAGGTCTTTCATCTCAAACTCAGAGGTTAGGTTCCTCTTACAATGGAGAATAAGAGGCTCTCCACCTGCCAATAATAAATCATCAACGTATAATACCAGAATCAAAGGCATACCTTGGACGACTTTGAATTAGAGATTCATATCAGCATTGCTTCTCATAAATCCAAGCTTTATCAAATAACTATCAAGGCGGGCATACCAAGCCTTGGGGGCTTGCTTCAATCCATAAAACGCTTTCTTAAGCCTGCACACATGAGTCTTCCTGTCATGTTGCTCAAAACCCTGTTGGTGCTCCAAGCAATGTTGCACGAAGTAGGGATGTGTTTTGGAAGCGAATCCGCGGAAGCATCATTTTCGAAAAATCTAGGAAGCGAAACGTTTACTATATTCATATATATTTATATTTTTTTGCATTTATATTTAAAAAACATCCAAAATACCAAATAGTTGTAGAAGACATGAAAACATGCATATTTTTACATAAATCAAGATAGATATGGCATCCATTCTACATCAATGATTAATTATTCCAGCATCAACCAGCTAGATGCATCAACCATCTAGAATCTAGATTCCTCTTCTCTTGTCTAACCTTTGCCTCTACTTCGATTCTCTAGGGATATTAGTCAACATTGCCCAATATTTATCAAACGACCTAATCCAAGCCTTATAATATGGTAGAAAAAGCTTAACATGCATGATCAATGATTTTGACTTGACTGAAGGGTACACTTTTGCTAAGGCCATTACAAAGGAGTTCAACAATAAACAACAACACTAGGGTACATATAGGGCTCGATGCTCTTAATTAAATGCCAATCACATGCCCTCATACATGATATAATCCAATGAAACACCACAATCCCATTGATCCTGAAAACTGTTAAGTGTGTTGAATTTTGAATGGGATATGAAATTCTATTTTTTCCATATGAAGTCTAATAAGGTTGAAACCACTCTCAAACATCTTGAATCATTTCACGGTATTGTAAAAAATTTAAGTAAATGGATGTCACTTTTACTTTAAGAATTTAATATTACCATTAGGGAGCATCTAGGAAGCATCTATGGAGCATCAAGGGGCACATTGGGAGTATTCGGAAAACATAGTTCCTCACATAACAATTCGAAATTTCCCCCATAAAAACAAAAAAACCTTGTTGAACCGTGTGAACCATCCACCTTCTCTCGGATCTGCTCATGATCCGCGACAGATACACGCTCGAAGCTCCACGGATCTGCAGTTGTTCCTTTCTGGATCCGGAGATTAGGTAGTCGGAACCATGGATCGGGCCCCTGCGGATCCGATTTTCCAGGAATCGCCAAAAAATGGCGGAACGAGGTTCCATCGGAGGATTAGCGGCGGATCTGTATGGGATGCGGTTCTGCCTCCTGATCCTTGAGGGGGGGGGGGGACAAATCTTGCAACACTGGCTCCAAGAATACCTCTTCCTTGAGAATGTTGTGCAGAAATGCAATCGTCACATCCTTTTGGTGAAGTGTTCATCCCTGGCTAGCAGCAAGAGCAACGATAGATCAGATGGTAGTATATTGGGCAACCGGTGTAAAGATCTCATCATAATCCTTTCCCTCTTTCTGGGAGAATCCTCTAGCCACGAACCCTGCCTTGTATTTTTCAACACTTCCATCAACACCATGCTTGATTTTGTAGATCCACTTTGAAGTCACAACAAATTTAGCTTCTGGTCTCAAAGCCACTTCCCGTACATCGTTCTTCATGATGGGCTCATATTCCTTGGCTATAACTTCCTTCCATACTTGTTCTTTCACAACTTCTTCAAAAGTGCATGGTTAAACTTGTATAATGTTGCTCATAGCTACAACATATCCCTAATATTGGCATGGATTCTTGCTTTCTTCGAAGGCTCCTCTTGCAGCAGCATGACTCTCAACATCCTGTAAGGTTTCACCAAACCATAGTGTTCTCTTTAAGTGGAAGGATTGTTGATCTTTTGTAGCATCAGAAAGTGCTCTAAGTCTCAAATTTCGTGTAGAGGCTTAGACACTTGTATTCCAAAGCAAGGTTGCGGGGAAGCTTCTCTCCCCCCTCCCCCGATCTCGCTCCCAAAACGCGCTCTGTTCGGGAGCTCTTTGGGAGTGCTCAGGAGCGCGCTCCCGAAACGCTTCCTGAGGGGAGCATTTTTGGGAGCGCGCTTCCGAGCCTGAAAAAACGCTCCTTGTTTTTTCGGGAGCGTTTCAGGGAGCGCTTGGGAGCGAACGCTCCTTGAGCGCTTCCCCCATTAAAAAAACGATTCGGGAGCATTTTTTTAATGAAGGGAGCGGTTGGGGGCATTCGCTCTCGAACGCTCCCTGGCAAAAAAACGCTCCCCGGCGCGTAAAAAAAATTGGACGGCAAATTTCCAATTTTTTTGGGAGGGGAGGGAGGGGGGTTGGGTAAATAAAAGCCCACCCTCATTTGTTTTTCATTGTTTTAGTTTGAGAGTGAGAGCAAGAGCTTGAGAGTTGGAGAGCAAGAGAGCTTGAGAGTTTGGAGAGCGGAAGTGCTAAGGAGAGAGCAAGGAGAGAGCAAGAAGCAAGCTGCAAGAGAGCAAGAGGAGGATTGAAGGAGTCAGGAGTCAGAACAAAGAGGTAGGACTTCTAATCTAGTTTTTTATTTTCTAGGAATCATTTTTAAGGTGTTCAAAAATGAAAACTTGATTTTTTTTCTCAATGTTGCATTTTACTGTGTTGAAAAGTGAAAAATTGAATTGTTTTTTTTCCTATGTTTCATTTCCTATTCTCATTTGGCATTCCTCCATTTTTTTTGCAGGATAGAAACTTGAAACATCATGGCTATATGGCTAGGGATTTTCTTCATGTTGGTTCCTTTCTTTGTAATAATGGTGTTGGAGAGTAGAAGAAAGAGGCCCATTAGAGAAGAGGAGGATGAAGAAGTGGGTTATAATGGATTTGATGAAAATCCTGAAGAGGAGGAGTATGCTGAGGAGGAAGGGGAGAGTGGAGAACATGAGGCCACAGAGACCCCAACTAGACAAGACCAAAGTCAAACACCATTGTGGAAATATGTTCAGAGGCAGGAAGGAGTTAAAGGTGGTGGAACCACTAAATTTCTTTGCCCCATTGCAATAAAGAATACACAGGTTCATACACCTGTGCCATAAGGCACCTTTGTGGGAAAATGCCAGGGGATGGAGACAAAAATCTAGGAATCAAAATTTGTGTAAGTGTGCCAAGAACAGAGAGAGAGAAATATAGAAAGGAAGAGGAGGCTGCCCTACAAAGATCTAAAAGATCTAGGGGTTTCATTGATTCTTATACACCATCAGGTCCATCACATCATGGACAAAGAAGTCCATCAACTTCCACCCATGGCAGTGGATATGGAGGCACACCTGGACCAAACATCTCCTTAAGGCGTAGAACCATATCCGATTTCCTTGACGAAGGGTGTAGGAATGATGTGGATTCAAAAATTTTCCGGTTTCTATATGCATGTGGGGTGCCATTCAATGTTCTTCGCTCACCTTATTGGCATGAAATGGTTTCTGCTATTAATGATGCCCCCAAAGGATACAAGAGCCCTGGGTATGACAAGGCCAGAACTATGGGACTTGATCATGAAAAAGCTAAAATAAATAATTCTTTGGCTAGAGTGACAAATTCTTGGAATGAGCATGGGGTGTCCATTGTATCTGATGGATGGACCAATGTAAAAGAAAAGCCATTGATAAGTGTTCTGGTTGTGTCGGTTAGTGGTGCAATATTCCTTTCAGCATATGATTATTCAGACAAATTCAAGACCGGCGTTAACATTGCAGAACCATTACTTGAAACAATTGAAAGTATTGGGCCATACAATATTATCCAAGTCATCACTGATAATGCTGCTAACTGTAAGCTAGCAGGAGCAATTATTGAGGATAAATACCCCAACATATTTTGGTCTGGGTGTTTGCTTCACACAATGAACCTTTTGATGCATGATGTCATTAAAAACAAACAACCTCAATTCAAATGGCTTGGTGATTTGTACAAGAGAGGTAAAAAAATGATAAGATTTATTACAAATCATAGCAATACCCATGGGCTTTTCCGTACTCACTCCAAATTGGAGTTGTTGAAGATAGCAAAGACTAGATTTGCTAGCTATTACCTCACCTTCAGGCGCCTTTTGAAGGTACGAGTCATTGGTAGCAATGGTATCAAGCCCACACTGGCAGGTATTAAAGGATAGGGCAGCGACAATAGTTGACAGGCAAGGTTTTGAACATGTGGAGGAGACCGCCCTCGATCCTTTGTTTTGGGCACGTGTGAGGTAAATTTTGAATTTCACCAAGCCCATTTATCACATGATTCGTTTTTTAGATACAGATAAACCAGTGATTGGGGAGGTTTATGAGCAGATGGATAGCATGTTGGGGCAAATAAAAGATGTTGTTAAGGATAATGATCCCAACTTTTATGAAATGATTTACAACTGTGTGTGTGCACGGTGGAATAAACTCAATGTTCCACTAGTCTTTACTAGACTTTACTAGATAAAATAGATTTGTTGTTTACTAGTCTTTTCTATTTTCTAGTAGTTTTTAACTTTTATAACTATTGAACAGTTGAAACTTGACTCTTTCATATTTAATGACAATTTAAGTTTGAAGTTTGAATTTGAAAGGTGAAACTTTGAAGTTGGCATTTATAAGTTTATAAGTCATTATGAATTATGAATATGATGCTTCATGATGAATCAATGATGATAAATGTTATATATTGAATTTTGAAATCAATGAATCAATGATGATAAATGATATATATCAATGATGATAAATGTTATATGCATATCAATGATGATAAATGTTATATATTGAATTTGAAAGCTTGGAACCTTCGCATTGATGATTTATGTAGACTCGAGAGCTTAACATGTTGTATGTTTCCAACCTGCGTGTTTGATGCCCGATGCGTCTCTTCTAGATGATTGATGTTATATGATTCAATCTATGTTTTTATGTTTTTTATGTCTAATTCATCATTCTACATGTTTTCGTTGACATATATGCATCAAAATATAAAATATATATATATATATATATATATTTAAAAAAAAAACGCTCCTCGAAATGCTCCGGACCGGGAGCTTTTGAAAATGGCGCTCCTGCTCCCGTTCCTGCTCCCCGCTTTCGCTCCCGCTCCCAAGTAACCATGGTCCAAAGAACCCAGAAAGTGTTTGTGGAAATTCCACTCGTATGTTGTTTTATTTGAAAAATTAATTATTTTAATTAGGACCCTAAGTCTAAACTTAGGGAGATTAAATAAGATTAAATAATTAAAGGGTATTAAATAAAACAAAGTGTGAATCTTCTGAAGGACATGGATCAAGTCATGTTATAATCTCAATTGTTGATTAGACATCTAATCTGGGCCATTGATATGTCAACGAGAAGACTATAAAGGAAGGCTTGAGGGTCATTCAGAAAACACACTGAGACACTTAATTGATCTAAGATCGAAATTTTTGGGCGTGGTTTGCTGAGAATTTCGAACTAGAGATTTGAGCAGTGAGGGGCAGAGATAGCATCCGGAGGGGAAGAGATTTCCTCACTCAGTGGAGCATCAGTTAGAGAGAGGCATAGGTGATCTAGCCTAGCTAACGTTGAAGGAAGGGGCTGACGCAGTGACTGCGTAAGCTAACGTAGAAGCAGCGCAGAGGCAGAGGTAGAGGCAAAGGTTTTGGAATTTTGCTGGTGGATCAGTTTCGGAGGCCGGGATCCGGAAAGTGGCACCGGGAGTCTATTCCTCAGCATCCACAGAGGCAAAACGACTTGGAGGAGGGCTAACGCTAAGCTTGGAAGTGGGTGACACAGTGGTTGGAATTTCCAGCGCCAGATCCGCGCAAAGGCTGCGCAGAGTCTCTCCAGGACAATTTTTCCTTCATTCGGATCAGCCGGAGACCCAGTGATTGAGTGACGTATTTCTCACATATTCTTCTGCCAGTATTTCTCTTTGTAACTGAATAACCCTTGAGGGTATTCAAAGATGTATTCAAACATTGCTACTGCATAATAATAAAACCCTAAGATCTGTTGCACTGGTTTTCCCGCATTGGGTTTTTTCGGGGACTTAGTCCAAAATAAAGGTGTCATATGTGTGAATGATTTCCTTGTCTAGTTTCCTTTTTTCTGAATCAATTTTAGTGTAGGCTGTTTTAGTAGTTGCTTCAATAATTCAGATCTGAATTAATTATGTAATGTAATTTATTTAATAGGAGAAGTACACTCAGTTGTTGTAGTAGAATTCTTTAGATCTGTTTGGATCTAGGAATTTTCACATGGTATCAGAGGATTGATGTGAAATAGGAAGGGCATATCTGATTTCTGAACTGAAGGTTGTTGTTGCTACAGTGCAGCAGAACGAATCCATTGAAGGATTGCATAGTTCTGGCCAGGAGGGCTGATATTTTCGTGGTAGTCTCTCTCTGAGTGAGTTGACAGAGAGAAAGGACTTCCAAATTCGAGATCTTGCCGAGGTAGAGGGAGTAGCGTAGAGCCTCCACGCAGAAAACAAAAGGACACGGTTTTCTTAAGCTGTTGCTAGGCAAAAAAGCATCAGAAGGAATCGACAACATATATTTGGGGAATTTCTTCCTCAGTGATTTCCTAGCCGAGTAAATCGACATTTCTCAGTTGCTGAGCAGTAGAGGAGTTGCCGAATTTACAACTCCACTAGGGAGTGCGTAAGCCTGTGAGGGATTGCGCAGTAGGGATGAAGAGGGAGAAGATTCGATAGTTTTTCGGTTGAGATGGGATCTCACAGACTTCGTGATCCAGATCGGTTGGAGGGCTCCTCCAACTATATTGATTTGGAAGGAATGGGATATGTTTCTTCTAGATGAATATGACCTGAAGGCATCGTGAAAAACATGGTAGCTGTACCTACAGATCCAGATCAAAACAACAAGTACAATGCTGATATGGCGAAGGCGAAGAGGTTGCTCCTTGATGGTGTCAAGGACCACATCGTCTCACATTTGGCTGGCAAGAATACTGCCAGAGATATGTGGGTAGCTTTGCATGACCTGTATGAGGGATCTTCCGAGCAACATAAGTTGTACTTGGAGCAGAAGCTCCGTATGATCCAAATGCGGAAAGGGGGGTGAGTGGCTTCATACCTTATGCGGTTTCAGGAGGTTCGTTCAGTTGTCAGCAATAGGTGCTACACCTACAACTGCAACCATGGTATGGATGGGCCTTAACAGTGTCCCGAAGGAGTGGCAAGTGTTTGTCTAGAGCATACTGGGCCGGGCAACGTTGCCTAGCTGGGAGCAGTTGTGGTCAGATTTTCAGGAGGAAGAGCTGAGGAGAGGCCTCATCAAGTGCAAACTTGATGGTAGCAGTGGAAGCGGATCGAAATCCATGGAGGAAAAGGAGAACGCAACCCTTGCATCGAAGGGACAACAAGCGCAATGTAAACTAAAGCGTGATGCTTCAAAGGTCAAGTGCTTCGTGTGTGGCGAGATGGGCGACTATGCATCTCATTGATCTCTGAAGAAGAAGAACAAAGATGAGAAGCATGACCCGAAGGTTGCAGCCGTGAGTATCGAGGAGGATGAGGTGGCCATGAGTGCCCATGCTTCTCCTAGTGGGAAGTGGGGTGATATTGAGCTGTAGTTCTTTGAACTTCAATTGGGCAGGATCCTTGAGGAGCCCACCTCATGGATCATACCCTGCAACAGTAGCAGGATGGAGGAGTTTTCAGAGGAGCCGAGGAGTGGTGGAGACGACATTGCAGTAGATAGCAGCGTTCATTTCTGGAGCAACGCAGATCAGAGGCAACAACAATGTAGCAGCAACACCACAGTGCATAGTGGTGCAGCGCAATGCAGAGCAGTGCTTACGCATTGCTGAGCAGCAGCAACGTAGAGCATTAGAGGAACAACGCAGTATCTATTAGTAGTCATATTCTTCGGCACCGAGGTGCATCCACTGAACACTTGTTCAGTTTTTGGGTGAGTTTTCAGTTGTTTCTCTCAAGAGCTGAGTTGCAGTGTTAGCAGCATAGCAGATGCAACACTTGACAAGGAGTTGCAGTACAGATGCAGCAGTGATAGTGGCAGTATCATGGGCAGCAGTATAGTGGCAGCAACAATGCAGAGACTGATGGACTTCAGCAGTGCAGAGGATGCTTCAGGGGCAGAGCAGTATGCAACAAAGGTTATTGCTAGAGCATTTTCCTCGCTAAGAGGGGGTGTTGATTTTTTGTATCATTAGAAAGTGCTCTAAGTCTCAAATTTAGTGTAGACGCTTAGACACTTGTATTTCAAAGAACCCAGAAAGCGTTTGTGGAAATTCCACTTGGATGTTGTTTTATTTGAAAAATTAATTATTTTAATTGGGACCCTAAGTCTAAACTTAGGGAAATTAAATAATTAAAGGGTACTAAATAAAACAAAGTGTGAATGTTCTAGAGGACATGGATCAAGTCATGTTATAATCTCAGTGGTTGATAAGACATCTAATCTGGGCCGTTGATATGTCAACGAGAAGACTATAAAGGACAGCTTGAGGGTCATTTGGAAAACACACTGAGACACTGAATTGATCTAAGATCGAAATTTTTGGGGCATGGCTTGCTGAGAATTTCGAACTAGAGATCCGAGCAGTGAGGGGCAGAGATAACATCCGGAGGGGAAGATATTTCCTCATTTAGGCGGAGCATCAGTCAGAGAGGCATAGGTGATCTAGCCTAACCAGCGTTGAAGGAAGGGGCTGACGCAGTGACTGCGTTAGCTCACGCAGAAGCAACGCAGGGGCAGAGGTAGAGGTTTCAGCATTTGGTTGGTGGATCAATTTCGGAGGTCGGAATCCGGAAAGTGGCACCGGGAGGCTGTTCCTCAACATCCACAAAGGCAAAATGACTTGGAGGAGGGCTAACGTTGAGCCTGGAAGTGGGTGATGTAGTGGCTGGAAGTTCCAGCGCTGGATCTGCGCAGAGCCTATCCAGGGCAATTTCTCCTTCATCCAGATCAACCGAAGACTTAGTGATTGAGTGATGTATTTCTCACATATTCTTCTGCCAATATTTCTCTCTGTAACTGTATAACCTTTGAGGGTATTCAAAGATGTATTCAGACATTGCTATTGCATAATAATAAAATCTTCAGATTCGCTGCACCGGTGTTCGCGCATTGGGTTTTTTCGGGGACTTAGTCCAAAATAAAGGTGTCATATGTGTGAATGATTTCCTTGTCTAGTTTCCTTGTTTCTGAATCATTTTTAGTGTAGGTTGCTTCAGTAGTTTCTCCGATAATTCATATTTGAATTAATTATGCGATGTAATTTACTTAATAGGAGAAGTACACTCAGTTGTTGCAGTAGGATACTTTATATCTGCTTGGATCTAGGAATTTTCACAAGGATCACGCAAAGGGGGATCCAAGGGGTCCATGGGTTCCATGGGATCATTGACAAGATCAAGCTCTGGCTCAGGCATATGAGGATTTTTTTGTACATCCATGGCATCAACCTTTCTCTCACCATTGGTAGGGGGAGGAGTATACCTTGCTTTACCAAGAGTAGCATCTTCATCAAATATTACATCTATGCTAAACTCTGTATTCCTTTGACCAGGTACATATATTCTATAAGCTTTAGAATTTTCACAATAACCACCAAAAGTACCTTTCTTTCCTGAAGCTTCCATCTTTGTCCTCTTCTCCTTCGGCACATGAAAGTAGACGGGGCAGCCAAAGATCCTCAAGTGTCCAACCTTGGGTGTAATATTCCTAAGTGAAATTTACAATGATAAACAAAGCTAACATAGAAAAACACATGGACAGATTTTACACTACATTAAACACCCAGAAAATGCCAAAATCTGCGCTGAGATGAGCCATTTTATTAAGATAAATGATGGGTACAAGATAAGATCAGAATGCATGCACCAGGGCTTGCCCAAGACAAGCTAACAAGGCCCAGGAGATGAAATCAACTGCTCAGACACAAGTGTAGCTGTCCACAAGAAAGCTTTGCGCTGTCCCTCTGAAAACTGCACTATTCGCTGCTAGGGCATCCTCCAGTGCTCAAAAAATTTCGGGAAATTAACCTTGGACTCCCCTCCAATAACCCACAAAAACCCACGAAGGATTTGGTCAAATGTTGACCTCAGAATTTCGGCCCAATTTCCCCTAGCTCCTCCAACTGCTGGGTATTTCAACCCACCTGTAAATGATGATGCTAAATGCCCCCAAAATGGCTGAGATATTCAGCAAACTCCCTCCCAAAGTTCCCCCACAAAGCTTAGCCCCAAATTCCTCTTCCTCCTTGTGTCCCACGTGTGGCGCATAGTAGAACTGTGCAGGCCCATGCAGTCTCTGCTGAATCTGCTCCAAAAACATGCTGTGAGGCTCCCTGACCGATCTGAAGATGATGGACACTCCCTGCTAGGGCTGGCACTCGATGTCCACCAAAGCAAGGGTGCGATTCTCGCCTGTAAATCTCTTGTGTTCAACAACACATGCAAACTTGGCTTCCAACTCAAGCGTGCTAATCAAGGTGAGTGTTCCAATGATCAAAGATGCCCAAAATGAGTGTCTCCTCCTATTTTGTCATTGTGCCTTCAATTTGCCCACGTGGGGCCCAACCATCGAACCCTTCATCTTTTCCCTCCAGGAAATGCGTATTTCCAAGAGGGGAGCGTATATCCTCATTGGAGTGGTCCCCACCATCCACTAACCATTTGATTTTTACCTGTCCTAATTTGGGCCCTTGTCTTAGCTCCAAAACTCAAGTGGGGTCTAACAACCCACTTTTCCTAAGTGAAAGTGCAAAATATGACAAAATTGGTAAAATTGATATTCCCCTTAGCAATATTGCTAAGTGGGAATATCGCATCAGGCTTTACACTTGTGAAAGCTTCTTCGGGTGTCTTGTCATCCAAGACTTGGCGAGGAGTCCTATTTTGAACATAGACAACAATGTTAGCAACTTCTCCCCATAGAAACTTTGGGAACTTTTGATCATGCAAAATAACTCGGGCTGCTTCCATGATAGTTCCGTTCTTCCTTTCAGCTACACCATTTTGCTCGGGGTTATAAGGTACGATGGTCTCCTTATTGATTCCAACTTTCTTGCAAAAGTCAATGATTTCATTTAAAGTAAATTCTCCTCCATTGTCAGACTCGAAGATTTTGATCTTCTTCCCTGTTTGATTTTCCACCAATCCCTTGAAGTCCCTGAACATGTCAAATGCTTGGTCCTTATTCTTCAAGAAGAAAATCCATGTCTTGTTGGAGAATTCATCCATAAAGATTATATAGTACAAGTATCCACCAAGAGAAGCCATTGGCATAGGTCCACACATTTCAAAAGTATAAGTTTAAGTTCTATTGGTCTTGCTTCTACTAGAAGGGAATGGTCCCCTCGCATGTTTTCCACAGGCACATCCTTGACAAACTCCATCATGATCTACTCAAATCTCAGGCATCCCAGAAACCATCTTTCTCACATGAGGCAAAGCTTCATAGTGAAGGTGAGCAGATCTTTGATGCCACAACTCACATTGATGAGAAGCATCATGAACCAAGGTTTGCATACTGCTGCTACAAACTTTATATAGGCCTTCATTTATGGTCCCAAGTGTGAAAGCATCTCTCATACTAGTTCTCGTTGGCCAAGCAAGGACATTCCCATTAATGAATGCAACCTTGAAACCCTTATCTTCCATGGTATAAATTGAGACCGAATTCTTCTTCAAACTCGAGACATATAAGACATCATGTAGATGTATAATTTGACCATAATTCAAATGAAAAGAAATAGATCCAAACCCCTTCACATATTATGTAGAATTCTCCAAGTATTATCTTCAAATCAGACTCCCTCTCAACCAAGTTTGAGAGGACTTCTCTATAACCAGTGAAATGTCTAGAAGCCCCACTATCTACCAACCAACTATCAAAAGAATTCAGAGGAGAGGAACTAGAAAGAGTAGAAACAAGAAAGTATTCAAATCGAGTTTCAGCTGCATTATTGCCATACCTTGGATTTCTTGATCTTTTTGGAGGACGGTGACCTTCTTCATGAGCAACAAGTGCTTCTCTTCTTCTTCTATTTGTTGTCGCACAGATTGTCAAGGCACCGCGACAACGCCTCAGATTGGGGGCTGTCACTCTTATCCCCAATCTCTCTATTTAAGCTGTCTCCTTGCAAGCTAAGGGAGGTAGACCCTATTATAAATGAGAAAGACAAATCCAGGAGACACAGCTAAAACATCAAATACTTGATAGAATGAACGAGATTCCACAAATCTAAATTAGATTTCACGCTTAAGACCAGTGCCTTATGGAGTTAAACAAGATCCCGTTATGCAATTATAAACAAGTAAGTGACGATTAACTGCTGCTTATTAAAACACGATTGATCACAATGATATTTAATTGAAAAACACCACAACCATGCATTAAAATATCTTAAACCCACAGCGATATTATCACAAGATGAAAATGCCAGACATTTGCAATATTTCCAGATTTATGATACTTCAATTAATTTCGATCCAGAAAATGTTTCTATAGTCAAAAATTTCGATAAAAATATTTAGCGCACTTGACTATAAAAAAAATTTGATTTTTTTTAATATTTTTTGTATTTTCTAAATTTTTTTAAGATTTTTGGAATTTTTTAATATATATATATATATATTTTTTAATATTTTTTATTATATATTTTTTTAAACAAAATATATATACAAAAATTTAAACTAAAAATAAAATAAAATAAATCCTAAAACAAAACTAAATAAAATTTAAGAAAGCTCTAAAAACTAAAGCTAAAAGACTAAAAGCTAAATTTAAATCTAAAGCCAAATTAAGTCAAAATCTAAACTGTTATGAATATTTTATTAATAATTAGTTAGATATAGTTATATTAGGTTTTATTAACTGAAAGGGCATGATCTTTGATCATGTCCTTTCAGTTAATAAAACCTAATATAACTATATCTAACTAATTATTAATAAAATATTCATAACATTGCCCCTCTCTTAAGATGCTTTGTCCTCAAAGCATACGTAATGATGGACAATGTTGACGAATGTCTGGTTTTCTCAAGCGATGAGCTCTTGCTTCCCACATTTTAAAAAGATCGTGGAGCATCGTCTCGAGTTCAATCTTTTGGTGATGTGGATAGTGACAAGGTCTGATATTGACAGGGTCAGATCCCATTCCTGGTACTGCTGGTGATTCCTCTTTGTTCCTTTTTAGATTTAGAGGTAGGTTACCAACAATTATTGTCTGATGTAACTTCTCCTCATCATCAAATGCTTCCTTCCTAACCACTGTATCTGCTTCATCACTGAAGGCCTTAACAGCTTTTGGTGCTATATCAGTGGCTTCGGATGTGTTTGTTGCTCCACATGTTTTGTTAAATTCTGGGGATGGAACATTTTGTTGTTTATAAATATCTGTATCTTCATGGTGACGTGGGGAATCGGATTTTTCCTGATGCTCTTCTGAATTCCCTGAATCTGCGGAATTGTTTTGTTGATTTTGTTCCATGTTAGGAACTATTGGTTTTTGCATTAGACCTAACTTGTCCATGATGGCATTAAATTTCTGCAATATTTTGTTCTCATTGTCCTTAGCCTCCATTTGTTTTAGCCATATTTGCCTTTTTATCTGATCAACCGTCATCATTGATAAAGACATACTGAATATGTATGAGGTGGGAAATATTTTTCTGCCAGTTTCTCTTTTCTTCCTTTTTTTTTTTTTTTTAAAATTAATTAATTAAATATTAATTAATTAATTAAATTAATAATAATTTTTTTTTTTTAAATAATAATTATTATTATTATTATTTTTTTAAATTATATAATTATTATATATATATATATATATATAATTTTTTATTTAAAAATTATATAATATATAAATAAATTATATAATTATTATATAACAATAATAATTTTTATTATTTTATTTTTTTAAAATCTGATTTTTATATATTAATTTTTATATAAAAATTAGACCTGTTTATATATATATCAACACAGCAGATTATATATATATAAATTTTTTTTCCAACGTATCCGCTGGTTAACGATTAAACATTTCCACCATACGACTTGTGAAATCGACTTTTTAAAACGAAACGATGCTGTGACGTCACACCTATTCACGATTTTTTTTTTAAAACGTAAGTTTTTTTTTAAATAGACGCCCTTTCTTATTGGTTAATTTCTGTGGCACAGCACCGGCAGCTCCGACGTGGACAGCACCGGTGAATTTATACGCTGTTCACGATTTTTTTTTTTTTTATGAATTATAAATTATAAGTCACAAAATGAAAAGCGGCTTTGTGTTGGGGCAGGGTTACAGTGAACGAGGACAGAGTGATTGTCAATCCTAGTTGTTGTCAATCTCTACTGTAATACCGACTGTTTTCTCCGTCCTTCATTCGTCATCCTGGAACATATAAATGTACAGTGGAACGGAAACAACCGAGGTTCCTGTCAAGCGACTAGCGATTGTGCTAACGGTTGGTCCTTTAGGCAGTGACTTTGAATGTTATTAGTGGCGGCTCTGAGGGCAGAAGGCGGCGAGGTGCAAGTGGGGGTCAGCAGTTGTGATGGGGAGCACGCGGAAGATAGGGCAGCGACAACTAAGAACGCCACACAGCCGGCAGCGTCAGTGGGGAATGGATGGCGGGGGTCAAGGTGGGCCGACAGTGCACGGGCATAGAGGTAGTGGTTTTGGAGCAACAGCTGTGGGAGAGACAATCGGTGGGAGAGACAATTTGACAGCAGCTTCAGACGAACGAGTGTTATGGTCACCCCCGATGGCAGTGATCGTGGCGGCAAGGGAGTTTGCAGGGTGCGTAGACCAAATAAGGAGTCACGAGGGTGGAAGACCAGACGGTGGGGCAAATTCTATGGTGGCCCGTAAGCGTGGTTCTGTCAGTCACACTTTAATTTTTTTTTTTTTTTTTTTTTTTTTTTTAATTACTTCATATATATCGTAAGGGACAGCAGCGGAATGGGTAGGGCAGGCAGGTGGGAAGGGCTGCTGGACTGTGAGATATGTGAGGGGGGAGGGTGTAAGGAATGTGAGGGATCGAGAGTATTTGTAAAAAAATTTAAACAAATGCTGCCACCAGCACTGATAAAAAATCTGCAATCTGGAATTGCAGTTCTGGAATTCTGTAATTCCTGGGTGATCACACAGATCCCAAAGAGCGATGGCTCCGAAATTAATGGAGTGTAAAAACTCTGGTAAACTTGAATAAGTATATATTATTAATGATGATAGATAAGAGATAAGAGATGATTACAATGAGGGATCGCCTAGGCTTTAAATATAGCCTCAAGGTGTCCCTTGGCGAAGAGGCATGATCTTTGATCATGTCCTTTCAGTTAATAAAACCTAATATAACTATATCTAACTAATTATTAATAAAATATTTAATAATAAACTAGAAATTAAAATTAAACTAAATCTGAAATTTAAAGAAATCAAATCCTAAATCTAAAATCAAACAAGAACTAACACTAGACGTCTAAAACCAAAATATCAAATCAAAATATGTGCATTTAAAATTTAACAAAGTCAAATGTTAATTTTACACTATCTAACATTATTAAAGTCTAACGCAAAAGAAAATGAAACGAAAACTAAATTAAATTAAGCCCTAACACTAATCTATAAAAAAAAGAAAAATTTATTCCAAATAAAAAAATTTGACGCTATCTATTTACGACTATGCACTAAAAATCCAACGCTCTCTCAACCCAAAAAAAAACAGATCGAAAACACATTAAATTGAAACCCGATATCATATGATTTTCTTCCTGTGTTATGTTATGTGTGTTTTCGTTGTTTGCCCTTGCGTGCAGATTGATAAGCGAGGAGCTGGAAGACTGGACGGCGGAGCAGATAGGGTAAGACGGCGAGGATGCTAATGGACGTCAGTGTGTAAGTGCAGTGACGGCGTGAAGGAGCAGGGTTGTAAGAAGAGCGAGGGTTCGGTGATGGCGGCTTGAGGAGATGAAGCTTGGACGCAGGTTGAAGATGGAGAATGTTAGACGGCGTGAGGGAGATGATCGATGATAGATAAAGGTAGATGGTTTGGAGGAATCGAAGGGCAAATTGCAGAAAAATGTATGGACAAAGAAGTAAAGATCGGACAGCGAAATGAGAGAGAATGCAGGCCGATGGGAAACGCCAGGTCAAAACAACACGTAGAAATAAACTGAGCAGTGAATTGAGGAATCAGATAGCTTGATGGAAACAAGGCAACGAATAAACCCAGAAATCTAAAATTTTTTCTTGAAACTCTGATCTCATACACCTCTTTAATCAAATGATGCTCAGATGCTTATGCTCCTTTAAATCAAATAATGTCCAGGTCTGCCCACAGTAGTAATTTGAGGTTGGATCTGGCCTTTGGAGGCTAGATTTGCCTTAGATCTAAAAAAAATTCCGATTTGAACCCTGAAACTGTAAGAAACCAGCCAGAACTGAAGATACACACACCAAGAAACGATTAAACCCTTACAATCTTGAAAAATTTACAAATATACAAGCTAGTTTACAAATTTAAAACCCTCATGGTTAGATCTGAATCCGTTTTAGCACAATTTTCAGATATTTAAAGTTTTAGTGAGAGACAAGCCTTTGAAACCCTGCAAAATCACAAATATCGTAAGATAGACCTGGAATTTAACAAATAAAGAGCTTATCAGATTTATGTTTATTGGGAGTCGGCTGGTCCAACCGAAGACTTCCCCAGACGCCCAATCTTAAAAAAAAGTTTCCCTGCACACTTAGATCTGAATCTTAGATCGATAGAGATTTAAGAAAACAACATGAGACCTTTGCAGAAAAATCAGAATGTTATTTTATAAACCCAGAAAACTGCACAAGATACCTGTATGCAGATTAATCCATGAAGGCTATCAACCATAAAATACAAGAAACAAAGTAGTAGAGTTTAGAGACAATTCACCACATAGATCTGAGAAGGAACATCCAGATTTGTAACCCCAAAGT
Source organism: Pinus albicaulis (assembly GCA_034641835.2). Taxonomy (NCBI): domain Eukaryota; kingdom Viridiplantae; phylum Streptophyta; class Pinopsida; order Pinales; family Pinaceae; genus Pinus; species Pinus albicaulis. The sequence goes on along the minus strand of CM076584.1, from coordinate 1,051,399,113 downwards.
CTTTATGCTTTATTCCTCAAAAATTTACAAGAGCTTCTAAGAACAAGTGCACGATCCTGAGATCGGATGATTCAAGAATGACAAAGACCTCTAAATTTATAGGACAAGATCTTTAACGGCTAGTTTGGATGATCCTCGTCAAAATAATCTCAACCGTCCAAAAGTTTTAATTATCTTTTAATCCGGAGCGTTGAAATTAAAATTTTGGGGAAAAAACGAATTTATCATTTAATTCAATTTTAATTAACTCAAAAATATTATTTTTGAGTTAATTACCCCAAAATTTTGACCTTGATTTAACCACCAAGGCCCAAGGGTCCAATATTTCTTAAAATTCTCAATATTCCCTTGGCCTGGGGCTTTCAAAATCATTTTCCAAGGACCCACAAATTTTGCCTTTAAAGATTTAATCCTAACTTATGACCCTAAATTAATTAAATTTCTGGTTTAAGATTTTATTAATTAATTGACCAGAAAATTTAATTAATTGACTAAGAGGGGATTATAATTATTTTTTCAACCCTCTTTTACATGAGATAATACATTTACATACATGAAGGGGGAATACCCATTTGTATAGACCCTCAAATAAATATCCAGTTCTGCGACTCAAAATATGATCTAGTAGACCAAGTAGCTCAAACTACTTTTACAAGGACTCGATAGAAACACTAGGACTCACTTAGCATGTTGATGATAAAATCCACCCTAACTTTGGGGTGAGGCTGGAGGGAAAAACTCTGCCGATCACTTTCGTGAATCAGTGAGACAAAAAACCTCCTAGGATAGAGATCATCAACAACATACTAGGCTTACCTAGGTTGTTACATACATTGACGGTCTTACTTAGATCATTTACATCATTACATGCAGAATGGGTTTACATCATTATAAAAACTGTCGATCGGCGATGAAATCTGGATGACACGAGCCTCGAACATGATAAGTCCCATTTGAAAAAATAGGGGTGTACTGCTATGGGGTCGTTGGCAAAGTGTGGTCAACACTATTGTTAGACCTGTTGTTGTGTAGCCATGGTTGTTGTTGTTGGACCTTGGAGCATTTCTACTTTCCGGACAGTCTTGGGCGTAATGACCATGCTTGTGGCAATTGTAGCATTGAATTTTTTACATGTCCCTTATAAATCTTCTATTGGAGTTCTAGGATGCTGGAGCTGGCTTTCTTGAATTAGATGGCTCTCCTCTTTCTTTCCTCTTCTTGGCTTTGGAAAATAAGGTAGTGGGCTCTCCCTCTTCATGCTTTTGAATTCTCTGTCTAGAAATAATCCTGGACTCCTCTAGAGTGCAGTTGCTTAATACCTCATCAAATGAGGGAAATTTATCATTGTTGCTAATGGTTGTAATGAATGTCTCCCACATCATAGGAAGACCTCCAAGGGATATCAATACCAACTCTCTATTGGATACAATTTCTCCAACAATCAAGAGTTGATCCTTGAGTTGAGATATCGTCATGAAGTATGCTTGAATGGTCTCCCCCTTATTCATATTGATGGCCTTGAGTTGATTATTCAAAGAAAGAATATGGCTCAAGTTGTTGACTTCATACATCCCAATAAGCTTATCATATATTTCCTTAGACTTCTTCATCTTCGATACATAAGTGATCAAATGATCTCTCAAAGAACCAATAATAATTTTCTTAGCTTTGATCTCACCTTTCTTGTACTTGGACTTGATAGCAACAGTAGCATTTTCTAGAGGATCAGGTACCTTGCCTTCAACACATTCCATAACGTCAATCTCTTCCAAAGTCAAATCCACCCTGGCTCTACAAGCAACAAAGTTTGATGAGTCATTCAACTTCTCAATCATGAAGTATGAGGTAGACATCTTGACCAAGTCAAATTTACTTCAATCAATAGATAATATCTCTTCAAAGGGGTGATTGCTCTTGTCTCCTTGGGCTTGTCTTCACCTCAACTCTGATACCATGTTAATTTTTCATTGTTCTATGTTGTGACAATCACTTTTAACAATTTCTTCTTTCAATAGTAATCACTTTTCCAATTAATTTTTCAATCACCCTGTTGAAAAGTGTAACTAGGTTTGGTCTTCATAATGACTTGTAATTATGATTTTATGTAAAGAAGAATCAAAGAAAATAAAATGTATTTATTGTATTCCTTGCATCATGGGTTTCATGAGCAAGATGTTTTATTTGTAGGTCAAAGAATTATTCTTGATGTCTTTAGGATTTATAAGAGTCATTGTTATGTTAATAGAGTCATGTTACACTTGAAAGAAGTCCTTCAAAAGACAAGACACGGTTTGGTTCTTCGGAAGTTGCTGGTGGGGCATTGTTTCTGCTGGTGCAAAACAATGTCTAGCAGGGTTGACAAAGTAAGGTTGAGGTGCCCAAACTCTTGGATCACATACGAGCTACGGGAGCCCTTAATGACAGTGGCAGGATGACTGGAGTCAGTTGGTGCAGAGGATTATGGAGGCACATTGGTAGTGCTAGGACGCTGAAGACTGGAGCAGTGCAGAACATAGGTAGCAAAAACGTAGAAGAAGCAACGCAGAGGCAGTGCTTACGCAGTGCACAACAGCAACAACGCAGAGGCACCAGAGGGACAACGCAAATTAGCAGCAGAGGGTGTTTGAGATCGAGATGCAACCAGACTGACTTATCTGTCAGGATTTTGGGTGATGTCCTGCAGTTGCTTAACTCTCAGCAACTAAGTTGCAGTGCATCAGTTAGCAGTGGTAGTGCTATGGGCAACATGATGCAACATTTGAGAGGGAGTTGCAGTACAAATGATGCAGTGATTGTGGCAGAGTCATGGGTAGCAGTATAGAAGGGAGCAACGCAGTGGATGAGGGGCAACAACCGAGCATCAACAGAGCAGGGGAACGATGTCGTGGGTTAGAGTAATGCTTCTAGATTGATGTGTTAGAGCACATTCCTTGCTAAGAGGGAGTGTTGATTTTTGGGTAGCATCGAATGTGTTCTAGCTCCGAAACTTTGTGGAGGGGCTAGAACACATGAGATCTCCAAGACCCAAAAATCGTCTGGAGAAATTCTTCCCGGAACTTAAGTTATTCCAATAACTAATTATTTTAATGGAGTCCCTAAGTCTAACTTAGGGAAATTAAATAATTAAAGGGAATTAATTTAAACATGTGGGTTAGAATGTTCTAAGTGACGAGGATCAAGTCTTTTCTAATCTTAGCCGTTGATTAAATATTAGATCACGATTGTTGATTGTTCAACGAGAAAAGTATTAAAGGAAGGCTTTGGGTCAGTTGGAGAATATACACGGAGCAGTAACACTTGAGCTAAGTCGAAATTCTAGGGTGCGGTTTCCTGAGAATTTTTTAGTGAGCTTGCAGTGCAGCGAGGGGCAGATTGACAGAGGGATTTCAGATTCGAGGCCGAGAATACATTGGCAGAGAGGCAGATCCGTACCAGAGGAGCAGCGCAGGCCCCGGAGGGATGACACAAAGGCATCGTGAGTCCAGGAGGGGCGACGCTAAGGCAGCGTAAGCCCAACAGGGGTGACGTAGAGCCATAAGGGCTCACGTATAGGGACGCAGAGCCGAAAGAGGCTGACATAGTCACTCAAAGAGCTACGCTGGGGTTTCAGTGGGCCAGATAGGGCTCGTATTCAACAGATCCAGAAGGGGTGACACAGCCACATTGAAGGGTAACGCAGTGATTGCATAGGCACCTATGGGGTTCTTCATCCTCAACTGAATCAACCATATTATCTGTCTCCGGAGATAGAGGTACTTTTGCTGGGATTTTCTTTGTTGGGTAAACCACTACTGGTACCCTAGTTTGTATTCATAATTCTGCATAATAAGAAAACCCTCAAGAGCTGCTGCACCGGTTTTCCCACATTGGGTTTTTCCGGGGGCATTTGTCTGAAAAATCTTGGGTGTCCTTTGTTGAATGTGCTTAATTATTCAGTACTTGATTTGTATGTATGTGTAGGCTGCAATGTGTTTACTTCAATGTTTTCTGAATATTTCTGAAAATAACTTGTTAAATTAAAAACACAAGAAAAAGTAAACCAAATTTTTGGAGTAGGATTTTTGTAATAAGGATTCAGAAATTTTCACACGGTCTAACATTCCTCCCTTCCCCATTCTGCTAGCACTCTTTGCGGGACTTATTGCTAGATTGTCACCGTAAAAGTTGTTTCAAACGCCAAGTGGAAAACTGGAAATATTCACCTTTACCACTGTATTGATATGGTGAACCGGCATAAGTGTCTCATTAAACTGAACATGACCTTTACCATGCTCGTGAATCATGACCCATAATTACACGAAAACGATCACAAAGTATTTTTAATTATTACATCTGGTAAGCACGATTAAAAACATACTTTACCCTTTTCAATCATAATGGAGACACATGCGCTGACGCTGACATGGTCAGCGCATTCATCACTTCAAATATTTAAAAAAACTTTAATCACTAACAATTGGTCTGTCAGAGAAATGAGAAATAGTGATATCCTTATTGTCAGTGATATTCGTTTCTCAACCATGTCGGGTCCCGAAATATTTCTAAGAGTATTAACCTGTTTATTACAACCCTAAATGATAACAACGCATCTGTCAACATTTTATAAAAATTTACAAAAATAAAATTTTTGGTGATAACAAAACCACCAATCATGAGCCTCTCCATCCAAGTGAAGCGTGGCAACCTTGATTGCCTCTGCTTCAGTCATCTGGTTCAGCTGGAAGTAAACTTCCAACTTCTCAACACACGCCTTGGCTGAGCTCTTAGAAGAGCCATCAAAAGGTGGGAGGTACAGTCTCCCCACGGTACGCTGCAAGTCAATCCCTTGCTTGTAGCCTCCTCGACTCTGTCCTCTGGGTTTGTTGCTGCCTTTCAGTTGGTAGAAGTCTTTGAAAGTGATGACCCTCCCGAACGCTGGGCCATAAGACTTGTACACTATGAAGTACTCTCCATAGGGAGTCTCCTCTTGCTCCTAAAGCTAGGAACCTAGGAATGGTAGATCTTGGGGGTGTATAAGGCATTGTAGGTAAATTCGGGTTTAGTGATGCCTGGTGTTGTGAGGTGTCGGATCCTTCTCACACTTGGAATTTTGCTTGGATTGTCTTCTCCTTGCTACCATTATTGCTTCGGTGTCCCATCTCCTCGATGTTCTTGGAGAGATCCTGCACTGCCTTCAGCAAGAGATGAGCAAACTCCTCCTCCTTGCTCTTCTTCTCTTTTGCGTCTCCCATCCTTCTTTCTGCAGCCTTCGGTTCCCTATTCACTGGGTCTGGAGTAATTTCGAGTTCCCTTTATCTGCTCCTGTATCTCTGTCTCTGGTAAGTTACGTTCTTCTTGTCTTCTGGTGTCATAGATTGCGCTGCTCTCCATAGGTTGAGCCAGTTCTATGAGCTCTGATACCACTGTAATATTCCTAATGGTAAATTATAGTAATAACAAGCAGCAAAGACATTAAGCAAACACCAAAAATAAACATGCCATTAAAACACCATTGGAGCCATAAAATTGAGTTGAGCCATTTTATTAATAAGCTAGAGAATGTGTACAATAGAGGTGATGGAATGAAGGCACTTGGGCTTGCTCAAGGCAAGCTGAAGATAGCCTCTGAAACAAGCCTTAAATCACCATCAGAAAGTAGACTGCGTGGCTGTAGCTCTGCACTGTTCCTGGCTAGAAATGTTGTTGCTGCTCCTGAAGATCTGCTATTTGGGCCTACAATACTACTCAGAAAATTCCGGGCTTCAACCACAGACTCTACTAAAGAAACCCACAATAACCCGCGAAGGGTTTGCCAAATTCTTGACCTCGGAAATTGGCCCTCTTGGGCTTGGCTCACTAAGCTATTGGGCAAATCGATCCTCTTGGAAATCCTGCTGCTGAAGGCCACCAAAATGCCCGGAAAATCCCTGTTAGGAAGCTATAGGCCTCCCAACCAAGTCTCCTCCGAAATCTACTCTCATTCCACAAGCTCCCGAAGTGATCTCCTCAATGACTGCACAACCTCTGCACTGCTGAAGCTGTCACTGCACTGCTGAAGGATGGACTGCACTGTGGATGAAGTCTTGGCTGCTGGAAATGATCAACTAAGGCAAAACACCTCCCTTGGGCTGGCACTCGAAGTCCACCGAAGCTGAGGTTGGGATCTCCACTCGAAGACACCCGCTGTGCTAAACAACACTTGCAGACTTGACTTCCCGCTCAAGTGTTCTCACTGTCAAAGACAAGTTCGAAATCTATGAGTGAATGATCAAAATGAGCTAGCATGCTTCCTTTTGACCAAGGCTGCCCAACGTTCCCTTGGGCCCCACCTCATGCCTGTGCTGCTTCTATTCGAGCCTATGACTGCATTGTGCCCATGTGATGCCCAGTCCCTTTTCATTGGGCCTACGCTCTCCACTAAAGCTGCAATTTTTCCTATAGTCGAATGTCAAGTGCCTATAGTTTCCCAAGTCATATTTGTGGGTCCCCAAGCCCACATACTTTTGGCCAAAACTTTAGCAAAATACAAAATAGACAAAAATTAATATTTGTAATTAGCAATCTGCTAACTAGGAATATTACGAACCTTCAAGTCTTCTCAAGGGTTTACAAACCTAAGTCTTCCAAGACAAGCATAAAGACTCCAAAATGAATACATTAATAAAGACTCCTCAACTCCCTATGGTTCTATAATAGCTTCCTTCTGAAACTTGTCTTCCATTCTGGGTTTGTTCCTTCAGCGCATGATCTTTGGTACCACTTGCTATCCTTGCCAAATATATGACATTCAACAGTGATATTCTAAGGCATGATTATGAGAACAAAGGTACAACCAACATTACAAATATTAACCACAGGTTTGTTGTCAAGAGGCTTTAGTCCCATGCCATTTCACAAGAAAATGAGAATGTGTCACTATAAAGTGGTAAAACCAGTGCCTAATCAATAGTGCTCAAAATGAAAGGAAATACCGGCATTCTAGGCACTAGTGTTCCATGAATATGACAATCGTTGAGATATTCAGTATCTCACCATTCTGAAGCATCAAAGTACATGTATAACTTGATTTAGGTTTGGCTTCAAATCCTTTGAACTACCACAGAGAACAAAGAATGACCCAAAACTTGTGACAAAGATTCTTCAATGTTTCACAATAAACTCTGCAGAGATACTAGTGCCAGACCCTCACAGAAAAATCATGAAATAAATGTGATGTTTAGGATTTAATGTTGGGTCTCTTGGGTCACTTTTCCATTTATTTAACTCAGGTGATATTCAACATCATTATCTACCCAAAAGGTTACAAAGAAATGGAGGCAACAAACCTCAGATATACCTTTACAGGCCACAAACCTGTTAACACAAATTTCTACAAAATTTCTTTTGTACACAGACTTCAGCTAGTCTTGGATGCCGACTTGGAAGGCCTAGGCACAATGTGAAAATTCCTAGATCCCAGATCTGGAATCCCTACTACAACAAGCTTAACTACTTCTCCTACTTGTAAATCTGATTTAATAAGTTATTAAAATATTACTTCTTAAAATATTGAAGCAGTTATTGAAGCAACCTTCACCCATTAAATTACATTTGTGAAAACAGAAACTGAGCAAGAAAAATAACACACACATAAGACATCGTTGTTTTTGGAGAAACGTCCCCAGAAAAACCCATTGCGGGAAAATCGGTGTAGCAGATCTGAGGGTTTATATATTATGCAGTAATTTTCTGAATACAATCTGGGATGCCTTTCTGGCTATTCCTGTAGAGAATATGACTGACAAAGAGTTAGTGAGAAAAACCTCACACTGATACTGGAAGTCCGACTGACCAACAAACCTCGGATGGCAAGCCCACCATTGCTCTACGCAGTCTCTGCGTGGCTTTTGCGCTGCTCGTCTTCTGTTTGCTGGATCTAATCCTCTGGCTCCTTCCGGTCTCACACCCTGGCTTTCCGACACTGGATCTGACTGATCCTTAGCTGAAACTCGATCCTCCTCTAGGCTACTGCGCAACCACTTCTGGCTTTGCACAGTCTCTGCGTAGCTGCTACGTTGCTTCTACTGGTATTGCTCTTTGTCTTCTCTGCGATGTATTCTCCAGCTCAGGAAAATCTCCAACCGGAATTACTCTGCCCCTCTCTGCAATCAAGAATCACTTAGATTGAATTTTTCATCCGAGCACTTGCTCCGTCTGAAAATTCGATAACTATATCCTTTCGGTGTGTCTTACAAATGACCCTCAAGCCTTCCTTTATAGTCTTCTCGTTGACAAATCAACGATCGAGATTAGATCTCCAATCAACGCCTAAGATTATATTAGACTTGATCTGCTTTGTTTCGAAGTTTCATCCACAGTTTACATTAATACTCATTAATTATTTTAATTTCCTACATTAGGCTTAGGGTCCTCTTTAAAAATAATTAATTTTTCTTATAAAATTGATTCTGGGTGGAATTTGTCAAAAAAATTTATGGGTTATCTGTAATGCATGTGTCTAAGCCTCTCCTCAAAATTTGAGACTTAGAGCACATCCGATGCTACCCAAAAATCAACACTCCCTGCTACCCAAAAATCAACACTCCCTCTTAGCATGGAATGTGCTCTAACAGATATACTCTGCAGTACACTTCTCTGACTCTGAAGAATCTCCCTCTGCCCCGCTGATGCTTCCCATCAACCACTGTGCTGCTGCTGCACTGTACCGCTGCTGACCCTGCCACAATCAACACTACATCTGTACTGCAACTCCCTCTCGAATGCTGCATTTGCTGCTAGCACTGCCACTACTAACTCTGCATTGCAACTAAGCTACTGAGAGAAGCAACTAAAAACATTCACAAATTTCTGAACAAGTGTTCAAGATGCATCTCGATGTAGAAACACTGACTGCTGCTAGCCTTTGCGCTGTCCCTCTGACGCACTGCGCTGCAACTGCTCTGATGTTAGCTCTGCTAACTACTGCATCTGTCGTTTCTGCACTTCTCTGCAGCGATTGAAAACTCCTCCAGCCTGCTACTGTTGATCATGGGCACCCGTAGCAAGGTTGTGATCCAAGAGGTGGACTCCTCCAGGATCCTGCCCAGTTGAAGTTCTTGCAAAATTACAGCTCAATGTCGCCCCATCTCCCTCCTAGAGATGCGTGAGCACTCATGGCGTACTCATCCTCATCGATCTTCGCGGTTGCAACCTTCGGATCATGCTTCTCATCCTTGTCCTTTTGCCTCAAAGGACATTGGGAAGCGTAGTGACCAAGTTCACCACACTTGAAGCACTTGATCTTCGAGACGTCTTTCTTACGTCTCCACTGCTCCTGTTGCCCTTTGGATGCAAGGGCTGCATCTTCCTCCTCCTGCTTCACCTTCGATCCACTGCCACTGCTACCGTCAAGTTTGCACTTGACCAAGTCTCTCCTTAGCTCTTCTTGCCGAAGAGCGTCCCACATCTCTTCCTAGCAAGACAAGGTTGCTCTGCCCAGGATACTCTGGACAAATACTTGCCAATCATCAGTGACTTCATTCAATGCCAGTATCACCATCGCTGTAAGAGAAGGGGTAGACCCCACGACTGTAACTTGTAAGTTGGTCATGGATTTCCTGAAGTCTAGTAAGGAATGGAATAATGCGCTCCCCTTTTTGCATCTACACCATCCTCAGTGTTGAGATTTTGTATAGTTGGTGTAGCTTCGGGGGTGCTCTAGCCTTGAAATTTTGTGGAGGGGCTAGGACACACTTGAACTCCAAAACCCAGAAAGTGTTTTGAGAAATTTCAGTTGCTGTTCAAGTTATTCAAATAATTAATTATTTTAATGGATTTCCTAAGTCTAAACTTAGGAAAATAAAATAATTAAAGTGAATTAATTAACACGTGTGCTGAAATGTTCTAAAAGACACGTATCAAGCAGTCTTTTAATCTCAGCCGTTGATGAGTGTTTTAATCTCGGCCGTTGAAGGGTTCAACGAAAAAGTAAAAGAGAAAGGCTTGAGGGTCAGTTGGGGACACACACATAGTTGCAAAGTTGAGAAATAGATCTGGAATTCTAGGGCAGGGTTTGCTAAGAATTTCCAGAGGAATTTTCTACAGCGAGGGGTAGTATTGGCTAAGGGGATGATCTGATCCTAGAGCCAAGAGTCAGTAAGAGGCAGAGGAGCAGTAACAAGGATAGCGCAGAGAAGCAGAGCAGCTACTACGCAGGTGACACGCAGAGGCTCCAGAGGGCTTCAAAAATTACGCAAAGGGTCTCCAGGGCCAGAGTAAGGCCTGCGTCACCTTCTCAGGGGTTACGTAGTCCCTCTTTGGGCAACGCAGTGGCATTCTAAGGCTAGCAGGGCTGACGCTGGGGCTTTAGGGGCAGCGCTGGGGTTTCTAGGGCCAGATCCGGGCTAAGTCTTGTAAATCCCGTTTAAGGGTGTGGATAAGTCAGATATTTGGTCCTATCTACAAGTTAGCTGTAGATTTGATTTCTTTTATTCTTTGTCGGGATTTCCAAATCGGGAACCTAGATTTACTGTACTCAGAATCTACTTAATAAAATAAACCCTCATATCTGCTACACCGGTTTTCCTGTTTTGGGATTTTCCGGGGACATATGTCCAAAAATCCATGTGTCACTTTGTTGGATGAGCGTATTATTCAGTAAATGATCTGCATGTGTAGAATGTAGTTGTGTTTATTTCGGTATTTCTGAATCTAATTTTTGGAAATAACTTGTAATATTTAAATCAAGTAGCAGAAATAAACAATGATACTGCAGTAGAATTTTCACATGGTATCAAAGCGATAGCAGATCAAGCTAAATCTCCAGCAATCAGCTGTAGAAAATTTTGTCTGCAGGGTGACAGCGGAAGCAGCAAGTCCGGAAAGGGAAACTTGACAACAGAAGAACACAGATCCAAGAGAGTACAACACTGTAGCTGCAGAAGGCCATCATGATTACGCAGAGCCTTCCAGGCTAGCGTAAGGACTGCGTAACCCCAGACAGTCTGGGGTTATGCAGTCCACTTCTGAGCAGCGCTGAGGCTACGCTAGGCTAGTCAGTGAGATGCAGTCCAATCATTTCTTCAGCTGCAGAAAAGTTTTGCCAAGATCTGGAAGCAGTGCTTCAGATTTTCAGCAGTGCTGGTGTGGTGGAGATTCTGCAGGTGCAAAATTGTTCCTAGCTAAGTCACCAAAGGCGGGAGGAAGATAGTTGGTCAGCATATCTGAGCCAAACAGATCTGAGATTCGATCAGGAGGATCGGAGAGTGTTGTCCGATTGTGTTTGGGTGAAAGATTTCCAGGAGGTAAATCAGTCTTCAGCAGAAGCAGTTACTAGAGGGTTTCCAGTCACCAAGAAACCTAGATCCAGAATTTTTGTAGCCACAGAAAGTGTAATATCCCCTTCCAGGGATACCTCTAACACACAAGCAAACTCCAACTAGAGATGGACTGGGAGGGCATTTACCAGATTTTTCACCTCTGAAAAGAGGGTGAGATCTGGAGGCTGTCTGGCCCTTTCTAGACTCTGTCTAAGAGTATGGGGAAAACACACCAAGTGATATAGTAACTGGAATGCTCGAGGAGAAAAATAACAGTAGTGCATGCATACAAAAGCATATATATATATAGAACATGTAACAGGTACTCAAGAAATGCGAAGAGAATGCTAAGCCATTTTATTATGCTGAGAAATATAAGTGAGTACAATAGGTGATCAGAGTGATGGCACCTAGACTTGCACAAGGAAAGTGAAGAAATACTCTCAGAATACTGATGGAATGGTTGCTCTCTGATCTGCGTCCAAGTTGCTAGAAAACTGCCGTGTAGATGCTACTGCTGGAACAAGATGAGTGTTTGGGGCTGCTCCCCTACTCAGAATAAGCTGAAACTCTGGAATCAGCCTCTACTCACCAAACCCAGAAAAGCCCAGAGAGCGTTTCTGGAATGGACAACCCCCGAGAATCACCCCCTTGAGGATCTACGTTATCCTCCAAGGCTCTGCGTTGACACTGAAGGGAATCCACCAAAATACTGCCTCAAACTCTGCCAAAATCCTCCAATAGGCAAGCGCTGGCCCCTTGCTCAATCTCAAAGCTCGAAACCTCCAAAGAAACCCAATTCGGAGCTCCCAAGAAATGGACTGCGTCCTCCCTCTCAAGACTGCGCAGTCTATGAATGCACTGCTCCTCCACAAAAGCCAAACACCAATCCTCCTGCAAAATACTGATGGGACTACCTCACCCAAGTAGGCACTCGAAGTCCCCTGGGGCCGAGGGTGAGATCTCTGAACGGAGACACTCGGTGCACTAAACAATGCTGTAGACTAGATAAACCAATGTTTTGAAAATCGCGATCGGGATTAAATCGGCGAGGGGAAAAAATCAGAAAAAATCGTAAAAATCGGGTAAAAATTGGCACATACAAAAATATTCATTTTTTTTCAATTTTTTTAATATCTAAAGCATCCACAACATAAAATAAATGCTTGACACATAAATATGAAAAAAAAACTAATATATAAGATGTGTAATATCATGTCTAGTGCTACATCACACATAATAGTGAATCATGTCTTGAATACTAAGTCCTAAGTCTCAACTCAACCTCAAAATATCAACAAAAAATATAATAATGTATCTCATATCACGAGTCATAATGTTATATGCAAAGGAATGCACCAAATAACCTATACTACTGATTTCCTCTGCCCCTCTTGCGAGAAAATGTAACAGCTTTCCCTCTAGACGAAGAAGCTGGCGGGGCTGGCAATGGACTCTGTTGTGCTCCAGATCCTGAAGCACCAAAAGCTAAAGGAGGCAGACCACGTCCTCTACCGGTAGCAGGGGTAGGTGGTGTCACCTCCTCCTCTTGTTGTTGCTCCTCCTCCTCCTCATGAAACTCATCATTGATTCATCGCTACTAGAAATGGGATCATCAACAAGAGGTACATAAACATCATCTAGCTCAAAGTCTTCAAACTTGGATTGCTCAACCTTATAACATGATAGAAATTGAAAAAGTTTAACATGCCTAACCAATGATTTTGGTTTGAGTGAAGGGTTCATCTCCTCAACCTTAAAACGCGGTAGAAAAAGATTAACATGCCTAACCAGTTGTTTTCCTTTGAGTGAAGGGTACATTCTTGTTAAGGCCATGATAGGGGAGTTCAACAATCAATACCACCAACATCAACAAAGTTCAACAATCAATGCCACCAACATCAAGGTTCTTAAAGGACTTCATACTCTTGATCAAATGCCAATCTCATACCCTTACACATAATAGAATCAAATGGAAACAATGCAAATCCCCAAACCATGAAACCCTGAAAACCATTAAGTCTGCTGAATTTTGAGTGAAATTTAAAATTCTAGTTTCTTCATATGAAATCCAATGAGGTCGAAACCACTCTTAAACATCCTGAGTCATTTCATGGTAATGTTAAAAATTTAAGTAAAAGGATATCACTTTTACTCTAAGAATTTAACATTACCATTAACTGCCAATAGGGTGTGTTAGCAAAAATGACAAAAAAAAAAATCGATTTTTGAACTTATAGGGTTGCTGTTTTAGGGGCCCACGATTTTTTCCCGATTAGCGATTTTTTCAAAAAATCGTGCAAAACATCGCTGATTTAATCGTTTTGCTGAAAAAATCGCGATGTTCAAAACCATGAGCTAAACAACCAGCGTGCTCAAGAAGTTGAAATGACCAGCTCAATATCATAAACATCGAATGACCAAAATGAGGAGGCTCTCCTCTCTTTATAGCGTTGGCCTCTCTCAAACCCTAAGGCCCACCTCCTCTCAATGTAGCCTCCCTTCGCCACGTGCTCAACTCAACCTGCACAGTCCCTCCATGTGGTCTACGTGGGTCCCCTCTCTACGTGGTCTCTTGGCCCCCTTGGCTCACTTAAGTTACAACATTGTGTCTACTAGGGAGTGCACTTTATTTTTTTTAGAGTGAGTTATGTCCCCCTCTACTCACTTTTATTTATAATATAGCTACATAAGGCAAAATTGACCAAAATCGATATTTCCAATTAGCCATTGCTAATTGGGAATATTGCAGTCTCGCCCGACAAAATGTTGCTTGACCCCAAGAAACTGTAGTGATGGATGCTGCAAGATCTTCTCACTCTCCCAAGTGGCATCCTCATCCGACAAATTCTTCCACCTCACCAAGAACTCTTGGATTGTCCTGTTCCGCAACTGCCTCTCTCTGGTATCAATAATGGCCTCGGGTTGTAACACCAAATGCCCCTCATCATCTGTAGGCGGTAGCTCCTCTGTCACTGTCACCTGCTGCCCCAATGCCTTCTTCAGGCATGATACATGGAAAATTGTTATGAATCTTGCTACCTTGGGGCAGCTCCAACTCATAAGCAACCTGTCCAACCCTGCGTATCACCCTGTATGGCCCATAAAAATGAGGCTTGAGCTTCTCAACTCCCTTCTGCTTCAGTGACGACTGTCGGTATGGCTGCAAACATAGGTAGACCAAGTCCCCTACCTCAAATTGTCTCTCCACCCGACCCCTGTCGGCATACAGCTTCTACTGGTTCTGCGCTGTAGCCATGTTATCCTTGAGAGCTCGGAGAATGTCCTGACTCTCTTGGATCCAATCTTTGGCTCTCGGAGCCTTGCTAGCACCAAACATCACATCAGCAAAGGATAAAGAATGATATCCATACAAAGCATAGAACGGAGACATACCGATGGACATGTGATGTGTGTTGTTGTAGCAGTACTCCCCTAGATGCAACCACTTCAGCCATGCTCTCTGCTGCCCACTGACATAGTTACGCAAGTAGCCCTCCAACCACTTGTTAACTATCTCTGTCTGCTCGTCTGTCTGTGGGTGGTAGCTGGTACTTGGTGTCAACTCTGTCCCCACCAATCGGAAAAGCTCCTGCCAAAATCCGCCCATGAAGTGGCTGTCCCTGTCACTGATAATGGTCTTGGGAAGACCATGTAACCTGAAGATCTCTCTGAAGAACAACTCTGCCACCTGTGTTGCTGTATAGTGTGTGGATATGGCGAAAAAGTGTGCATACTTCGTCAGCCGATCAATGACAACAAATATACAGTCCTTGCCCTGCACCATGGGCAACCCTGTGATGAAGTCCATCGAAATGCTCTCCCATTTCCCCTCCGGTGTAACAACCCACACCCTAAGTTCCTACTTCCTAATATTTAACTAATAGTTAAATATAATATACAAACATAAAGAAAAACTAACTTTAAAGAATAATTAGAATAATTAATTAAACATTCAAAGCACCATGATTAAATACATTCGAATTCGAATTACATCTCATTAATACAACCATATCCTCTTACATTTGAATGACAACTCTTTAATACAACCTTATCATCTTACATTCGAATGACATCTCATTAATACAACCATATCCTCTTACATTTGAATGACAACTCTTTAATACAACCTTATCATCTTACATTCGAATTACATCTCATTAATACAACCATATCCTCTTACATTCGAATGACATCTCTTTGAAAATATTCATTTCTACATTTATGGACGTCAAATCTCGATGGAGTTGTGGCGGTGGGATCTTAGCTTGATGGAGTTGTGGCGGTGGGGCAGATTGTTATTTAAACAAGAAGACATGAAGGAGGAAGGGGCTTTTTGTTTTGGCAGGAAATTGAGAAGGCTGTTGTGGGAAATTTATCAATTGTGGAAGGGAGACTTGCTGTTCTCGGGATTCTGAGCACGGGGGCAGAGGAGGCGTCCTCTGGATTTGGGATTAAATCCTAAATTGGCTGGGAGGAACATTTTGGTTCCATAATCTGTCCGATCAGCTGGAGAGGAGGATCACGGTTCTAGCAGTTATCAGCTTGTTCAGTTCATCCAGCAATCATCGATTAAACTCTGGTTTGCAGCTCACCGTTTCCAGGTATTTCTCTGAGCATCAGTTACTTATTGAGTTTCAGCATCAGCTGGTTTTTGGGTTTGTGAACTTAGGAATACTTTTAAAACCGTGAATCATTCCTAAAACCGTGAATCTGTCATTAGCGTTTAAGTTGAAATCCTCTTGCAAAATTAGTTTTCTGCTTAAATATAAAGATCAGATAAGTGTTTTATTGTAAATATAGAACAGAGATCCTACATACGGAATGGGAAGAGGCTGCAACAAACCTGCTGGATGGCTCATCTCTCCCTTGTTTCGCTGGCAAACCTCGCACTCCCTGATGTGCTGGAGCACATCCTCCTTGAGGCCCTTTCATGAGAACCTCTCTCTGATGGCCCTGTAGGTTTTGGTAAACCCCTGATGGCTGGACAATGGTGAATCATGTGATGCCTGAAGTATCTTCTTCTTGAGCTGGGAGCCCTCAGTCAAGAAGATCCTATCTCTGTAGTAGATGATCTCATCTATCACCCTGTATCTTCATCTGTCACCTGACCATCCAGAACCTCACAAGCAAACCTGTCCTTGGAGTACTCTACCAAAAGTCGAGCCGTCCAATTTGTATCCAAACTCATCAGAGACAACGTGGATGGTCTATGTGAAAGTGCATCGGCTACCACGTTGTTCTTCCCCTTGACATACTCAATGTCAAAGTCATAAGCCTGGATCTTGCTGATCCACTTCTGCTGCCTCTCCTGTAGCTGCTTCTGCTCCAAAAAGAATCTGAGGCTGTTGTGATCAGTGCTCACCTTGAACCTGTTACCCACCAGGTACTGCCGGAATTTGGCCAATGCATACTTGTCGTGATATAGCATACAACCGCCATGAGGATCCATTCACTCCTTTGAGCCTCGTTTCATGGGCCCACGCCAATCTCATCAACTCAATGCCCCTTCACAACTGTGAAGGGGTAATAAGCTGAGAGAAACTCTTTGACGACCTTCCCTTTGCATTATGTGCGATACTCAACAAATCCGGTTATCCCAAGCTGCCTCCTCGCCACCCTCTGCCTGATTTCCTGACCTCACTCTGTCCACTCCTATGATGTGTCCCAAATACAACATCTCCGTCAACCCAAACTCACACTTGGAGAGCTTAGCATAAAACTGTTGCTCCTCCAAGATATGCAGTACTGCCTCTATGTGCTGGAGATGCTCCTCCCAAGTCCTGCTATATATCAGTATATCATCGAAAAAGACCAACACAAACTTCCTCAGATGACTGCGGAAGATATGGTTCATGCATGACTGGAAAGTGACTGGTGCGTTGGTTAGCCCGAAAGGCATAACCGAGAACTCAAAGTGGCCGTAATGGCACCTGAAAGCGGTCTTGGGAATGTCCTGTTCCCTCACGCGAATCTGGTGGTACTCGGATCTCAAATCAATCTTTGAGTAGAACTGTGCTCCTCTCAACTCATCCATCAACTAATCAATCCGCAGTATAGGGTACCTATTCTTCATGGTCTTTTTATTCAGGGCCCTGTAATCAATGCACATTCTCAATGTGTCGTCCATCTTCTTCACCAACACCACCGAAGAAGCAAAAGGACTGGTGCTAGGCCGAATATGTCCAAGATCCAGCAACTCCTGGATGGCCTGCTCAATCTCATCTCGATAGGCCTTGGGGTGCCTATAGGGTGTGGTAATAACGACCTGGATGCCCTGCTCTAGCTCAATAGTGTGCTCAAACCCCTGATCAGGTGGCTGTTCTGGCGGTATCTCCCCAAACACTGTGTCATACCTGTCAAGGATGGCTTGTATATCAGGATGAGCTGTCTGCCCGGTAGTCCCTGCCTCTGATGCCCGCAACTCTACTGCCCACTCTATGTCTCCCTTCCGGAAGTCTGCCTCCATCCGGTGAGTTGAAACAGTTTGGGGTGGGTAAGTGTGCATCCCACGTATCTTCTCATGTTTCTCGGTCTTCTTATCATCCCACTCCATCTCCAAGGCCTCCCAATCTGTGGTGACCTTCCCTAGAGTAATCAGCCACTGTACACCCAATACCACATTGGTATCTGGTATGTTGACCACAAAAAAGTGGTCGGTCACTGTGTAGGTACCCATCGTCACAGCCAGCTCTGGAACATATCTGGGACACTGGATTGTCTGATCTCCTGGGACCAACACTGAAAATCCATCGAAGCTCTTTGTCGGTATGCCTCTCCGCTCAACCATCTGTGCATCGATGAAGTTGTGGGTTGCCCCACTGTCTACCAAAACTGAAACTCGCTGCCCACGTACTGTCCCTCGGACACGCAGCGTCAAATATTTGGGTAATCCGCAATGCTGTGAGGGTCCCCCCTTTGGGTGCAAAAGCTGCACCTCCTGTTCCTGGTGGTGGAGGTGGCAAATGGTGCTGCGCTGCCTGACTGTCTCTTGCCTCCCCATCCTCATACTCATCCTCTTCCCTGCTGCTCTCGGAGAAAACCTCAATAAAATGTGCTTTGCTAGCAGCACATCTGTGTCCCGGCGCCCACGGCTCTTGACAGGTAAAACACAACCTCTTCTTCTTCAACTCCCTCCTGGCGTCCTCATCTAGCTGTCCCCTACCTGGATTCCCCTTAGGAGGCGGAATCCTCACATCCTTCCCCTTTGGCTGGAAAGCCTGTCTCTTGGGGTAAGGTGTCCTGGTCCGGGGTAAAGCATCCTGCAAATCCCGGGTCCTGCCGACTGCGTCCTGGAGTGTGGCTGGTCTGGTGGATCTGACCAAACCTCGAAGTGGCTCTGCTAACCCCTCAATGAACATGTATATCATCCGTGCCGCGGATAGATCAGGCACCATCACTGAAAGCCTCAAGAAATCTGCAATATATGTCTCCGGGCTCCCAGTCTGTTTGAGCCTCGTCAGCTCAACAAAGTGCTCTTCTGGATCCCTCCAATCAAACCTCTCTATCAGTCTCCGGGTGAACTCGACATATGTGGTCACTGTAGAATTCCCGAGTGTCACCATCCCATGGAACCACCAATCCTGGGCCTCTCCATCCAAATGCAGCGTAGCCACCTTGATGGCCTCTGTCTCTGCCATCTGGTTGAGCTGGAAATATATGTCCAGCTTCTCCACCCAATACTTTGCCGAACTGTTTGATGAACCATCAAACGTAGGAAAATGGAATCGGCTCGCTGTACGCTGGGTGTCTCCATCATAATAATGCCGGTGCCCTCTGTGATGGTCGCGGGGTCTGCTGTCCCGCTGGAGTTGAACAAAGTCTCTGAATGAAAGGGCATCCCTGAACTCTTGCCCATATGCCTAGTACTCAGCAAAGTAATCACCCATGTGGCTAGGCTTCGGCTCCTGCTGTGCTCCTGCCCTTGTGTCTGCACCCAAAAAAGTGGGCATAGTGGAATGTGTGGGTGCATGGAATGCCTAGTGCGGAGTGGCATCCCGCTCCTGCAAATGGTGGGATGTCCCTGACCCCTCACCAACATGGAAACCCCTTGGGGTTTCACGCTGTCTAGCCTCCATAGTAGTGAATCTCTGACCCATCACCTCGATCTGCCTCGCCAGATCCTGCACTGATTTGAGGAGTGCTTCCCCAAACTATTTTGCATTGCTATCATCTGCCATTGGCTCTCCCTGCTCTGCGTCTACCACAGGCTCCTCCTGTTCTGCGTCCACCACTCGAACGCAGTCACCCTCTCTGTAGGTGTTCTCCAACCTACACTCAATATCTCTGTACTTCCTACCTCTGTAGCAGATGTAGGGTTTCTCCCCCGGTGTCATAGACAACTAGCTCCACAGGCTGAGCTAGATCTATGCTCTGATACCACTGTAATATCCCCTTCCAGGGATACCTCTAAAACACAAGCAAACTCCAATCAGAGATGGACTGGGAGGGCATTTACCAGATATTTCACCTCTGAAAAGAGGGTGAGATCTAGAGGCTGTCCGGCCCTTTCCAGACTCTGTCTAAGAGTATGGGGAAAACACACTAAGTGGTATAGTAACTGGAATGCTCGAGGAGAAAAATAACAGTAGTGCAAGCATACAAAAGCATATATATATATATATATATATATATAGAACATGTAACAGGTAGTTAAGAAATGCAGAGAGAATGCTAAGCCATTTTATTATGCTGAGAAATATAAGTGAGTACAATAGGTGATCAGAGTGATGGCACCTAGACTTGCACAAGGTAAGTGAAGAAATACTCTCAGAATACTGATGGAATGGCTGCTCTCTGATCTGCGTCCAAGCTGCTGGAAAACTGCCGTGTCGCTGCTATTGTTGGAACAAGATGAGTATTTGGGGCTGCTCCCCTACTCAGAATAAGCTGAAACTCTGGAATCAACCTCTACTCACCAAACCCAGAAAAGCCCAGAGAACGTTTCTGGAATGGACAACCCCCGAAAATCACCCACTTGAGGATCTACACTATCCTCCAAAGCTCTGTGCTGACACTGAAGGGAATCCACCAAAATACTGCCTCAAACTCTGCCAAAATCCTCCAATAGGCAAGGGGCCAGGGCTAGCCCCTTGCTCAATCTCAAAGCTTGAAACCTCCAAAGAAACCCAATCCGGAGCTCCCAAGAAATGGATTGCTTCCTCCCTCTCAAGACTGTGCAGTCTATGAATGCACTGCTCTTCCACAAAAGCCAAACACCTATCCTCCTGCAAAATACTGATGGGACTACCTCACCTGAGTAGGCACTCGAAGTCCCTCAGGGTTGAGGGTGAGATCTCCGAACAGAGACACTCGGTGCACTAAACAATGCTGCAGACTAGCTAAACAACCAGCGTGCTCAAGAAGTCGAAATGACCAGCTCAATATCATAAACATCGAATGACCAAAATGATGAGGCTCTCCTCTCTTTATAGCGTTGGCCTCTCTCAAACCCTAAGGCCCACCTCCTCTCAACGTAGCCTCCCTTCGCCACGTGCTCAACTCAACCTGCGCAGTCCCTCCATGTGGTCTACGTGGGTCCCCTCTCTACATGGTCTCTTGGCCCCCTTGGCTCACTTAAGTTACAACATTGTGTCTACTAGGGAGTGCACTTTATTTTTTTTAGAGTGAATTATGTCCCCCTCTACTTACTTTTATTTATAATTTAGCTACATAAGGCAAAATTGACCAAAATCGATATTTCCAATTAGCCATTGCTAATTGGGAATATTACAGAAAGAGGGAGAAGAAGTACTGTTTCTGACAGATCTGAGCTAGATGGGGCGATATGGACTGAGAGATCAGGATAGGTTGGACGACATGTCCAACTATGTTATCTGGAGGGCCAGAATCCCGTCAGTTCTGGATGAGTATGGTCTCAAAGATCATGCAGAGAAGGTTCTTGCCATACCAACCGATGCAGATCTACTGAAGAAGTATGAAGAAAATCAAGCGCGAACTAAGCGTTTGATCATAGACAGAGTCAAGGACCACATTATACCTCATATTGCTGGAAAGACTACAACAAATGTATTCGGAGATCAACCTGACGTGAGGTGCTCCGCAGATGAAGGACTTTTTAGTGAGAGACTATTTCACCAATCAATGCGCCTCAAGAATGGCGGTGGAAATGTTTGTGCAGAGCATTCTAGGAAGGGCATCGTTACCATCTTGGGCAGACATGTGGGCTATTCTTCGCTAAGAGGAGATCAGGAGGATCACCAAGAAGCAAAACATTAGTGGTGGAAGCAAAAAAGCCAGAGTAAAAGAGGAGGATGATGCAGCCCTTGCATCAAAGGAAAAGAAGCAGCAAGGGAAGAAGAAGAAGGACCTTTCCAATGTCTGGTGCTTTAATTGTGGCGATCTTGGACACTTCGCCAACACTTTTCCTATGAAGAAGGACAAAGGATCTTCTAATTCCAAGGCTGCGGCAGCAAAGGAAGATGGCTCTGATGATGATGCAACCATGAGTGCTCATGTGCCTCGAGAGAAGAGGTGGGATGACATGGATTTGTAGAGCATCTACAAACAGTTTGGTAAGATCCTTGAGTCAACCCTACTCATGGATCACATACGGGCTACAAGAGCCTTAAGATGGTAGCGGGATGAGTCGGGAGATGGTTGTAGAAGGTCACATTGAAGCAGAAGAGGGAGTTGAAGAGATGAAGAGGGAGCAGCATAATGCAGAGGCAACAACAGTGTAAAGGCATCAAAGCAGAGGGATTGATGGGACTTCAACAGCGCAGAGAAGCTGTGCTCACGCAGTGCAGTTTTGTAGCATAACATTGCCTCCAGGAGGACAACGTGAATCAACATCCAGGGAGCTTTAGTGATAGATGCAGCTTGAATTATCTGTCAAACAGTTGGGCAGAAGTCTTTCAGTTGCTTGCTTCTCGGCAATTGAGTTGCAGTGCAGCAGTTAGCAGTGGCAGTGCTATGGGCAACATGATGCAACAAGTTGAGAGGGAGCTGCAGTACAAATGTGGCATTTTTATGGGCAACAATGCAATGGATGGAGGGCAGCAGGCCAAGCATTAGCAACACAGAATCAAACTTCAAGATCTTGTAGTGCATGGTGTGAATGCATTGCTAGAGCACACTCTGTGCTACGAGGGAGTGTTGAGATTTTGTATAGTTGGTGTAGCATCGGGTGTGCTCTAGCCTTGAAATTTTTTGGAGGGGCTAGAACACACTTGATCTCCAAAACCCAGAAAGTGTTTTGGGAAATTTCTGTTGGTGTTCAAGTTATTCAAATAATTAATTATTTTAATGGATTTCCTAAGTCTAAACTCAGGAAAATAAAATAATTAAAGTGAATTAATTAACACATGTGCTGAAATGTTCTAAAAGACATGGATCAAGCAGTCTTTTAATCTCAGCCGTTGATGAGTGTTTTAATCTTGGCCATTGAAGGGTTCAATGAAAAAGTATAAGAGAAAGGCTTGAGGGTCAGTTGGGGACACACATAGTTGCAGGCCTGAGAAATAGATTTGGAATTCTAGGGCAGGGTTTGCTAAGAATTTCCGGAGGAATTTTCTGCAGTGAGGGGTAGTATTGGCTAAGGGGATGATTTGATCCCAGAGCCAAGAGTTAGTAAGAGGCAGAGGAACAACAACAAGGACAACACAGAGAAGCAGAACAACAACTACGCAGGTGTTGCGCAGTCGCTACGCAGCCACTACATAGGTGCTACGCAGGACAACGCAAAGGCTCCAGAGGGCTTTAGAAATTAGACAGAGGGTCTCCAGGGCCAACATAAGGCTTGCGTCACCCTCTTAGGGGTTATGCAGTCCCTCTTTGGGCAGCGCAGTGGCATTCTGAGGTTAGCAGGGTTGACGCTGGGGCTTTAGGGGCAACGCTGGGGCTTCTAGGGCCAAATCCAGGCTGAGTCTTGTAAATCCCGTTTGAGGGTGTGGATCAATCAGATATTTAGTCCTAGATCTACAAGTTAGCTGCAGATTTGGTTTCTTTTATTCTCTGTTGGGATTTCCAGATCTGGAACCCAGATTTACTGTACTCAGAATCTACTTAATAAAATAAA
>CM076584.1:1051061701-1051375697 GCA_034641835.2 Pinus albicaulis | reverse complement strand
AAAATTGGACAAATATGCTCATAATCAAGCTAGTTCTTCAACCAGTTCATCAACAGTAGCATTGCCTACAGGGAAAAACCTTCATGACAGATTGGAGAATTTATTTTATCTTGAGCATGAAGTAAATCATGTGTTCCCAAATCAGCCTAATTTCTTCAGATATACTGAGGCTGATGAAACAATAAGAAAGTTGCAAAGGAACAGAGTGCCAGAAGCTCAATGGTGGGAAGAAATGATGGAACTTTTGTAAAAAATTATCCTTACATAATTTTTTGCTTATTTACCACAGTATATCATGATAAAAAGGATAAAAGGATGAACAAAGGTCAAAGAGTATCAGAGCAGTTAAAGAGTATCAGTGAAACGAAATAATCAACATAGATAATATCATGTCCCTGTATGTGACATGGGGTATTTTTCTATCATTGTCTGGGGTGGGACTTCCACATTTTTGGATGGATATTTGGGTTCCAATCTTCAGATGTGAAAATGTAATGACTTCATGGACTGTTTTACTTCATATAATATATTCAAAACAACGTTTTTTCTCTTTTGAAAAAAAAATGATTAATGTTTATCACTCTGCCTTCAAAACTAGCGATGCTGGTCTATGTTGCTGGTTTATTGATATGGTCTGATGGTCTTTTTATATTTTGGACATATCACACTCCTCACATGATTATCGTTTTTCTCTGTTCAAGGATTTTGGGTACTATAATTTGTATTTGGAACTTAGATGTGAAAATGTAATGACTTCATGGACTGTTTTACTTCATATAATATATTCAAAACAACGTTTTTTCTCTTGTGAAAAAAAAATGATTAATGTTTATCATTCTGCCTTCAAAACTAGCGATGCTGGTCTATGTTGCTGGTTTATTGATATGGTCTCATGGTCTTTTTATATTTTGGACATATCACACTCCTAACATGATTAGCGTTTTTCTCTGTTCAAGGATTTTGGGTACTATAATTTGTATTTGGAACAATGGACGTCGGTACTCTATCTGTTGCTTTACTATTCTACATACTGCTATTTCACTTTCTCATAGATGCCTTGGGCATATTTGGATGCTTTCTCAGATTGTTGATAATCTCCATGTGGACCGTTACTGGGTTTTATATCATGTCCTTGTATGTGACATGGGGTATTTTTGTATCATTGTCTGGGGTGGGACTTCCAATTTTCTGGATGGATATTTGGGTTCCCATCTTCAGATGTGAAAATGTAATGACTTCATGGACTGTTTTACTTCATATAATATATTCAAAACAATGTTTTTCCTCTTTTAAAGTTTCAAATTTTTTTTTTCTAAAATTGAACCTGCCATCGCTATACCGATGCCTTGTAAGCGTCGGACTTGAGACAGATTAAAACGTCGAAAGAGCGACAGTACAAAAACGTCGGACGAGCGACATTCAAAACGTTGGACCACGTTTTGTTGGAATTGCGATAGATCACAGACGTCGGACGAGCGACGTCCAAAACGTCGAACCACATTTCGTCAGAATTGCGACAGTTTACAACCGTCGGAAGAGCGACGTCCAAAACGTCGGACCACATTGCACCGGACTTGGAATAGTTTACAGACGTCGGAAGAACGACGTTTAAAACGTCGGACCACATTTCGTCGGAAGTGTGACAGTTTACAAAGGTTGGAAGTGCGACGGATTGGGAAACGTCGGAAGACTGGCGCTTGTTTGGAAGCGACAGAAAAGGTGTCGATAGTGCGACACTTTTTAATTGCGTCGGAACTGCGACGGTATGACAAACCACGTTTTTCCAGCGCTCGAACTGTCGCTATTGCGACGAGTATGTGTCGGAATAGCGACGAATTGGCCGTCGAAATTTCCGCCAAATTTTCTAGTGACATCTGTGTGAACTCTCTCCAAGATCACCGAAGCACGGTTCTCCTTTTCATGAAAGTTGGTCTTCACCAACTTACCCATAGTACATCCCTTGCACTGATCTAACTGCACAAGTGTACCCTTGGGAAGTCCAATAGAAATCTGCTGCAAAATTTTCAGGGCTTATTACTATTCCACACTTATAATCTACTTCTTATCCCTAAACCACCTTCATGCAATTAATTTCTTTTTGACCAAAAATATTACAAGATAAACAATATCCCAAGAAAAGGTTTTGATACCTATATGTGACAAGCATATTTGAATAAATACTTCTTCTAAAGTTATTCTAATTATGAGAAATCTTGGGTCTCTGCTACTTCTTAACTCTAGTTCTAGTGTTTATTGTATTGTTGATAAGGTCATGTATCTATTGGTTCTTAAATTCATTTTTAATGCTTATTTGTATTATTGATAGGGTCATGTCTTTGTTATTTCTTGAATTCATTTTCAATACTTCTTATGTTGCTAATGGGATCATGACTTTGTTGGTTCTCACCTGCATTTTTGGAAATTATTTCATTTTTGATAGAATTTATAAGCACATTAGAAAATATTTTAAATACTTCTCTTCATTCCTTCTCTGATACCTTTGTGTTTGATTCTCCCTTCAAATTCTTATGATTTTACGTATAACTAAGACTTGTTTTAATAAAGGGAGAAATTTTACATCTAAGAATGTCATCCAAGATCTTAGTATTTTTCCAAATATCAAGCTTTTAGTAACCTTAACATTTTCCTTCTCGAGTATTTTCCTTAGAGTGATGACTTTTACTTCTAGATTTCCACAATTTATTTTATTTTCTTTTAGTTGACTTATCAATACTTCCTCTATTCTTTTTTCCTCTTCTAGTTTAGTTTTTATAAGGATGATAGATGCTTCATCTTAATAATGATTTTTATTTTCATATCTCTAGAATATTTCCTTTTTCTTTTTATTCTTTCTTCTAAGTCTATCTATTTCACTAACAACATTTTCCTAAGATTAACTTCTCCATAGACATCTTCTTCATTTGAATGCAATTTCTCTTTCTGGTTAACTTTATTTTCTTGATCAACAATTTGAGCATTGAAGGCCATGAATAGGAAATATTCTTTCTCAAAATCAAATCTATAACCACCACTTTCTTAAGAGGAGAAACTATCTTCTACAGAATAAAAACTTTCTTCTTGATGTATCTTCACTTTTTGTGTACATGATATTTTCTTCTATTTTTATATTATTCTTCATTATCACTATGTTCTTGCTTTGCATATTGACACTTAGCAACAAAATGATCTATTATTAAACTATTAAAAGATTTGATTGGAAGCTTACCTTTGTACTTTCCATATCCTCTCTTCAACTTTCTTACAAACTGAGCTTCTTCTGCGTTTGACTCAGCTAGAGTAATCTGAATCTATGTCTTCTTGTATTTTTTTATGATTTGAAGGATACTTATTTTAGTTATGAATTATCTCTTCCTATCCTCATTTAATATGTAGTGAGGATCCCATGCAATTCATCCATCTTCAATAATTCTAAATATTTAATTTCTTCAATAGCTGAAACATTTGCATTAAATATAAAGAGAAGAGATATTAACACATTTTGAACAATTATAGGTTCCTCAAGATTTTTATCAAGTCCTCCAATAGTATTAACAATTTCATCTAGATGAAGGAAGAAACTTGCAATATCTTCTTCTGCATTCATCTTCAAACTTTTAAATTCTCTTCTATGAGTTTGAAGTTTTTCCATTTTTACCTTTTCATCTCCTTCATAGTTGCTTTGAAACTTGTCCCAAGTGCCTTTTGTAGACCTAAATTATATGACCTTGACAAATTTTTATTATACTAGGCCACACAAAATGGAATTCATTGCTATGCATAATTTGGAAAAGCCTTTTTACCATGTTTATGAGTTGGAGTAATTGTTGGAACTTGATAAACATCCATAATAGATAGCCAAATGTCAACACCAAAAGACATTGAATAGTTCCTTATCCTTATCTTCTAGAAAGCATAATTTATTCCATCAAATAGTTATGCTTTGTTTGAGAAAGAACCATCCTAACTAGCCATTGGTCTCCTAAGATCTTCCTTCCAGACATTACGATTCTTTCGAAGGAACCTAGTCTCATACCAATTGTTGGATTCACAATTATATTGGGTCGAGGGGGTGTCAATATAATACAATTTATACTTATTTAAACATTCAACAACCATAAAAAATAAATCACATAAAAATAACATGAAGCATAAGATATACGTAGAAGCACTTTTGCAAGAAAGCCACAAAACGTATTTAAATGATAGTTATTTGGAGGTAAAAACTTACTATTGCAATAATTCATAGATGCCAACCTACAGGAGACACTAATCATGTCTTCTTCTTTTTAGGCACTAACCTATAAGAGACACAAATCCCCTCTTATTTGCAAGCACAAACATGTAGGAGACACCAATCCCCTCTCCTGTTTTGTAGGCACCAACCTACAGAAGACACTAATCCCATTTTCTTGTCTATTTTGTAAATTTCTTATATACTTCAATGGTAAAAAATTTAATCCACTTTATGATGGTCACTAATATTTTCTATCATGTGAACTAGATACTTCCTTTGAACCATATATTCAAAACTACACTTTACCAACATTACCAATTCATAATTTTTTTGTACAACTAGGCACTTCCTTCATTCCAAGATTTTAAATATGCATGCATTCATAGAACTTCAATATAGCAAGGCATTTCCTTTATCCTACCTTTCAAAAATTGGCGTTTATGAGGCCATATAATTTTATTCCACTTGTAATATTACTATGGCCCCAATGCTTCCAAATGTTCGTTTGAGCTATGCTTGAGAACTTATATCATCAACTCAACACCTTTATAATTCTTTGATATATGTGCAGTCTTTTCAGTTCCACCACATTTAACCAAGTGCTATCCTCCTTAGACTCACAACGCTTTCTTTAATCCAAATTTGCAAACATTCGTGCTTTATGATCAAGCACTTATATTTTTGTTCCACCAACACACTAAGCTTCACACATGCACTTAACTCTTCAAGGATCAATGCTCACAATTATTAATACAAATTATTTTATTGGATCCTTGGAACATCAACTAAAACACCAATTTTTTATTTTTCATGGGTGTTGGGGATCAAACCTAAAAATATCTCTTTATAGATGTCTATAAGGAATATACCCAAAATCATTTAACGCTATAAATTTATGTAAAACCAATACCTTTAGAGTACAAATGACAACAAACATTTCTATCAAATTCTTGTAAATTCTTCACTAGTTAATGTGCCAAGGCACCGATATATTGGGATTTTAGAGGATTCAACGATCTCTGCACCACTAAATATTATTTTTCGATATTCCTAGGGCTCTAAGCCCCAAGTGATACTCCTTAACACTTCATGACTAGGGTGATGATTGGGGGGTAATATACTGGAATATTAGAGATTCCATGATCCATCACTTTTCATTAAAACACATATATGGGGATATACCAAGGGTGCTTAGACCTCGGGTGATAATCCTTAGGCCCCTTCACTGTTACAACATTTTTTGGTCATCTAACCTATTATCATTAGATGGACCCAAGTACACCATGTAAGACCAATTTTACCCTAAGTAAAATTGCTTTCACTATGAAAATAACTTAGTAAACCACCTTTATTAAGTTGTTTATGGTCTAAACAGGAAACCCCATGAGGAAATATTAAATAAATCTATATTTGTTTGATTTTCCTCAAGGAATAATTAGTTAAACAACAGTTTAATTAATATTCCTGGTTATATTTAACCAAAAACAAGGAAATTAATTAGATGAATCATTATTTATCTTATTATTTTCTAAAGAATAATTATTTAAACCTTATTTAAATAATATTATTTGTTGAATATGACTAAATCACCCATAAATAATTAAATAAATCATTATTTATTTGATTATTACTCAACCACATCCTTAAAATGATAAATAAATCATTTATTTATTTATTGTTTACAAATAAAGGGATTTGACCCAAGTCAAATTCCTTTTCCCTCCAACAAATATAATTAAATATTCCATAAAAGTTGGATCTTGATTTGGTTGATAATATTTTATTTATGCACCAATATCTAGACTAACTCAATATTTTGTTATAAATAGAAGGGGTTTCCCATTCATTTACTACCTTTTGTTGCCTAAAGATCACTCTGGATCTATACTTTTGGTCTGACTTTGATCCACCATCGTAGTCATATTTTGCTACCATTTTTGTCTGGGTTTTCTACACCATCAAGAGAGAGGAATTTTAGATCTGAAGTGTTGAGGACTTACAAGAACCCATCCCATTGAGGAGAACTGGTAACACCCTTCTGTGTTTTCCTCCCAGGTGCCATTAATACAAAATTCATTCAACATATTCTTGTCTTTTCTATTGGATGCATGGAGTAAATCTTGTTTTTTCTACTGCTTAATGTCTTTTGATGCATAGATCTAGATTTTTGCAGCATTTATCTTGATCACCTAACTGCAGATCTAAGGATATTGGAAGCCATATTTGCTGTTAGGGTTGTTTGTTATGCACAGATAAAGTGGTATTTTTTTTTACGCTTGGAATTAAGATTCATACTAACATTCACAACTGGGTGCTATAAGTGCTTAGAATATCAAGAAATATGTGAGTCTCTACAATGTGTCTATATGATGATATGTTGAGGGTATCGGTCTTAGATGTTACACATTAGTACCACATGATGGGTGCATTGACCAGGTGTTTCCCTATATCAACATATGAGAAATTCAACATATCTATACCTTTTTTTTAATACGCCAATATGGTTACATGATGAGGGATTTTATACCTCAAGTTCTAGAATTAAGAACCCACATGATTAGGGTTGTGTCCATGATCCAATATACCAAAATATAAGTAATTTTGTAGGGGCCACACCTTTTGGTAAAAAAATGATATGTCGATATGTTGACAGGGGCTTTTCCCTTGAATGTTTAACATCAAGCACCTTATGACTAGGGGAAATTTCAATGGCTTATTTATGTTGGCATACCAGAGATTTTTTAGTTAAGGCCTTCAAAGAATTCATGATATATTGAGGGTTCGGTGGGAGAACTATTTACTATAAGAAATGTAGTGCCCCACTCTGGTTAACTGACCCTGATATGAAATTAGCCTTGATATATCCTTAGGTATCATAAATTATATTTTTGGGACCTGTTGTCGCTGCAAAAAACACCCTCCAAAATTTTTCCTATACTTGGATTTTGGAGCCTACTATGGATCTTGCAATTGGTCGTTCCATGGTCACTTCTTAATTGATGGAAGTCACTTTCTCATGCATGCTTAGTTTGCAACGAGTTCATGAACGCATTCTTCCACACAATATTGAAAAAAAATAAGAAAGATCCATCAAGATAGTGTATAGCCAATTTTCAACCCATGTTGACAGTCAGTGCACACTGTCATTGACAGTCCTTAACTTTCGGTTGTGTTTGTACTCATATTTTGGTGAAATTTTCAAACTCTCTCTTTTGCGCACCTTCATTTTCGTGAGTGTAATTTTCATGATTTTGAATGTTTCTCTTGATTTATTTCACTTTAATTAGTGTCTTTCTCATGTTATATTTTCTATGGAATGTGTCACTTTCAATATCATTCGCATATTACAAATGTTTCTCTCCATGTTCTCTTCATATAGTAAATGTCATCTTTACACGTTAGTTGTTGCATAATGTGTATAAGATCATTTTGGTGGTTTCAAGGGTTTATTTTCGTGAAAATGAGTTGATATTACCATGGAAATAACCTTCACACTTATTTCCAAACTTTTAAGCATTGTCGCACAAGTGTCATCATGGTCGTCGCAAAGTGTATCTTTAGTGTCGCACTTGTTGTAAAGTCATTGTAAAGTTGTCACATTGAGAGAAATATGTTGTTAACATGCTATGGATGATCTATGTAGTTATGTTGTCAAGTGTTCTAAGTATGTGATCAAAATAAATTCATATCATTATTCACATCAGTCTCATATATCCCACACACAACCATTTTTCAGAAACTTCCCTACAACCTAGCCTCATTCGACCTTCCTCAATTGTGCATTGCACAGTTCCAACCATCAAGCTACAAAATTGTCCATTGAAATTGGGCAATGCACATTTCCTGCCTATAAGGACTATGCACTGTACAGTTCCAGTGCTCAAGGTCGAACCTTGGCCCCCATAATTGCGTAGTCCATCCCTCCAGTCTGGCCCCAACTGCACATTACACAGTCTCTAAGCTCAAGACCAAACCCCGAGCCCTTGAACTGCGCAACTACACAATCACTAGGTCTACTCTGCCTCCCAAAACTATGCATTTGACTAAAACAATGCAAAACTATTCAGTATGACTCATTGAGCCTCAAAACTGTGCAATCTTCCTACACAGTCCAATTTGAATTGCACATTGTGCAATATTAAGCCTCAAGCCTCAGTCATGAGCTCTTGAACTGTGCAATTGTGCAATATCAAGGCTCAAGCCTCAGTCATGAGCTCTTGAACTGTGCAATTGTGCAATCACCTGGGTTCCTTTGTCTTCCAGAACTACGCAATGGGAAAAATAAGTGTTTAATCCCTTAGCCTGGCTCCTTGAGCTCCCCAGCTACGCAATATTTATTTTCAGTCCAAGCCTGAATTGCGCATTGCGCAGTATCAAGGCACAAGCATGATCCTTGACTGCTTTAGCTGCACAACTGCACAGTCACTGAGCCTCTCCCTTATCCTACCACTCAGTTCTGTCTCAGTTAGTGGATCATCATGCAACATCTTAGATATCAGTTTATCAAACTGATGTCATCTTGTCATGAGTGGATTGCAGATGCAAGAACTCTATCATGCTATGGAAAGATTATGAAGAAGGAGATGGAGAAGGATGGTCTGCTAGAAGATACATATGGAGCTAAAAATATCAGATGATCATCATACGAGATGAAAAAGGAACACTAGATTGAAACAAAAGACCAAAGATTAGGACTGCATGAATATTCCATCCTATTCACAACACTTTAGAGGGTATATATGAAGAAAAAATCATATCTCTCATGAAGATGAAGCATTTGATACATCTCTTATTGAAGAAAAAAAAGAAAGATGCAACAAAAGGACAAATTGACACTGCCACATCATCATGAAATCCATGTCTTCAGTGTCACATCATGTCCTGTCATGAGTAATCATATGCCACATCGTTATTGTGGATCATGTAATTATGTATTCAAAATGTATTGTAAAGTGGAGGTCTAAAGGACAAATTCAAAGCATGAAGGGTCATGTAAAATTCGAAAAGTCATAAGAAGTCAAACAGTCATGAGGCTAGTCAAAGAGTCACAAGGAAGGTGAAGAATCACCTCACTGGTTATATATACATCCTCATTGTATGAGCAAAGGAATTTTCACCTTGGATCCTCTTGTAAGGCATTAGAGACACCAGCTATGAGGATCAAAGAATCTCTCCAATGCCCCACTATTGGAGCTAGTGGTGTTCATAGTATACATGTGTCTTGGAACTTTTACTTAATATCAGAAGCCTTATGGCCAACACGTTATTCATGCATGGATTATCAATATTTTTAAGTATATTCTGTAAATGTTTGTAATTCATGTTTGCTTTCATTTATTCTAAATTAGTTGAACTATTTCGTTTATTTTGGTACTTATCATATTGATAATGTGTTTTAATGTTTATTATCGTTGTCACATTCTTGTGGACTACTCCATTGGATATTAGACAAATATTTCTTGTTGTATTGGTTGCAATGGCCATCGCATCTTTGTGGACTATTCCTCTAGATCATTGAACAATTTCTTCTTGTTTATGTGTGTCTCTACTGTGAAAATTTCTGAATCTAAACCAACAAAAATCCAACTACAGTTAACTGATTTTCATTTCCTACTTGTGTTCTTCAATTAACAAGTTATTTGCATAATTATTCAATAAATATTAATGAAAATACTATGCAACCTACACCAATATACAGATCAAGTACTGAAAATTAAGATGAGACAATCACACAAATGACACACTTATTTTTGGACTAACCGTCCCCTGAAAAACCCAATGCAGGAAACCAATGTAGCAAATCTGAGGGTTTTTATTATTAAGAAATAGTTTTCGAGAGTACAATATTTGGATGCCTTGTTATCTATCTAGTACAGAGAATTCCTGGAAGATAGATAAAATAGTGAGTTTTACCTCACACTGCAAGTCCCAACTGATCCGGACTTGAACTAGCAAAACCCTATCTCCCTTTGTGCTACCTCCGCACAGTAGATGCGTAGGCCTACGTGGGGATGGCTGAGGGATCTATCAACCCTTATCTAAATTGATATGCCTATAGGTAAATTGAGTTTAAGCCCTCCCATCTTAGAAACTCCGATCTCCAGCAAAACTCGAATTGTACCTTGGAAACACTGTGCAATCCCTCTGTGAGCCCTGCGTGGTCTTGCATCACCCCTTCTGGGGACCCCGTCACCTCTCCTGGTGGTTGCACTGCTTCCTCAGTTATCTCTGCTACCTCTCTACTATGTACTCTTGGTCCTCCGACCACTAATTGCTTCTTCCCCTCACTGTTGCTGAATCCCTTAGATATTATCTTCATTTGAGCACTACTCCATCAGAAGAATTTGATCTCCAGATTCACTCTCTATGTGTGTTCTCTAACTGACCCTCAAGCCTTCCTTTATACTTTTCCTATTGAGAAATTAGTGGTCATGATCTAATCGTTAATCAATGGCTAAGATTAAAACAAACTTGATCCTCGTCACTTAGAATCTTCTCACCCACATTTATATTAATTCACTTTAATTATTTTAATTTCCTAAGTTTTAACTTAGGCTTCATTAAAAATAATTAATTATTTGAATAACATTAATTCCAGGTGGAATTTCTCCAAATGATTTCTGGGTCTTGGAGATCTCATGTGTTCTAGCCCCTCCACAAAATTTCAAAGCTATATCACATTTGATGTTAACCAAAAATCATCACACCCTCTTAGCAAGGATTGTGCTCTAGCAATAATTCTCATCAGAAGCATCACCCTGATCCACGACATCGGTCCTCTGCGCAGCCGCTGCTTGACGTACTGCCCCTCATCCATTGTGTTGTTGCAATATATATTGTTTCCCATGACTCTTTCACTGTCACTGCTACATATGTACTGCAAATCCCTCTCAATATGTTGCCCATAACACAACCAATACTAACTGTTGCATTCCAACTCACTTGCTGAGATTTAAGAAACTGAAAGACATCCAAAATCGTGACATACTAGTCAGTCTAGATGCACCTCGATGTTGAAGCTTCCATTTCTACTAATATGCACTGATCCTCTGATGCTACTGCACTGGTGCTACTCTACACTACGTTGTTGCTACTGACTCTGCTCTGCGCTGCTTCAGACTTTGGCGCTTTAGCTCTGCCATTGTCACTCCATCATCCCTCGCACCAACTGACTCCTGTCATTCTTCTACTGTCATTAACGGCTCCCGTAGCCGTATGTGACCCAAGAGTTTGGATGCCTCAAGAATCCTGCCCTCACTATAGCTACAATCTATAGGTCCATATCGCCCCACATCTTAGGTGCATGAGCACTCATGGCGAATCCATCGTCATCCTCCTCATCAACCTGAGCTGGAGTGGCCTTCGAGTAAAACTTCTCTTCTTTGCCCTTATTCTTTAGAGGGAACTATGTGGCGAAATGTCCCATTTCTCCACATCTGAAGCATCTGACTTTCGTGAGGTCCTTCTTCTTCCGTCTTTGTTGCCCTTGTTGTCCCTTAGATGTGAGAGTTTCATCTTCCTCTTCCTCCTTCTTGAATTTTATCCCTTTACCGCTGCTTCCTGCCTTGGTACATCATCTGATCTCTTCTTGTCGAAGAGTTTCCCACATCTCTTCTCAGCTAATAAGAGTAGCCCTACCCAAAATTATTTGGTAAAAGGTTTCCCAGTCTTCATTGATTACATTCAAGGCGGTCCTGACCATAAATCCAACATCTGGTGTAGAGCCTACGGAAGCTAGATGATCTCAGATCCCTTGAAATATGATAAGGAAAGGATTGATGTCTTCTCCCTTCTACATTGGAAACAATATCAGATGGTTCCCAAGAAACATCTTCCACTAGATGGAAGATCCCGCATACAAGGTGGTCAAGGCCACCCACATTTCCCTTGCTATGTTCTTCTCAGAAATGTGTGGGATCACATGATCCTTAACTCTATCCATGATCATGCACTTCACTTTTGCTTGAGCCTCGTACTTATTGATAGGATCAACATCTACTGGAACAATAATCGTATTCAAGGCATGATCCTTGATGTGATGTTCATCCAAAACTGCCAGGATCTTGGCCTTCTAGATGACAAAGTTGGATGCTCCATCCAACCTGTCATGATCCCTCAATCCATTTGTGGCCATCTCTTCTCAACTAAATGTCGAACAAGCTCCTTTCTCCATCTTTCTCTATTTCCCCCAAAAAACCCGGATATAGATTTATTTGGCGCTAGAAATCCTCTAAGGAACAAGCACCCTCGGAATCTCGATTTCCTTCACGAAAATCCTTCTGCCAACAAATGTCAAACCAATCCCCTCTAATCTATATTTGTTTCTTCTCAGCACTGGATCTAGACTTCTAGGCAAGAAATATTCTAAGGAACAAATTCCCTCTACTTTTCTTTTGCCCCACTAGACATTGTTCTGCACCAACAGAATCAGCGTCCCACCAGCAACTTCAGATAAAAATATGAATTTCACCTCCAACTATGGAAACCATAAAAATGAGACTTAATAGCCTCTGCGCTGGCCCAACAACCACTGCGCTGCCTTCTGCAGCTACATCATCACCCTACCATGATTACAGAGGCTCTACGTGAGCCTTCCCTAGTGACTGTGTCACCCTTGCTCTGCTTCTCTTGTTCAGAAATGCGTTGTCTCTCAGGAAATCTCCTTTCCTATGGTAAATTTCCTTATGTTATTTCGTTGATGGCTTCATTCCTCCTTCATCTGCAATTTCTCTGATACCTTGTGAAAATTTCTGAATCTAAACCAACAAAAATCTTACTGCGGTTAACTTATTTTCATTTCCTACTTGTGTTCTTCAATTAAAAAGTTATTTACATGATTATTGAGTAAATATTAATGCAAATACTCTACAGTCTACACCAATATATAGATCAAATAATGAAAAATAAGATGAGACAATCACACAAAGGACACACTTATTTTTGGACTAAACGTCCCCGAAAAAACCCAATGCGGGAAAACCGATGCAACAGATCTAAGGGTTTTTATTATTAAGCATCATTTTTCTGAGTACAATCTTTGGATGCATTGTTGGCTATCCATTACAGAGGCTTCACAATAGACATATAAAATAGTTAGCTTTACCTCACACTGCAAGTCTCGGTTGATCCGAATCCAAACTAGCGAAACTCCAACTCCCTCTACACTACCTCTGCGTAGTAGATGTGTAGGCCTACGTGGGGATGGCTGAGGACTCCGCCACCCATTCTCTGAATCGATTTGCCTCTTGAAAAATTGAGTTTTGGCCCTCTCGGCTCATAAACCCCGATCTCCAGCAAAACTCGGACTATCCCTTGGAAACATTGCGCAGTCCCTCCGTGAGCCCTGCATGGGCCTGTGTCACCTCTTCTAGAGACTGCGTCACCTCTTCTGGTGGCTGCGCTGCTTCCTCTACTATCTCTTCTTCCTCTCCGTTGTGTACTCTTGGTCCTCCAACCAATAATTGCTTCTACCCCTCACTGCTGCTAAATCACTTAGATCTTATCTTCATCCACGCAATGCTCCGTCAAAAAAATTTGATATCCATATTCACTCTCTGTGTGTGTTCTCCAACTGACCCTAAAGCCTTCTTTTATACTTTTCCTGTTGAGAAATAAATTTTCATGATCTAATCCTTAATCAACGGCTAAGATTAAAATAGACTTGATCCTCGTCACTTAGAAGCTTCTCACCCACATTTATATTAATTAAATTTAATTATTTTAATTTCCTAAGTTTTAACTTAGGCTCCATTAAAAATAATTAATAATAACATTCATTCTGGGCAGAATTTCTCCAAATTATTTCTGGGTCTTGGAGATATCATGTGTTCTGGCCCCTCCACAAAATTTCGGAGCTAGAGCACATCCGATGCTACGAAATATAAACACCTACTTGGGTGGTACTATTACCAATCTCTCAGAGGCTCAATTATATTCCCCCTCTGCAGTAAATGAAATTTGACACACATACAACCGAACACTCACTAGGTACACCCCCTTGATTTTTAAAGGAACATTTTCACTCCT
Organism: Pinus albicaulis; assembly: GCA_034641835.2. NCBI lineage: Eukaryota > Viridiplantae > Streptophyta > Pinopsida > Pinales > Pinaceae > Pinus > Pinus albicaulis. The sequence goes on along the minus strand of CM076584.1, from coordinate 1,051,361,437 downwards.
CCTTCTAGCGGATATTTAGAGCCAAGGAAAATCTGTAAGAATACATGGCAACTAGGCCAATACTCTAGATGGGGCTCTTATTAATGAAAATAGTGTGAGTTCTAATTGTGACTTCACATTAGTGATACCCCTTGGTTGTTGAATTTCCAACACTGTCAACAATGGCACTAGAAGGAGGGCTAGATGAAAAGTTGTTCCCGTTGAGTCTGTTTTGAACCTCTTATCTAAAATGTCTCATCCTTAAATCTTACTCCTAGGGTGTTTCTCCAATTTATCCATTTGTTAATTTTCAATCCCCAATGAGCCTCTCCATCACTTGTATCATTTAAATTTTTATGGTGAGGATCAAACATCTTTAACCGAGCACATTTCTAATTTTCTCAAACTTTGTGAATCTTACGAAATCGATGATGAAAAGTTTTCTTGCGTGTTTTTATTCCTCACCCTTGAAGGTCATGTTAATTTATGGTGCCATACCTTGTCGCCCACTTCCATCCATTATTTTCATCATTTCCTAATGGAGCCTCATATATCCTTTGATAAGTATGCTTATCGAGATGTTTGTAAAAGAATAAATCACTTAAGAATGAAGCCTAATGAATTAGTTGAGGATTTTTCTAATAATTTCCTCCACCTTTGTTATGAATTTCTTGGAGAAGATATGGATTGGGATTTCTTGAAACAATATTTTTAGTGCTTGATTCTTATCTCTTTGCACGGTGAATCCATGCCACTTGATGTTTCTTCATCCCCAAATCTTGTAAACCAAGAGACACACCAAATTTTAGAGGAGGAAACATCTATTCGTTTTGTTCCTTTTCCTCCTCCTTTTACAGTTATGATGTGGTTTCCTCCTTGCGATGATAATAAAATTAGGAAAGCTACACATCAAATCCCTAATCCATATGTCACCCTCCTTCCGCTTTTCATGATTCAAATCCAATAGAGGAAATCCCAAAATGGTTCATGAATCCTATGGTGAAAACCAATTTTTCTATTCTTCGAGATGGTATAACACTCATAAATCTATTCTTGAATCTGACTCGAATTTTTGTCATCCTTTATCATCTACATTCCGTGACTCTTTGTACTATGATCTTCTTGATCAATCTTCTCAATCAATTAGTTTTCCACACTCTCCTAATTTTCAAGTTGTTGGGCCAGATTGCGATCGGGTTCAAGATAGTCACATTACACAGGTAGAGGAGTAGGAATGTGAAGATACGTTCAATATTTCTTCTCTTTTTGAAAATCCTCTGTGTGAAGATGGCGACTCCTCATTCTTGGCTGATATTGAATTTTTTAATCTCAGTAATGAATCAAAAAAATAATTTTGTTTAGATGCGTAGTATTGGGAAATAATAATTCTAATGATGATAATTTTGTTGATTTATGCAATGATGAATGCCCAAGTGCACCAGTATATCTTTCAATTTCTCATGAAAATTTTAATTTGAAATATTTAGATCTGGAATTTGTTTCGATCGAAGAAAATTCTCTTATCGAAACTTCCTCCTTGTCTCAATATCCCTTGTGCTCTCATGTTTACTATGCATATACATGTGATCAATATACTCCATTCTCTTCAATTCTTCATCGTATGAGCTCACTTCTCAATTGAAACAAGGTAGTGAGGTTTTCCATGATGAAAGAGAGAATAATCAAATCATTGAGTATCATTTGTATCTCGTATCATTTCTTATTTTTCATGAAGAGAAATCTTCAAATAATATTTCCCATGAAATTTCTCCATCTCTAGATTTGCGATCAGAATAAACTTTTGGCTTGAGTAATCTAGTTTTCGAAGTTGTAAAATCAAATTGAATCAATGAATGAAATGGCTGCAATCTAATTAATATTGATCTCATCCAAATAATTGAAAGCAACTATCCTCACACCATGCATGATTTGGTTCAATCTTAAAAATACGATTTTACAATCCTTGAAAATTCTAGGAATTGCAAGAGAGTCGAGGCACTTCAACTTATGTTGATGTTTATGTCAGGATCTCGCAACTTTGGTAAGACCCCCGAATTGAGTCAGGACTACTTTTCTTTGCAAAACTCTTCCTTTTGAATGGTTTCACTCGATGTAAATTCTTTCTTGAAATATATTTGGCATTGCAGAAATGATCTTCCAAACCTTGAAGATTCAATTTCTGATTAGATTCAAGATTATTCATATTCATGGAAATATCTTGTATCAAACTCGGGTTTGGAATATGTATCTCTCATAGAATCATGGAACTATGAAGTTTATTATTCTAAACATTATCTTTGGCAAAAAGAGTCAGAACTATCACACTCTTTTGAAAACAATCAGCTCTTGATCCTTCTTGTGGTTATTTTAATGCTAACATTTTTCTTCATCGCACCTGAATCCTCTTGAGCGTCAGTAAATGCATGTATTGTTTGATGAATGAAATTATTCTTCACTTGTTTTACCCTGAGTGGTTTCATGTATTTTTATACTAGAATTCCTTTTACTTATTTCGATGATTATGATGTTAGTGTAGTGTGTAACCAATCACAATAAAATGGTTTGTTACACTCGTCACATGACGAAGATGATTCTACTGTGAAGATCATTTTCAAAACTGTTCAAATTGATTTATCTTTGGTATTTACAAACTGGGAATCTGATTCTTTAATCAACCCATTTGATCATGATTCTATTTCTGATGACTGTCGTTCAACTTACTATTTTCAGATCAAAAAATCCAATGACATTCATTTTACATACTTTGGTTTTTATGGTTTAACATCTCACTATCCCAATACTTTTCAAGAAGTTGAGGCACTTCCGCACTCGCGGCTGGTTATTTCAAGTCCTCCATATTTGGACACATTTGTTGAATATGATCGGATATATTTCTCCTCACAAGATTCTCATCCTAATCCTATGCCTTTAATTGAGAATTCATATTTTCAAATATTTTTAGGTTTTTAAGAGGATTGTCATGAATTTTAGGATCAAATTGTTGAATGGGTGGAGCAATCTTACTTACCAGGCTCCTTTGCAAATTACAAGTTTCGTTCTTTCTGCGGGCTTTCTAAGGAGTTCGGTGTAGTTGAAGACACATTCACAAGGAGCTTCTAAGGATTATTGAATGATGTTTTTCATAAAAATGGGAAGAATCTGAACTAGTTAGAGGTAGTGGCTATGGCCCATATTTCTTCTAACACGCAAGACCTTCAAATTTTTGTGCAATTTATTCAAGTTCTTATATGTTTTGTTGAACATTACTTTATATTAGTTTTAATTGTTTATATCATTGTGAATGTAGGTCAGAATAAGTTACGATGGATTCATTGGAAATTTCATTATATGTGACCTTGACCTTATAGATGATTAGGTTAGAAGTAGGTTTAGTTGCATATTATTTTACCTGCACATCCATTTTGCATTCATATTTTGTAATTTTCCTTGTGTTTTCTCATTTTGGTTTCACATCACCTTTTTGGTTAGCCTCCTTTCATTTTTTATTTTGGTTTTTCTTCCATGTTGTGTGTTGTCTTCTCTTTGTTTTGTAATACTATGCATGAAGATGGTCCATTGGCTCAAAAGGGAATGTGGAAAAATAGAAAAGGAATTTTTCACACTGCAACAATTGGCTAACTCTTTGTCCTTATTCCTTGTCTTGGCTACATCTTTTGGTTGATGATGTTCCGATTGAAAATATGATACTTGCATTAAGAAATCCTTGTGTCAAACAATGATCTCCATGTATATTCTGGAAGCCTCATCCCTACACTCGAGTTTTTATGTTTCAGTGTTTTCAAATTGATCCAATCAAGTAGAGAAAGAAAAGGGGAAAATCTAAATGAGAAAACCAATATTAGATTTCTTATATATGATTCTCTTAAGGGACAACCTATCCTACTCTCAATAAGTTGGGATCCCTCTTCCACCCATGAAATAAATAAGTGTCAACGCATAGTCCTATAGAAAATAAATAAATAAAGGTGAAAGAAAATAAAGGCTTCCTATTAGAAAATTATATATTACAGAGCAATGCAATACATAAAATATGTGGAAAACACAAGCACACAAAACACATAAAACCAGAGAGACACAGATATACATGGTTCACCTAGTTTGGGCTACATCCACCCCCAACAGCCAGTCCTTCCTTTTTATTATCCAGCAAAATGAAGAGACACAACCTACAACAGATCCGTTGTAATATCCTTTGTTCTCTCTCACAGTCTCCCGTATCTGTTTCTCGCTCTGAGAATACACATAAATTACACAGCTGTAATACAATACCCTCATACAAGCGAGGGGTTGCCTTCTAGGGAAAAAATCTCTAAACTAAACATAACTTCTACCATCATATCATCTGCCTAATGAACGGCCCAGATTGAGTAGAAATTTCTATACTTTTACAAGGCAATTTTACATATGTTTTTAGCTTTGGGGGTGCTGCCCCCAAAAGCCCCTGCTAAGGCGGGGCTCCATAAACTTGCAGCCGCCCGCCCTATACCCCCCAGGCAGCGTACAATTATAGGCAGTGTTTTCGCCCCATTAAGGTACAGGGGTCCAATGTTGTGATACAAAATAAAGATAATCAGGCTCCATACCCAACAATCTCCCACTTGGAGACTGATTGTAGAAACTCCACCGCTGCTTCATTTGCTGGACAATGACTCCACTTTGGACCTAGTTGTTTCTCATCTTCATCATCATACTTGAAGACCAATTGAAACTGAGCATATTCTCAGTATCTCCCTGGTTACAACTTTTGTTAGCATATCTGCAGAATTCTGGCTAGTGTGTATCTTTTCCAGCTTCAACTGTCCATCTTCCAACACTGACCGTATGAATTGGTACTTGAGATGTATGTGTTTAGTCCTGGAATGAAATTCTGATTTCTTTGTAAGATGAATGGCACTTTGGCTATCACTGCATAACATGCCCATATCATGCTTCTTACCCAATTCATCCATAAACCTTTGTAACCAAAACATTTCCTTACTAGCATCTGTAACAGCAACATACTCTACTTATGTTGTTGAAAGTGCAACAACACTTTGGATTTTTGAAACCCAACTAATAGTTGTTCCACCTACAGTAAATACATACCCTGTAGTGCTCCTCCTGTTATCTTTGTCACCTACCATATTTGCATCAAAATATCCCTGTAGAGAAATGTTTGAACCTCCAAAGCATAATGCTTGATTTGTGGTAAATCTCAAATATCTAAGAATCCAATTCACTGCCATCCAATGTTCTTTTCCTGGATTGTTCATGTACCTACTTACAACTCCCACTACATGTGCAATATCAGGCCTTGTGCAGATCATTGCATACATTAAGCTTCCAACTGTTGAAGCATATGGAACTTTAGACATATAATCTATTTCTTCTTGGGTCTTGGGACACATCTCCTTACTAAGTTTGAAATGGTTAGAAAAAGGTGTACTAACTGGTTTTGCATTCTGCATATTAAATCTTTTCAACACCTTTTGTATGTACTCATTTTGAGACAGTGTTAATTTGCGATTTTTCCTGTCTCTAGTTATTCTCATACCAAGGATTTGTTTTGCAGCTCCCAAATCCTTCATTGCAAATAAATTTTCCAATTTTCTTTTGAGCACATTTATTTCCCGCATGTTAGACCCTGAAACAAGCATGTCATCTACATACAATAACAATATAATATAGCTTCCATCATTTTTCTTTTTCAGATAAACACAATGATCAGAGTGACATCTAGTATAACCTTGTTCAGACATAAACTTGTCAAATTTTAGATACCACTGCCTTGGAGCTTGTTTTAAGCCATACAAGCTCTTCTTTAGCCTGCACACTAAATTTTCCTTCCCTTTGACCTCATATCCTTCTGGTTGCTGCATATAGATCTCGTCCTCCAAATCTCCATGGAGAAATGTTGTCTTTACATCTAACTGTTCAATATGTAAATCTTCTGCTGCTAAAAGACTTAAAATAGTTATGATTGAAGTCATCTTAAAAACAGGAGAAAATATTTCATCAAAATCAATACTTGTCTTCTGTGAAAACCTCTTCACCACAAGTCTAGCTTTGTACCTTTGTTTTCCTCCATCTTCTTCCTTTAGCCTGTAAACCCATTTATTTTGCAATTTTGTTTTACCTGCAGGCAACTTGACTAAGTCCCAAGTCTGGTTATGTATTAAGGAGTCCATCTCTTCTTCCATGGATAGCTCCCACTTCTTCCTAGTTTCAACCTGCATTTCTTCTTCATAACATTCATGTTCACCAGAATCAGTCAACAATAAATAATATAATGAAGGAGAGTATTATTTAGGGGTCTACTTATCCTGGTAGATCTTCTGACACCACTTTCAGGAGTTTGAGGTGCATGTTGTTGTTGCGGCTGTTGATTATTATTATTTTCAGGCACCTTTACTTTTTCTGTGATCTCATCAAGAACTGTGTATTTTTTTTTCTTTTTCCTGCAACTGATTCTTATACAAGACATTTTCATTGAATATTACATCTCTGCTCATGTTTTTGTGATTTTCATAATCATATAAGCGATAACCAAAATCATTAACACCATATCCAATAAAGGTACATTTTTTTGATTTTTCCTCAAGCTTTGTTCTATTTTCTTTATTAATATGGACAAAGGCCTCACAGCCAAAAGGCTTTAAAAAAGAGTAGTTTAATTTTTTGCTTGTCCATGCTTCCTCTGGAATACCACCATCCAAGTAACTTGAAGGCCATCTGTTTATTAGATAAACAACAGTATCTATAACATCTGCCCAAATTGTAAAGGAAATCCTGCATGCAATCTCATGCACCTTGCACGCTCCATGATTGTTCTGTTCATGCTTTCTAACACACCATTTTCTTGTGGTGTTCTTGGAACTATCTTCTCTCTGCGAATTCCATGCGCTGAACAATACATATCAAACTATTTGCTGCAATATTCAACTCCATTGTCTGATCTGAGACACTTCAACTTCTTTTCTGTCTCAATCTCAACCAAAGCTTTCCATTTCTTGAAAGTATCAAATACATCATATTTATTCTGAATACAATAAATCCAAGTTTTTATAGTTGCATCATCAATAAAAGTAACATAATAATGAGAGCCACCGAGAGATGATACCTGAGCAGGTCCCCATACATTTGTATGCACAATCTCTAATTTTTCGCTTTTCTTTTCTTTCCCAGCTCTGAGAAATATGAATTTCTTCTGTTTTACATAAATACAATTCTCACAGAAATCCAAATCAACATTCTTCAAACCCGAAAAAAAATTTCTTAAGTGAAGAATCTTCATCCCCTTCTCACTCATGTGTCTGAGCCTATGATGCCATAATGCTGCATCTACTCCTTTGGAAGTTAAAGCATTAAAAGAGTTAGAAATACCATTGCATAAATACAATGTACCAACCTTTTCACCTTTTTCTATCACCAGGGCTCCTTTGGTGACCTTCCAAGTTTTATATGTGAAAGTTGTCACACAACCTTCACCGCCTAACTGCCCTGTTGAAATCAAATTTTTCTTTAGATATGGAACATGCCTTACCTCCTTTAATAGCCATTGGTTTTCCATTCTGTTGTTTTACAAGAACTTTACCCATTCCAACAAATTTACAGGGTTTATCATCACCCAAACAAACTTGTCCAAAATCTCCTTGAACATAGTCATGAAAATATTTCTTATCAGGTGTGGCATGGAATGAGGCCCTTGAATCTACCACCCAGGAATCAATAACATTTTCGAAAGAAAGAATTAAATAATCTTGTAACACATCACCTGTCACATTTTCTTCATGATTGTTTTCTTGCTGTGCGTCTCCTTCTTTTCCCTTCTGAGATCTACAGTCTTTCTTTAGGTGTCCTTTCTTTCCACATTTCCACACTATCCCCAATCTGGACTTGGATCTACCTTTCCTTGATTTACTGCGATATCCTGAGCTCTTTCCTCTTTCCATTTTTCTTCCCCTAGACTTTGCACTCAAAGCATTACCCGATGTCTCACCGGAGCTTTTCCGTCGCATTTCCTCGCTAAGGATAGCATTGAGAACATCATCAAACTTTAAAGTACTAGATCCAGAGATAGAGTTACTAATGGCCATAACTAAACCATTCCAGATTTCTGGCAATGAGCACAGAAATAAAAGAGCCCTAACTTCATCATCAAATTTTACCCCTACAGAACTTAACTGACTAGTAACTGTATTAAAATCATTTAAATGGTCTGCAATAGATCCACCTTCCGACATATTCATATTAAATAAAAGTTTCATAAGAAATACCTTGTTTGAGGCCGAGGGTTTTTCATATAGTTTTTCCAATGCCTTAATCAAACCCTTTGTTGTTGTTTCCTTCAAAATATTGAAGGCTACTGACGCCGCAAGGCACAATCGTACTATTCCGAGTGCCTTTCTATTGAGAATATCCCATTCTACGTCTGTCGTAGTCGTCGGATTATTTGTTTTTCAGCTCAATGGTAGGTACATATATTTACGATACATATAATGTTCCATCTGCATCTTCCACAGTGGGAAGTTTTGGTCGTTAAATTTATTGACCCTAAATTTACCATCTTCCGCCATTTCTCCCACTTGAACCAGGAACCCTTCTTTCCTGCGAGTTTGTCAGCCAAATAGACCTTCGACTCTGATACCAGTTGTTAGAAAATTATATATTACAGAGAAATGCAACACATAAAATATGCGGAAAAAACAAGCACACAAAACACATAAAACTAGAGAGACACAGATATACGTGGTTCACCCAGTTTGGGCTACGTCCACCCCGAACAGCCAGTCCTTCCTTTTTATTATCCAGCAAAATGAAGAGACACAACCTATAATAGATCTGCTATAATATCCTCTGTTCTCTCTCACAGTCTCCCTATCTGTTTCTCGCTCTGAGAATACAAATACAATACATAGCTGCACTACAATACCCTCATACAAGCGAGGGGTTTCCTTCTAGGGAAAAAAACCCTAAACTAAACATAAATTCTACCATCAGATCATCCGCCTAATGAATGGCCTAGATTGACTAGAAATTACTATACTTTTACAGGGAAATTTTACATCTATTTTTAGCTTCGGGGGTGCTACCCCTAAAACCCCTTGCCAGGGGGGGCTCCATAAACTCGTAGTCGCCCCCCGCCTGGACCCCCCAGGCAGCGTAAAATTATGGGCAGTGTTGCTGTCCCATTAAGGTACAAGGGTCCAACGCTATGATACAAAATAAACAAGATAATCAGGCTCCACACCCAACACTTCCTACATAGAGAGGTGAAGAAAGAAACTCTGTTGGGGTACTACTCAGGCTCGTTGGTAGCGAAGCAATGTTATTTTTCCTCAAGTGACTCTGTCAAGGTACTGTCTAGGCCTGCTGTAAGCAGAGCAACACTAGAGATGAAAAAATATACTATAAAAATCTAAATCTTCTGAACCTCATTACGCTATCCTGATTCAAAACATTGTGTGATCATTGATCTTATGTTTGTATTGAACCAAGTAAAGGAATGAAGGGGGATATGTTTATGCACGGGGTAAGTGGGGAAGCCATGGTAATCGAAACAATGAATGAATACTTCATGAAGAACTAGACCCTGCATGAAATAATTGACCAAGGAAGAGAATTTTGAATTCTACCAGTGTGTCGCCAAGTGTTTCCATTTTGATAAACACCCTCCAAAATTTTTCCTATACTTGGATTTTGGAGCCCATTGTGGATCTTGCGATCGGTCATTACGTGTTCACTACTTGATCGATCGAAGTCACTTGCTCATGTATGCTCAGTTTGCAATGAGTTCATGAAAAATTCTTCCACGCAAGCTTGAACAAGTATAAGCACAGTCCGTTAAGACAATTTATGTGCAATTTTCAACCCATTTCAATAGTCAATGCGCACTGTCATTGATAGTCCCTCACTTTTGGTTGCGTTTGTGCTTCTATTTTGGTGAGTTTTTCAAATTGTCACTTTTGTGCACCTTAATTTTTGTGAGTTTCATTTTCATGATTTTTATTGTCACTCTTACTTTCTTTCACTTTAATTAGTGTTATTTCCATGTTATCCTCTTTATGGCGTGTGTCAGTTTCAATATCGTTCGTATATCGCAAGTGTTGCTCTCCCTTTTATCTTCATATAGTAAATGTCTTATTTACAAATTTTAGTTGTCACACAATGTGTATAATCTCATTCTGGTGGTTTCAAGGGTTTATCTTCATGAAAATGAGTTCATCTTACCACGTAAACACATGTTGTGCTCATTTCCAAAATCTTAAGTATTATCACACGTGTCATCACGATCGTCGCAAAGTGTATCTTTAGTGTTGCATTTGTCGTAAAGTTGTTGCAAAGTTGTTTCATTGAGGGAAATATGTTGTTATGTCATCAAGTGTTCTCAATATGTTATCATAGTCAAGTCATATCATTGTTCACATCAGTCTCATTAATCCCACACTTAAGCCATTTTTTAGAAACTTTCCTACAACATAGCCTCATCTGACCTTCATCAACTATGCATTACCTAGTTCAAACCCTTAAGATGCAACCATGTCCCTTGACACTGCATAATGTGTAGTTCCTTCCTCTTAGGACTCGACACTATGCAGTTCCAGTGCTCAAGCACGGACCTTGGACCCCAGAATTGTGTAATCCAGCCCTCCAACCTGGCCCCAACTATGCATTTCACAAAATTTGAGCTCAATCCCAAACCATGACCTCTTAAATTTTGCAATCACTAAGTCTAATATTCCTCCCAAAACTGCGCAGTTGAATGAAACAGTGAAAAAACCTGCAGTATGACTCATTGAGCCTCAAAACTGTGCAATTTGCTGACATATTCCACCCTTAACTAAGCATTGCACAGTCTCAAGGCTCAAGTGTCAGCCCCGAGCTCTTAAAATGCACAATTACGCAATCACTTAGGCTCCTCTGTCTTCCAGAATTGTGCAATGGGAAAAATAAATGTTCAAGCCCTCAACCTATCTCCCTAAGCTCCCCAATTGCGCAATCTTTTTTCGTAGTCCAAAGCTGAACTACACATTACACAGTATCAAACCTAAACCTTAAATTTCTGAGCTGTGTAATTGTGAAGTCACCGATCCTCCCCCTCAGTCTCCCACCCAATTCTGGTTCAGTCACTGGATCATCATGCAACATATTAGATAGGGGTTTATCAAACTGATGTCGTCCCGTCATGAGTGAATTGTAAATGAAAGAAATTAATCATGTTATGGAAATATGATAAAGAAGGATATATAGAAGAAAGACGTGATAGAATATGCATATGGAGCTGAAAATATAAGATGATCATCAGACGAGAAGACGAAGGAACATTGGATTACAATAGAAGACCAAATAACATGACTGCATGAAGACTCCATTCGAACAAAACCCTTTGGACGGTAGACATGAAGAAAAATGCATATCTCCCATGAAGATGAAGCATTGGATACATCTATTATTGAAGACAGAAAGAAAGAAGCATGAAAAGGACAACTTGGAACTGCCACATCATCATGCAGTCCATGTCATCAATGTCACGTCATGTCCAATCACGAGTCATCATATGCCACATCATCATATGACACATTCAAAATATGAAGAATCATGTAAAAGTAAAAAAGTCACAGGAAATCAAATAGTCATGAGGGTAGTCAAAGAGTCGCAAGAAAGGTGAAGCATCACCTCATTGGTTATATATACACACTTATTATATGAGCAAAGGAATTTTCACATTGGCTCCTCACACAATGCATTAGAGAGACTTGTGAAATTGTTTGGTTGCACAAAGTTTTGCAGGACTTGGGCATTCCTCAAGAAAAAGCTACATCGTTATTCATCGACAACCAGCCAGCCATAAAAATTGCTAAAATCCGGTTTTTAATTCCAAACAAAGCACGTGGATACAAAATATCATTACATCATAACACTTATTGCAAAATATTTCATCAAGCTGATTTATTGTCCTTCAGAATATCAGATCTCCGATATTTTCACAAAACCACTTGGCAGGATTAAATTTACTAAGTTCAGGGATGAACTTGGTGTCTGTTGTAATGCATATTTGGATCATAGAGGGGAATGTTAGATGATCCAAAATACATAAACCTTATACTAGTAGTTATAGTATAATATTTAATTAAATTTTGGAGACCTTTTAGAAATAGTGAATTGTGTAAAAGATATGGCATCTAGTAAGGTGTCATTTATTAGGCTCCAATTTAGGAAAATGGTTAGTATATTTGTTAGATTATCATTTAATGTAAATGGATACTTGTTAATTAAATAAGTGATTCATAACTATAATAGGTTAGTACATTTAGCCTATTTAAAGCACATTTTCCTGCTTGCAAGAGTGTTGGAGTTTTGTGTGTAAACTCTTCCAAATATTCTATGTATTTTTTTTTCCTGATTAATAAAATTTGTGTGTTTGAGGAAAATTCTGCTATTACATATAGTTATTTTGAGGAGCAAGGAATGGATCCAATTCTCCACTATTGGATATAGCGGTGTTCATTTTATACATGTGTCTTGGAACTTTTACTTAGTATCAGAAGCCTTATGGCCAACATGTTCTTCATGCATGAATATGAATATTTGTAAGATTGTTCTCTTAATGTTTTTAATTCATGTTTTCTTTCATATGTGCTAAATTAATTGAAATATTTCGATTATTTTGGTACTTATCATATTGGGAATGTGATGTAATGGTTATTATCATTGTCACATTGTGGTGGACTATTCCATTGGATATTAGACAAATATTTCTTGTTGTATTGGTTGCAATGACCATAACATAATTTTGGACTATTCTGTTGGATGTTGAACATATTTAGGGTGGTACTATTACCTCTCTCTTAGAGACTCACTTCCCTCCCCCCTATGCAATAAAATAACTTTGACACACATACAACCGAACACTGACCAGGAACACCCCCTTTGCTACGTCTCTATAATACTAGTGTATCCCCTTATTTTTATTATTAGTGTAGCCCCCTTATTTTTATTGTTGTTCCCATTTAGTCCCCATATTATTATTATTGTTCCCCATAGAAGCCCAATATTATTATTTTTGTGCCCTTACATTGTTATTGTCATGTCGGCTAGGATTATATTGTGGTCCATGGGACTCCTATATATAGAAAGGAGGTTTTGTCATTTGAATCATCCAAGAACTGTTCATTTATGTAATGTAAAGGAGATTTCCCCCTCGAAGAGGCTTATTTCTAAGTCGTTGATCTATATTTTCTTCTATTTTGTGAGTTGGTTTCATAACACTTGGTATCCGAGCTTTGAATTCTAGGGTTTCACTGTTACAAATAGTTCATCTTGAAATTTGTGATATATCTTTTTTTTCTACGAAGTTGTAGAAGTTGAAAAAAAACCCATTTGAGCCAAAATCTGGAGGAACTTCATGTAAAATTTTAGATCTTTGTTCACTATAATTTCAGAGATATGATGTGAGGAAGTTAGGGTTTTTGCAGGCTCCAAAATTTCATCTCAAACAGGTTTCCGAGGGAAAATCATCATAAATTTAGTTTACGAAATCGGAATGGAATTATGTAAAAATTTTCTGAAATTGCACGGACTGTAGTTTCTTGTGTATTGATTTCAAAGTTGAAGGACGAAATAGTGACACATGGCACGCCAAAAAATTTCACTCTACTGAACCAATACATAATTAGGTCATTGTGGGATATTGGGCATAACTTTGTCTTGAAGAAAAAAAATAAGGTCTTACCTATGGCATTGGAAAGAAGACTCATAGGGATACTTCAGGACCAAAGTGAAAATCTTGGGTATCTGAAATTACAAAGATACATCAGTTTCAATATCGATCTCCTCAAAAGCAAGAAAAAGGTGTGTATATTTTTTTTTGAAATTTCATAAGTATTGTTTGAAAAATTAGTTTGAAGTGATTCCAAGGGAATACTGAAGAATATATATATATATGTATTGGGTTCTACAATTCCCCCCAAAAATAATTTCACACCCATTAAGCCCTCAGAAGGCTTTACTATGATACATGAAGAGGAAGAAGTGCAACATGATACATCAAAATTACGAGACCAAGTGATCAGAGGATCAATATTTAGATCAAAAATGAAATTGCTCATAAATGCTCCAAACCAGAACGACTGGATAGATCTCATCGCCAGGATTCTAGCACAATTCGTTTCGTCCAAATCTGACTCTAGATGAAGAAGCTATGACCTGCTGTCTATTTTCCTAAACAGGTAAAAAATGCGTAGAACAGTGACAAACTAATGACTTGGCAGTCCAGTCAGCATCTCAGTAATATCCAGGGAATATTCTCCAATTTTCAGCCAATGACACTGTGACAAGTGTCACAATCAGATTCGCCAATGTTTCTTGGGAATTGAAAATTTTCCTCCTATTTTAAGGATGAATGAGAATTTTTTTTAGGTTGGAGTATTCCAATGAGAGCTGAACACGTGGTGCAGCCAGAGGCTGCCACATGTCCCCTCTGGTGTGGACCCCTCCAACCTTGGAGTGAATTTCGAATTTCTCATATCATTCAAGTTTCAGACCTATGTATTTATATACATGGTGCATATATTATTCAAGCTCTAAGGTTTAGGCCTTAACCTAGGTGAAGGACTTATGGATATCGCAGATGAGATATATATATGGTGGAGAAGCTTTAAACTTGGCAGAGTTGGCTAACTATATTGTGGACAGGCTAACTCCGGAGGGTTCACTTTCTACAACTAGCGGACTACTCTACAACTGGCGGATAGGGATAACTCATGGCGGAGGGTCCTAAACTAGAGGACACACTATCTATTTGGTGGACCAATGCTAAACTAGAGGAGGCATATACGAATTATATTCCAAAGTTTTAAACTCTGGTTATGAATTATTGCGTAACTTAGCAAAATTTAGTACAGGGGTCGAGGTCGAACCCACGACCACCTGCGGGAAACTCCAATGCGCTACCACCTGCTCTACTCTGTGGGTCTTAACCCATAAGGATTCCACTCATATTTGAAGCTTTTTTGCACCACTGTTGGGGGTCCAGAGGGGTCCATACCTGTGGGCTAGCCCCCTCCCATATGCTCGTAATTGGAGAACCAATGGTGAGCACTTATCACTAACGTGAATTTTAAAAGTGGTTAAACCATATTTATGCCACTAATCTAGGATTAATACATAATAATCCGCGTTTAAGAGTTAAGTTAATCCGCCACTAATCCAATGGATAATGCACAGTTTAATGACACACTTATCCACTAATTTGTCATTAACTATGTGTTATCCGCAGATTAACTTAACAACATTTCTAGCGGAGCGCTATTTTAGGGAAGAACTCCAAATTTAGTGGAGTTAGTTGGACACTTTCCAGATTTGGTGGAGAAAATGTAGGAAAATTGGTTTTCGCCATAACTGAGGCAAATTTTGACCAATTTTTCCTCAAGAAGAGTCATTCTTGGTATATTTGGATGTTTTAGAGCCATTGGAGTAGGTTTCAGAGGCAATAGGAGACTGTAAATGTAATTTTTTCACAATTGAAGCTAATACAAAGGCCCATGCCATGGAAGCTGGGCCAAGGAGATGTAGCCCAGGAGGGGTGAAATCCTTCACCAAAACCATGTGTCTTTGACTCAATTATCATGGTTTTCTATGTGTTTATATGTTGTTTTTCATCATTTAGTTTCCATGCTTTTATGTTCATAAAATCAACTTATTCTCATCAAGTTTGTTTGTTTAACAATCATAAGCACATCTATAAACCCTTGTACAAGAAGAAAACATAAGCACTTTCATATTAAATCTAAAATTGATAATAGCACAATAATAAATAAAAATCAATTTCAGATCAAGTTGGTATAAGAGAAAAGGTTATTTTCTTGCTTTTCTTGAGATTGTGAAAGAAGGGTTTTAATAGTGGCAATTGTGTGATGCTTACACGGTTGAAGTTGCAAAGAGGAGAAGGGAAGCTATTTGTTGCTAGTCCCGAGGTTAGGACCAGAAGAAAGAGAGCTGAGAGAGGATCATGTTCACCCAAAGTTCCACTCATAGTTGCACTTGAAGCACCTCAAGTTCTAACTCCACAAGTTGAGATTGAAGAGGTGCAAATTGCACAAGAAGCTAAGTTGATTGAAAATGTACAAGCATCAGAAGTTGAGCTTGAATCCTCAGTCATTATGTTAGGTGTTGGAGAGACTCAAGGAAATTCAGAAGAGGAAGATGTCAAGAGATACTTCAATGACATTAAGAGAATGGTTAAAATCATTTTTGATGCATTCACTGCAGAAAGGGAAAGAGAAGGTTCTAAGCCTCTAGATGGAGAAGGAACTTCATATGATAAGAAGGATGAAGAGAGGAGTTTGAAGGGAAGTGGAGGAAAGCCACCTCGATCTCCACCATCCTCGTCCTCATCATCTTTATCAGCATCATCTTCCACTTCCACCAAAAAAACCACCTACACTCATTCAAAAACCCCAAAGGGAAAAATTCCATTACTCAAGTTGGACATCAAGTTTGAACTTCCCATGTACAATGGTGAGGTAAATGTAGAGAAGTTAGAAAATTGGATCCGTCAATTGGAAGTATATTTCAGAATTCAGAATCTACAAGAGGACGACATAAAGATCCAGTTGGCTTCATTGAGGCCAGAAGGTGCAACACTAGTTTGGTGGGAGGAAAAGACTCAAGAGGAAATGCGAATCCATGGTAAGATATCCTTTTCTTGGGTTGAATTTATTTCTTCCCTTCAAAGACAGTTTTATCCATTAGCCTATATGAAAAAAGAAATTATGAGTTGGAAAAAATTCAGGCAACTCAAGGGCCAAACAGTTCAAGAGTATACTTAGGAGTTTAGAAAGAGGGCTTTGTTGTTAGGAGTAAACTTGAATTCCCAAGACACACTCTTGAAATACATTAGGGGTTTACATTCCTATTTGAAACATATTATCCTTATGTTTAACTCAAGTAATTTAGATTAAGTATGTGTGAAAGCCATGAACATTCAGGAAGAGGGTACTAAGAAGAAGATATTCAAGGGTAAGGGAAAAGAGAAGGGAGAAAAATGGAAGGGAAAGAAGAATAGAAGCATTAAGAAAGAAGGGGAGAAAACTACATGCAAACATTGTTCCAAAGAGGGGCATGATGAAGCCTCTTGTTGGAAACTACATCCCGAAGGCGTAAGAAACCAAATAACACGGGGAAACAAAAGATGACTACCACCACACAAAATGATATTGGATCTGATTTCGGAGACGAGACCAAGATAATAGACATGGTAAAAAAGGGAAAGGAATCCATAGAAAGTACTAGTTCCTAAAATACTCACAACACCACTCCAAATTATGAATACACAAGGATAGAATTGTTCCATGTGAGAGTGATTTCAAATCATACCAAGATTGATGCATTTTTTGATAGTGGGTCACAAGCAAACCTGGTTTCAGAAGACTTGGTCAAAAGGATTAACCTTGAAACTGTACCACATCATAAAACACACCCTTTGGGCTGGATAGTTAAGAATGCCAATTTTCAGGTTACAAGGAAATGCTTAATATTTCTTTAGTTAATGCAGAGCAAATGAATAGGCTAGTTAATGAAAGTAAAACAAAATTGCTTCTCATGATTAAAAAAAAGGATGATGTTGACTATGAATCTTTTGCAGGATGTGATGAAAAATTAAAATATGATTTTTTTGAAGTCGTAAGTCAGCATGGCAAGATGTTTCAAGAACCAAGTAGGTTACCTCCCAAGAGGGGAATTCAGCATGAGATTCAATTGCAGTAGGATGTTCCACTTCCAAACATTGGTATGTATCGAATGTCAATTATGGAGAGTTTGGAAATCAAGAAGAAAATCCCATAATTTCTGAAAAAAGGTATCATATGCCCATCTACTTCGCAATGTGGTTCACCGATTGTTTTGGTACCAATGAAGGACGAGACTTGGCGCATGTTCATATATTTCCATGCACTTGGGGCATGTGCACCGTAATGAATCGCTATACACTCCCACGCATTGATGATTTTCTCGATCAGTTAAAGTATCCAAATTATTTCAGTAAGATAGACTTACGAAGTGGTTATCATCAAGTTAGAATAGTTGAGGAGGAAATTTGGAAAACCACATTTAAATCTAGACAAGGATTGTTTGAATGGTTAGTTATGCCATTCGGTCTAACAAATGCCCTAGCTACAATAGGGGAATTTTGAGGTCTAAAATGGGCCTCCTAAGGAAACTATAAAATAATAGTGGAAATAATAAAATAAGATTTGATTACATGATCAAATTTTAGAGGGAAAAAATGAAAAATTACTTTTTCAACTCGTATTTTCAACTTATCTCCCAAAATTTTCAATTAAATTTCGAGTGGGAGTACTCATTGGATGCAAAATTTAATTCGTCATCAAAGGAGTACCCATGTTGAGTACTTTTGGTGGATCTTTCTACATGGAAAATGAGAAATACATGAAAAACGTGATTGCAATCACATTTTTAATGTATTTCTCATTTTTCGTGTAGCAGGGTCCATCGAAAGTATGCAACGTGGGTATTCCTTGGATGAGGAATGAAATTTTGCATCCAACAAGTACTCCCACTCGAAAATTGAGTAAAAAATTTGGGAGATAAGTTGAAAATACGAGTTGAAAAAGTAGTTTTATTATTTTATTATTTTTTAATATGTTTACCCTTTTACTTAAAAAATGGTGAATCATCCCCCATGGTTGACATCATCATCTTGAATCTTATTGGTTCTTATAAATTTTATTTTGGTTGTACATTTTTCTTAGGAGGCCCATTTTAGACCTCAAAATTCCCCTAATGACTTCTTGAGAGTTATGAATGATGTACTAAGACCATTTATAGATGACTTTGCCAATGTTTACTTAGATGATATTTTTATATTCAACAAATCAAGAGATGAATATGTCATTCATGTGAACAAGGTACTTGATGTCTTGAAAAAAGAGCAGTTATTTTTAAAGATGTCAAAGTGTGAGTTTGGCAAGACTTATTTAGTGTATTTGAGACACATTGTTGGAGGAGGTGAGTTGAAGATAGACCCTTCAAAAGTAGAGGTCATTCTGAATTGGCCCAAGCCCAATACAGTTACAAAGGTAAGAAGCTTTCTTGGGGCAGCACCGTATTGGAGGAAATTCATTGCTAATTTTTCTTCCATTGCAGCTCTGTTACATGCATTTACAAGTGTCAAGAAAGTCTTCCATTAGGGATATATGCAGAAAAAAGAATTTTATTCTTTAATGCAAAAGATCATTTCAGCATCGGTATTGGCTCTTCTGGATCTTAGACAACCATTTGAGTCCAAACAGATGCAAGTGATTATGCCATGGGAGAAGTTCTCATGCAGCATGGTAAGCCTATTTCATTTCATTCTGAAATTTTTAATGAAGTTGTGACTAGCTATCCCACCTATGACAAAGAGTTGTATGCATTGGTACAAATTGTAAAGAAATGGAAACACTATTTGATGGGGAAAGAGACCATTATCCATACCGACCATCAGCCTTTGCAGTACTTACAATTAGAGTAAAAGTTGCAGCAATCAAGACATTTAAGATGGATGGGATTTCTACAAAAATTTCATTTTGTTATCAGGTATAAAAAGGGAATCTACAATAAGGTAGCTGGTATGCTCTCTAGGCCTATTGTAAATTCATCTATTTTACTCAAGCACAATTCAATTATGCATGAAAGTTACATTGAACAATATGCATATGATAGTGATTTTCAAGATGTGTATGAAAGCTTGAGTCAAGGAAACCAAAATGAAGAGTTAGATTATCATGTGCTTAACAATTTGTTGTATCACTTGGGAAAGTTATGTATACCATAGGGAGAAAGAAACAATATCATAAGAGAGGCACACACTTCATTGATTGTTGGACATTTCGGTGTAGGCAAGATGTTAGCAAATCTCTAAAGGTATTGTTATTGGCCACGTATGATTGACAGTGTATCTCGTTTTATTAGAGGATGTTCTTTATGTGCAATAAGTAAGCCTAGTAATAGGAAACTTGGATTGTACACTCCACTTCCAGTTCCTTCACATCCTGGGGAGAGTATCTCAATGGATTTTGTAGGTGGTCTTCCAATGTCAAGGAAAGGTCATGATTACTTATATGTTGTTGTAGACAGGTTTATCAAAATGTGTCTTTTTATGCCATGTAAAAAAACAATTACAGCTAAACAAACAACTCTTATTTTCTTTCAAAATGTATGGTTTAATTTTGGTCTTCCTAATTCTATTGTAAGTGATCGAGATTATTGGTTTGTTGAGAATTTTTGGTCAAAATTATGGGACATGATGGACACAAAGTTGAAGAAGAGTACAACATTTCATTTGAAAACAGATGGTTAGACCGAGGTGGTTAATAGGAAAATCATTCATCTTCTTAAAGGTTATTGCAGCAAACATCCCAAGTTGTGGGTTGAACAGTTGCATTACATTCAACATGCATACAACAAGGAAAATCATTCTTCTACAAACACATCGCCATTTGAGGCATGTCTTGGGTACTTGCCAAGATCGCCTTTGGACTTCATCTTTGAGAAATATGTTGCTATATATGGCCATAGTGACATAGATAAGGCAAGGAAGTGCATTGAGTAAATTTAGTTGGTACATCACATAGTGCAAGAACAACTTGAAAAGAGTCAAAGCAGCTACAAGGCAAGGCATGATAAACATTGTGTTGATAAAAAATTCTAGGTTGGAGATGAAGTTTGGTTATATATCAGCAAAGAAAGATTACAAGGGGAAGGTAAAAAGCTTAAGCCAATCCTTTATTGTCCATTTAAAATTCTGGAAAAGATTGGTAGCAATGCATTTAAGCTAGATTTGCCTCCTTATATGCAAATATATTATGTCGTTAATGTTGATAATTTGAGATTGTTTGAGCCTCCTTTGATTGATGATCAAGGAGAGCATGTTCAACTTCCATCGATAGATTATTTCTCACCAGAATATCTTGATGAACTTCAACAATATCTCATACTTGACAGAAGAACCAGAACTTCAAGGAGAGGGAATGTCGAATACCTTAGAGTGGGACTCAAAGGAAAAAATCCTTCCAAGGCCAAATTGATGGAGATTGAAAGAGTGAGGGAGTTGTACCCTCACCTACTGAAAAATTGATAGTAACTTTTGGGGTCCAAAAGGCTTATATGGAGGAGGAATGATCAAAGGCTTAGTATTTAGCTCAAAAATGAAAGTGCTCAGAAATGCTGCAAACCAAAAAGACCAGATAGAGCTCGTCGCCAGGATTTCGGCACAATTCGTTTCGTCAAAATCCAACTCTGGATGAAGAAGTTATGCCCGGCTATCTGTTTTCCCAAACAGGTAAAAATGTGCGGAACAATGACAGACTGATGACTTGGCAGTCCAGTCACCATCTCAGGAATATCTAGGGAATATTCTATAATTTTCATCCAATGACACTGTGACAAGTGTCACAGTCAAATTCGCCAATGTTGGTTTGGAATTGAAAATTTTCCTCCTATTCTAAGGATGAATGAGGATTTTTTTTAGGTTGGAGTAGTCCAACCAGAGATGGACACGTAGTGCATCCAGAGGCTGCCACGTATCCCCTTTGGTGTGGACCCCTCCAACCTTGGAGTGAATTTTGAATTTCTCATATCATTCAAGTTTTGGAACTATGTATTTATATACATGGTGCATATATTATTCAAGCTCTAAGGTTTAGGCCTTAGCCTAGTTGGAGGACTTATGGATATAGCAAAGGAGATACATATATGGTGGAGTAGCTTTAAACTTGGAGGAGTGAGCTAACTATATGGTGGATAGGCTAACTCCAGAGGGTTCACATTCTACAACTGGCGAACTACTCTACAACTGGCGGACAAAGATAACTCATGGCAGAGGCTCCTAATCTAGCAGACACACTATCTATTTGGTGGACCTGCGCTAAAATGGTTGAGGCATATACAAATTATATTCCAAAGTTTTAATCTTTGGTTATAAATTATTGTGTAACAGAGCAAAATTTGGTGCGAGGATCAGGGTCGAACCCATGACCACTTGTGGGCAACTCCAACGCACTACCATCTCCTCTACTTTGTGGGTCTTAACCCATAAGGATTCCACTCATATTTGAAGTTTCTTCGCACCACAGTTGGGGGTTCGGAGGGGGCCAGCATTGCGGGCCAGCCCCCTTCCATATGCTTGTAAGCGAAGAGCTAAGGGTGAGCGCTTATGACCGGCGAGAATTTTAAAAGCGATTAAACCATATTTATGCCACCAATATGGGATTAAGCCATAATAATCTACGTTTAAGAGTTAAGTTAATCCACCACTAATCGAATGGATAACGTGTAGTTTAATGACGCGCTTATCCACTAAGCCGTCATTAACTGCATGTTAATTCGCAAATTAACTTAGCGGCATTTTTGGAGAAGGGTTATTTTAGGGCGGAACTCCAAATTTAGTGGAGTTAGCTGGACAGTTTCCAAATTTGGTGGAGAAAATATAGGAAAATTGGTTTTTTCCATAACTGAGGTAATTTTCTACCAATTTTTCCTCAGGAAGAGTTATTCTTGGTAGATTTTGATGTTTTGGAGCCATTGGAGCAGGTTGCAGAGGAAATAGGTGACTGTAAACAACATTTTTGCAAAATTGAAGCTAATACAAAGGCCCATGCCATGGAAGCTGGACCAAGGAGATGTAGCCGAGGAGGGGTGAAATCCTTCATCAAAACCATGTGTATTTGACTAAGTTGTCATGGTTTGTTGTGTGTTTATATGCTGCTATTTAGAATTTAGTTTCCATGCTTTTATGTTCATAAAATAAACTTAATATCATCAATTTTGTCTGTTTAAAAATCATAAGCACATCTATAAACCCTTGTACAAGAAGCAAACATAAGAACTTTCATATTAAATTTGAAACTGATATTAGCACAACAATAACTAACAATCAATTTCAGATCACCAAGTGCAACAAATTTCGCTCTCGCAAAGAGTAACAAAAAATGAAATGGAAGCTAAGATGGATGGTTTGAAGAATGGTATGGAAGCTAAGATCAATCATATAGAAGAAAAACTGAAAGGAAACATGGAAGACATGAAGAGCAGTCTAAAATCATACCTAGAAAGTTTGAAGGAAGGTTTGAAAAAGCTGCTACAAGAAATGATTCCTAATGGAAAAACGGTAGTAGATGGAAGTCATGATGAGAAAATAAATAAATGTTAATCATGATTTCATAGACTCTAATGTTGGATTTAAGACCCACCATATTCCAAAAATCGATATGAGGAAGTTTGATGGCAAGGATCCAATAACATGGATACTACATATGGAGCAATATTTTGATCTCCATAATGTGAAAAACACACAAAAGGTACGCATTGCAACTTTATATTTAGAAAAAAATACATTTGTATGGTATTGATGGCTTTGCTCTCGTAAAAAAATTGTCACTTGGTCAATTTTTACGGAGGAAATGGTAGCACTTTATGAGGATACAAGGAGAAACACCTTATTTAGCTAATTGATAAATCTCAAACAAAAGGGTTCAATAGTGGAGCACATTGAGGACTTCCAAAAATTGAATATAAGGGTAATTGATACTCCACAAGAACACAAGATTGATGTCTTCATAGGGACTTTAAAGGGTAAAATCCAACATGAGGTTCGCCTTTGGGAACCTGATTCATTGGATACGGCATTCATGTTGGAAAATATACACAGAACAATGAATTAAACATAACATGTAGTGCTACTCCTAGTCTTCCAAAACCTACAAGGTTGACACCACAAAAATTAGAAGAAAAAATAGAAAAGGGATTGTCTACAGTTGTGATAGAAAAACATACTAAAGGTCATAAGTCGGCTCAGAAGAAATTATTTTACATAGATTGTGAAGAGGAGGAAGAAAAGGAACAAGAAACTTAAAAATAAGAGGATATACACTAGGAACCAACCCTAGAAGAAGAATAAATTAATCTGACCATATCCTGTAATGCATTGGCAGTAATTACCACTCCTCAAACTCTAAAAATAGAAGGACATATCAAGAAGAAAAATGTGATAGCGTTGATTGATTCGAGTAGTACCCATAATTTTATTCATTGTAAGGTAGCCAAGGAATTGAATTACTTCCTATACCCAGAACCAGAGTGTCAAAAAATGGTTTCAAATGGAGGAACTATAAATTTCTCTAGAAATTTCCATAATATCAAAATAACCATGGGCGAATATGTATTGAATAGTCCAATGATCTCCATCCCAATGGGTGGTGCTGATGTTGTACTAGGAGTATAATGGTTACAATCTTTGGGGACGGTAGCTTTTAATTTTCAATCATTTTTCTTGAATTTTTTTTCGAAAGTAAATGAAATTGAATTATAGGGTATCACAAGGAATCCAGGAGAGATAATAAGCTCTAATGTCATGACAAATATTCTAAATAAATAACAAGAAGGCGTAATTACACAATTATGCTCCTTACAGGTTCAAACATCAAAATAATATATTTCTCCGTATCTCCAAAAAGTCTTGGACAATCATTCCAAGGCATTTGAGACTCCCAAGCAGACTCCCACCTATTTTTGATCATGATCATGCTATTCATTTGATTCCAGGAAGTGTTCCTCCAAACATCATGCCTTACAAATATCCTTATGGTCAAAAGAGTCAGATTGAACGTATGGTTGCGAAAATTCTAGAGGCTGGTATAATTCAACCTAGTCAAAGTTATTTCTCCGCTCCAGTAGTATTTTTCCACAAGAAGAATGGACCGTGGCGTATGTGTCTGGATTATAGGAAGATCAACAAGCTCACTATTAAAGATAAATTTCCCATCCCCGTCATTGATGAATTATTGGATGAATTACATGGAAAAATTTACTTCACCAAGATGGATATGTGTTCTGGATATCATCAAATGAGAATGAAGACTGAAGACATTCTAAAAACAAAATTCAGAACTCATGAGGGTCATTATAAATTTTTGGTCATGCCTTTTGGGCTTACTAATACACCTTCCACATTTCAAGGTTTGATGAATTCCATTTTCAAACCCTTAGAAAATTTGTGTTAGTATTTTTTGATGATATACTAATCTACAGCAAGTCTTGGAAGGATCATGTTCAACATGTTGATATGGTGCTCAAACTATTGGAGGAGAAACAATTATATGCAAAACCCTCCGAATGTTTCTTTAGAGTAAAGGAGGTGGAATATTTGGGTCATATTGTATCGCATGAGGGTGTTAAGGTAGACCCTAAAAAAATTAAATCCATTAAGGAATGGAAAATCCCTACAACAATAAAGCATCTTTGAGGATTTCTGGGGTTAACAAGGTATTATCGCAAGTTTGTTAAGAATTATGGGATAATATTGGCACCTTTAACATCATTGTAGAAGAAAGATTCATTTTATTGGACTCCAAAACAAACTAAGGCCTTTTAAAATCTTAAAGAAGAAATGTTCCAATCACCGGTCTTAGCTACGCTAGACTTCACAAAAACTTTTATTGTGGAATGTGATGCCTTAGGAAATGGAATTGGTGCAGTTTTAATGCAATAAGGAAGGCCCATTTCTTTTGAAATTCATCCAATCAAAACAAAGTATTTATTGAAACCTATTTATGAGAAGGAAATGTTGGAAATACTACATGCACTAAAGAAATGACAACCTTACCTAATGGGAAGACACTTCAAGGTAAAAACATATCATGATAGTCTTAAAAAAAAATTGGAACAAATATTATCTTCAGAAGAGCAACAAAAATGAGTGACAAAGATGTTGGGTTATGACTTTGAAATCATCTACAAAAAAGGAAAGAAAAATGTTGTTGCAGATGCACTCTCAAGAAAGGATGAGGATGTGGAAGAATTTCTTTGTGTCATTTCTATTATCCAACCTAAGTGGATAACCAAATCAAGGGATGAATGGAAGAATGATAAAGAGGCATGGACACACATTCAAAAGTTACAACAAGATCCCAATACATCTAAAACATTTAGCTGGAAAAATGATTCATTATGGTACAAAGATCACTTATATATTTGTATGAATTCCCAAAACAAAAGTTTCTTTTGGAATTGCACACCTCTCCCTTGAGGGAAATCAAGATTTTTAAAAACTTGCCATAGGGTCAAGAAGGAATTTTTTTGGCATGGACTTAAATCTGATATTCAAAAGTTTGTGGCAGAATTTTTGGTTTGCCAAAAAAATAAGTTGAGACAATTAAGACCAGAGGTCTGTTACAACCTTTATCCATTCCAAGTCAACGTTGGGAGGAGGTTTCAATGGATTTTATCACAAGTTTACCCAAGTCTGAAGGAAACACTGTCATGGTGGTAGTTGATAGAATTACCAAGTATGCACACTTTTGTGCATTATCTCATCCATTTAAAGCCAATATAGTTGCTATTGCATTTATGGAAACAATTCAAAAGCTACATGGAAACCCAAAGATTATTGTAAGTGACCGAGATCCCATTTTTATAGGATTTTTTTGGATGGAATTATTTTCTTGTTTCGGTACTCAATTAGCTCATAGCTCATCATATCATCCTCAATCTGATGGGAAAACTGAGATAGTGAACAAATGTTTGGAAGGATATCTTCGCTGCTTTGTATCTGATAAATCGACACAATGGGTCAAGTGGTTACCTCTGGCTGAATGGTGGTATAACACTTCCTTCCATACTACATAAAAAATAACCCCATTTATGACACTTTATGGATATCATCCACCCTCCATCACATCATCTTTAAGAGAAAATTCTAAGGTTAAAGTAGTGGAAGATCACATCGAGCATCAACAACAAGTTCTCCAACTCTTAAAGGATAATCTCACCTTGGCACAAAATCGAAAGAAACAATAGGTAGATCAACATCGTAGTGAAAGAAGTTTTGATGTAGGCGACTGGCTATTTTTATGGCTACAACCATACAAACAAATGTACCTTATGCAAGCTAAGAAGGATAATAAATTATCACCAAAATATTATGGTCCTTACAAAGTGTTGAAAAGTATTGGTACTATGGCATACAAATTGGAGCTTCCTACATCTTCTCGAGTGCACCCAGTTTTCCATGTTTCATGCTTAAAGAAGGTTACAGGTGACAAGCTCCCAATTCAAACAATATTGCCAAAACTTGACGAAGAAGGAAAAATCATTTTGGAACCTAAAGCAGTCACAGAAACAAGAACTCGAAAGCTATGAAATCGATCAATTTCAGAGTGTCACATCAAGTGGAAGAACTTACCCACTAAAGATTCGACATGGGAGGATGACAATTTTATACAGAAGCATCCATAACTACTCAAGCATTGACGGCAACACTTTTTTGAAGGAGATGGGCATGCTACGTCCCTATAATACTAGTGTATCCCCTTATTTTTATTGTTAGTGTAGCCCCCTTATTGTTATTGTTGTGCCCATGTAGTCCCCATATTGTTATTATTGTGCCCCATAGAATCCCACTATTTGTATTGTTGTGCCCTTACATTGTTATTTTTATTTTGGCTAGGATTATATTGTGACCCCTGGGACTCCTATATATAGAAAGGAGGTTACTTCATTTGAATCATCCAATAATTGTTCAATTATGTAATTTAAAGGAGGTATCCCCCTCGAAGAGGCTTATTTCTAAGTCGTTGATCTATATTTTCTTCTATTTTGTGAGTTGGTTTCATAACACCCTTTCTTTTCGAAGGCACATTTGCACTCCTCTCTCTTGTTGATAGTTAGAGCCAAGGAAAATCTGTAATAATACATGGAAACTAGAACAATACTCTGAATGGGGATCCTATTCCAAAAGGTGTGATGTCTAATTGGGACTTCACATCGAGGAGACCCCTTGGTTGACAAATTTCCAACACTGTCACCAAGTTCTCAAAACCTCTCACATCTCAATAGCATTTCCCCCTATTAGTGTCAGTATTTGCATCCTGGCATCAGTGATCTAAAATTATCTTTTCATATCATATTAGGGTCCCATTCTAAAATTTTTGTCATTCCATTAGGTCATCATGAAAAAAATTAGTCACTGATGGTATACCTAGTCCAAAAACATCACTCTTCCTCAAATTTGGTTACTTGCTGGCATAGTTTCATACCTTGCTGACTGTACACCATCCATAAAGTTAAAATGAGTCATGTCATCTTGAAATTCAGTCTTTCAAGGTCTCATTAGGTCTTTTATGGTTTTTCAAGGTTTCATTAGGTCATTAGGTTTTCCAAGGTTCAATAAAGCTTCATTTCCATATGCATAAGACAAACAAGTAAAGGGTGATCCAATAACTTCTCTTCACCATGTGAAGTTGATTTGTAAAGAAATTTTTTTGTTTCAGCATGTAATTTTGGTTTTTAGATGTAGTTTTTATTTTTATTTATGTAATTTTATGTCATTCAAATGTAATAAGTATCATGATTCCCAAGCTACTAACTCAGAGTTCCAACATATCAAAGCATAAAAATTTTCAAATCAAAGAGTTCTCAAAGTCATCAGATGATTTATTTGTCAAAGAATAAGTCAAGTACAAAGGTCAAATTCAGAGTTTAAAGTGAAAGTGAAGAAAGAAAAATTGGGTCCCATGGCCCACTCCATTCAAATGATGAAGTATAAAGACCACCAAGACATCACAAAGAAGCTCATTTTTCATTCATCCATCGATATTGCACTCCCATAACTAGAAAAGTCGATTTTCAGGGTCAAAGGCTAAATTTTTCACTAGCGTTGCACTTTCAGAGGGTGGCATTGTGCTTAGACTAGTGGCGTTGCGCTTAGAGCAGGCAATGTTGTGCTTATTCTCCACTGGTGCTATGCTTCTGGGCAAGGTGATGCACTTTTGCCCGATGCACTGCGCTTTTGTTCAGTGAAGTCTCCAGGCACCAAAACTCACCAAATCACCTCCAAAATCTTCAAAAACTTTAGCAAGTGCCTCTTACACACTCTTTCAAGTAAGTAGACTCAATTATTTTCCTCCTTGCAGTCCTAAAGAATGATTTCATAGCATTTTATATTCTAAGTGAAATTGGCATTTTTCTAGTGAGAAAACCCTAGTTCTAATCCTAATTCCAAAATTTGATGCCCTAATACCTTTAGTTTCCTACCTACATATCTAAAAACCATATCCATACTCTTACACTATCATTTCCTAGTCCCTAAATCCCTTTCCCTTAAAACCCTAAGTCCTAGGCTTCTAAATTTCTTAGGCAACCACTTCCCCAAACCTGTAATAAAATTACTATTCCCAATTCCCTAAATATTTCAACCCCCTAAAACCTCCCAAATTTTAATAACCCCTTCCCCCATCTCTCTAACTTTTCCTAGACCTATCCCCACTCCTATTTCCTCATCCCTAGGGTTTCTAGACCAAAATACCATGGAGGAGGAAAACATAGACTACATGGAGGAAGAAGAGAGGGAAGTGAGAAGGACACATACGAGAGGCCATATCAGCAAGTATGAGGCTATTACAACCCATAAACATAATGTATCCATCATGTTTCAAGAAGTCATTCCAAGGGAAAAATCATTTTCCACGCATAGGGCCAGTTTTTCTTCAAAGTATTTTTATGACCAAATTGAGATTAATTTTACAAAAGTGAAAGAGGTTTTTGTCTAGCATAGGTCAAGGAAGAAAAACCTCCTTCAGTGTTTACATAGCTATCATTTTTTTGGAGAAATGTCAAAAATACAGTTGCTACAAGAGAGTTGCTGCACTTATGTAGTAACCTTGGGAAAATAAATTTTTCTTCATGATGGAGTGTCCAAATGACTTGCTTGATAATTCAAATAATAACTAGATAGAGCAATATTTCCAATGAGATATCATGAGCTCAATTTGGAGTTGACGAAGGCCTTCAGAAGTTTCTTGCAAGATCACACTGCAATTTTTCACCCCCATTCTACACTTTTTGACTAGTCTTGGGCGAATTTATTTTTGAGGGGCTATACTTGATCATTTTCAGTGCTTGATTGGTCCATTGTGTATCCCAGAGAGGGATATTTCCAACGCGCTATCATGAGATCAATTTGGAGTTCGGGAAGGCCTCCAAAAGTGGCCTTGAAGTTGGCAGTGCATTTCTGGAGGGTAGCACTACGCTTTTGCACAGTGGTACCAATGGCAAAAATGAAGGTACCATTGGATTCAGAAGGAAATTTACAGTAAGGAAAAAAACTTTGCTAAGATTTTTGGTGTCGAAGAGGTAGTCAAAAGCTCAAAAAACACTCAAAATATTACCTTTTTGCCTTGTTTTAGAGGCTGGCATCGTACTTTAGACTAGTCTTGGGAGAATCAGATTTTGGAGCGTCAAATCAGTACCATTTTGGAAACCAAGAATCGATATGGAAACTAGACTAGACAGGATTTCCAATGAGCTATCCTGAGCTCAATTTGGACACCGGGAACCCCTTCAAAATTGGAGTTGACGTTGGTGATGCACTTTTGACAAATTTTCTCAATTTGCTGATATTTCTCAATTTTCTCAATTTTTTCCAGTTTCACTTGGGAAAATGATGTTTTACCTCTGTAAATCAATGATGTAAATGTAATTATGGTGTTTTTATAGTTACCTATGGTAAATACATTAGGTAAAAATTCTTCATGAGGTGTAATGAATCAGTTCACTTAAGTTAGGGATGAGTCACTTGGACCTCCCTACACTCTAGGTATGCATTTCAGCTTTTGGTGGAACAACTCCTCAACTTAGGGATTCGACCCCTGATATTGGGAGAGGTTGTTTGAGGTCTATATCTTGTAATTTTTGACTCATTTCAGTGGTTGTATGTTGTTGCATTGATCAGAGACTCTAGTGTAATTAGTATTTGGCAAGAAATTAATGAAAAGGTTGCAACTATTTCTTTGGGATACCCGTGGTATGAAAATTTAGTATTGTTCTTCTTATGTATCATTATGTACGAATGTTTTGTTTCATGATTCATTTAATTTTTAGGATATGTTGGTTTTCAAGTTGATAACCAGAATTCATCTCTCGTGCTTTATCTTTGGGAAAACCTTCATATTTTGTTCATATTCTTTAATTTAGAAAGAATTCATGCTTAGCCTTGATCTTTCTAGCTCCTCACCTGTCTGATCCATCCCACTCAAGAAACCCTAACGTGTTAGGTTTTCTACCTACCTTGCCCCATTGAATCTTTGCAACCCTAATCCTATTTTCCCTGACCTAGCCTCTTTGACCTAATTTACCCATCCAAAAACCAAAATTCAAACAAAAAAACCCTTGTACTCATACCTAGCCTAAAACCCTAATTCATCCAACCCTCTTGGTTGTGATTTTGTGGAGAGAGACCTCTCTAGTTTGGTAGGGCTAGCTACCAAGCTAAAATATTGGTCTGTGGTTACCTCTGTTTGGACTCTTTCTCAGCCTTAGAGATCTGGTGGAGTGATAACATACTAGCGTCGTTTTTGGGGAGGCGAAAAGAAAAATCTTCCTTGGGAAATAACGACAAATATCAGATGTGATTGTTGATGGGGGACAATGATCAGACACACAAAGGCTGAAATCATCCACCTGGCGACTCCAAATTAGTTTCTAAATCAAATCCAAAGACTCCACTAGAGGATGAACCTTGCCAAGAAATATGAAAGGACAACATGGAAAGATCAGGTATTCAACTTGCACTTTCATTCAAGACATCATGTTCTTTATCATGAAATATTTCTTCTCTTTTCCTGAGAATGTCCAGAAATTTTTTCAAGGTATATTATGTTTGAGAAAATAACATGGGCCTCCATTGGATTCCACTCCTTTGAAGGCTGTAAATAAAAATTCCCCATACGCCTTTGATCTTGGTCCAGACCCTTTTTCCGAATCATATAATAACCATATTCAAATTGATGAACCTCAAGAGATCAAGGCTAATCCTACAAATTCTGTATATACTCCTACACCTTGTAAAATTCCATATAGATACAAACCACTCATCTTACCTCCTATACTCCATGATTTCCTTGAAAGTCATTACTTATATTTGCTGAGGTTTGATGGTGAATGTGACAACATCACTGCTGAAAGACATATGCAAAATTTCGAGACTTTCCTTGACCTTTTTGAAGTTGACAAAGAGGATGTAAGTATCAGGCTATTTTCTCTTTCTTTGCAAGGCAAATTCAAGAGTTGGTTCAAAAAACTGCTTGCTACAAGCATCTCATATTTCCCAAAATTCGTCAAAGTTTTCCTCGACAAGTGGGTGGTCAAAGAAAACCCTTTCCTGATTCTAGAAAAGTATGACCAACTGAAAAGACAGTTATGGGAGATAGTACAACAATTTTCTTCCAGATTCACTCAAGTTTATTTTTTGATACCTTCTAATATAAGACCTCATCTTGCCTCAACTCTCTTACATTACACGTATGCCTTTGATCCGAAAATGGAGTTTTAGTTGAGAGAAAGGAACCTTACAACACTTGAAGAGATGCAGAATACTGCAATAGATGTAGAGGCTAATTTGTTGATCAGAAGGGAAAAGATGAAGGAAGAAGAGAGGGAGAACATTGCAGAGCACCTGACATCTTCAGAGGTAAAACTTGACATTTTGGTAAGTACAATAGAGGAAATTATGCAAAATATCACCATGATATATGAATTTTTCATTCAAGATCACCATGACCCACTTATTGCAGAAAAAGAAGAGGTTGTTGG
This sequence comes from Pinus albicaulis, assembly GCA_034641835.2. Lineage (NCBI taxonomy): Eukaryota > Viridiplantae > Streptophyta > Pinopsida > Pinales > Pinaceae > Pinus > Pinus albicaulis. The sequence goes on along the minus strand of CM076584.1, from coordinate 1,051,328,815 downwards.
CCCTAAACACTTTCCTGCTAATCCCAGCTACCATAGATCAGATTCTGGATTTGTAGATCAATATGAGGAGAAACAATTTACTGATCTAATGTGTATGTTTGATGACATTCCTTCTTTTGATGACTTGCCTAAGTATGATCAGTATGACGAAAATTATGTTCTCCAAAAAAAAGCTAATCTTGTGGACCAATTAACATCTGGTTTGTGGGAGGAGGAAGTTTAGTTTTAGCAGCTCGAATGCAGTGATCAACCAATGCATATCAGCTATGGTAGTGAGGAGGAAAGTGAAGAAAAATTGGAATTAAGTAAAGGATATTTGACTCTTTGTTTTACTTCATTTCAGTTCATCAGAGAAAACTTTCATGCAATCAGAAATCAACAGCCATTAAGTTTTGATTTGACAATCAAGAGGGCAATGAAATCCTTGATCAAGACTCCTCAGCTCTAGATTTGTAGCCACCAAATTCCATTGAATTTAAAATTGAAGATGAAGGCTTGGAAGTTGAAACATATGATCAAATGATGCAAGGTGATTCTGTACCATTATGTTTTGAAGCATTTAATTTTTTAAAAGAAAATTTTCATAATTTCTCTAAAGCAACAGATGAGCAACCTATAGAAAGTCATGTAGTCTCATTAGAACCAATGGAAAATAGGTTTCAATAGTATTTTCAAGTTTTTCATGACCCTATAACTGATGTATTGGATGATATCTGCAGTAAAATTCCTTCTCCATTAGCTAATTATGAACCTGAAAAGAGTGTTGATATAAACTTGATCCGACAACCGGTTTCTTTGTCATTTTCAACAGTAGTCTCATTACAAAGCTCATCCGAACATTCGCAGTAATATCAGGAAAGTAAGGGTAAAGTTGAAAGTTCATATTCATGTCATGAAGACTGCCTAGAATATAGCAGTAATGTATTAGATGGGATGGAAATCAATATGTATTCCTATGAAGATTGTTTTGTAGCATTCTTGTGGTCATCTAGTGGGCTTATGCTTTGCAATTTCACTAAGATTCAATCTGTTGACAAGTTTTCATGGGAGTTGCCTTTTAGGAGTTCTCTCTTCTTGCTCATAAGCAAGCACTTGCAGAGAGTTCAACAAGCAGCTAGAATGCTTACATGGTTGCATTGGTTGTTCCATTTCACTTGATCAGGTGATGAATGGATTAGTTAGAGTAGGTTTGTTGAATACGTTCAATTATAAGCATTTTTTTCAATTAGTTTTCAGTGAATTTTGAGTCAGTCTTGAGTAAGTTTATTAAGTCAAATTTTCAGTATTCAGTTAGTCTTTAGGTTTTGAATCCATGCCCAATGAATAGGCACTTGGTCTATGGTGTTCTTGGCACCTCCAAGGAGCTACCGTCCCCAGCTGGAGCCAATGTTAGTGTTAATATTTGCATCTTGCCATCAGTGACTGAAAATTCTCTTTTCATATCATATTAGGGTCCCATTCTTAATTTTTTCTCATTCCATTAGGGAATCATGAAAAACATTAGTCATTGATGGTAACCCTAGTCTAAAAACATTAATATTCCTCAAATTTGATTAGTTTCTAGCATAGTTTCATACCTTGCTGACTGTACACTGATGCAGGATCATCCTGTTAAAATGTCATTGGTTATTTGAGAGACTTAAGGGGTATTATGTTTTAAAGAGAGTTGGTTCTCCAAGTGTAATTTTAAATGTTTTGAGTGATTAAGAATAGGATTTAATTAATATTGTGAGCATAATTGTAAATTATCTCGAATTTTGGAGAAAATGAGAGAATTAGGGTAATTGAGAACTCATAGGGATTGAGAGATTTGAGAAATTATTGTAAATCCTAGAATTAGAATTGGTTTCATGAATTTATGGATTAGAGAGGATCCTTAGGGATAAAGACGAGATTTTAGGACGTAGAGGATTCTTAGGATTTTGTTGAGCAAGTTATGGATCTAAACCAAAATTGGTTGTAGAATCCTTTGGTATAGATTGTAAGCCTCAAAGGCATGAAAATATATAGACAGGCAAAGATAGATAGGCATAGAGATATAGGAATAGAGAGAAAGGAAAATAAAAGGGCCGTGTAAGGGTACATCAGGCCAAATCCAGATTGTAAATAGGTTTGCGTTTGTATCTGTATAATTCATTTACTAATGAAGAATTGAATTCATGGTGACTGGTTTTGTTTCTTATACGCACTAAATGATTTGTTCGTGATCAAATAGGGTATATATGTAAATAAACCCTTATCGAATGAATCTTGATGAATTAATTGTTGGATAGAATTGATGTGTGTTCTAGTTGGAGCAAGTGCAGAGTTTGAAGGACATATCTAAAGTTGAATGACTGGAGTGTTAAATCTGGAGTTGCTTTGTAGCGCAGACATACTTGATAATAAAGGAGAGTGGATTAATCGTTGTAGAGTGAAATTCTGGTGGTTTAATACTCTAAGGAGCAACAGAGGATTTAGATCTCTATTTTCTGATCGCATGACGAAATTGGGAAGGTGCTTGTTCACCTTCGTAACTAGAGTAACTTCTTGAGTTCTAGAAATGCACGTTGTGGAACCTGAATGAAGGTTGGAACTTCATATTTTGGTTTGAACCGTCAGAGAATACTCAGCGGAAGCATGAATTAAGTGTTTGGAGCCTTGTTATGTTTGGAACCAGGAGTCGGCTGAAACATTGGAATACAGTGCACAGAAAAGGTGAAACGGTTTTGGAAAACAACAAAGGGTTTTCACAAGGAATAGAAATGGTAAGCTGTATTTGTTGAAGGGATGCGAAATAACGTGGAGGTGCCACGTCGCAATAAAAAAATGGCTATTTCACATGTTACCAAAACTTTAAATGTCGTGCATGTTGAGGTGCGATATCCATCGGATCTGGTGGTTGTATAGATAGCCATTGGATTAAATGCACGTATTGACTATGAGACCTATGTTATATTTTTGTTGGTGTCGTGTTTTTAAACCAATGAGATGAACATAGGTTAATATTTCATTATGCGGGTTTATAACTATGGTTTGTAAAGGGAAATAGTCTGATTAAGGGCTATATCAACAAATGAGGAGAATTTGATTTTGGGGCAAATGTATACACATGCATTTTTATATGCATGTTGTGGGTTTACGCAGCATAGGCTGCTTCATGTGGTATTAGAGCCGAAATAAACTCTTTTATTTTTAATTTTTAAACTAAATTGTGAAGAATGCAATTGGTATTTCAAGAAAGGGTGATCATAGTAAAGCAGAAAGGGATTCTGCGTGTAGCTAAACGAGGTATGTTTTAGATTTGATATTTTGTGAACAGATTGAGATTTGCCTCAAGATAGTGAGTTATTGCAGCCAAAAAAAGTTTGCAGAAGAACAAGCATGATGAAGATTTATCACAGATGGTAGGTTGTGATAACAAAGGAATATTGGAAACTTTTGAGGAGTTTTTGTACTATATTTACACATATTGCATGAGAAAGATATGAACTGTGTTATGATTGGATATTACTGGAGAAATAGATGCTTAGGAAGTAAATAATAATCTGTGTAAATTCTAATTTGTTGAGGTTCAAATTCAAAAGTATTATTCAAAGATAAGAACACATTTTTGGAATGAGATCCAAATTGATGTGGATTGAGGTCTTGTTCAGGATTGATTGTTGTGGCAACATCTGCATTTTGGAAGATTGCACAGTGGAAGCATAAATATCAAAGACAGAACTAGATTTACAGGAATGGTAAAAACCAACAAATAAGGAGATTCTAAAGATAGGCGATGTTAGGAAGATGATATACATAAGTTTTTATTAATGATATTTTACAGATTGAAACAGATCAAGGGAGTGAAAAAGTTGCATTTTTGCAGGAGACAACTGACCGAGACATAAATTGATTACAAAGGTATGCAATTTTACAGTAGTTGAGTGAATGGAAAAGTTGGCACAAGACTACAACAGTAAAATTGTAGGAAGAACTTTTAGAAGTTCTTAGAGATTGTAGCAGAACCTTATTCCAGCTAAGGCTTGGAATAGATAGGGACAAAGGAGTCCATTAGAGAAGTGGGTGTAGCAACCAGTGAGAGAGAAATATTTCTCAGTGCAAGTTCTAAGGGAAGAGGACTTGGAAACCAGACAAAGGAGAATTTTGGTGAGAAGATCAACTCAGGAAGAAGTTGATTGGTTGCAGGTGTAGAAGCTCACACAGAAGTAAAGATGGCTATGGGAAGTCATAGAGAAGGTTCAGAATAAGGCTACAAGATGAAGGAAAAGGGTGCTAAAACAATCCGCAGGAACCAGATGAGTCAAGAGGAGCTTGAAAAGGAGTTGGATGAGATAAGAAAAGAACTCGATGAGTTAACAATGCTGCTAGAGGAAAACCAAAGGCAAGGTTGGGTCTTGAGGAAAAAGACAGTGAAGTGGTCTAAGTTACAGAGAAAGACACGACAGGGATGAGTGAAGTGGTTGATTGAAAAACTTAGAGAAGCAGAGTCAGAAATGGAAGTTTCCATTTGTGGACCAGAACAAGGTGAAATTCTGGGTGAAGAGGATAATGAGAAATATTCTATGGACTATTGGAATAGTCTAGAACAATTCAGAGATATGCTGACAAGGGGAGAAAATGAGGCTATGAGGCCTTGTGTTTTTAAATCTCAAGGTTTGTATGTGTTTGCAAGATGTGTAGAATTTGATGGACAGTCTGGTGAAACTGTCACAAAAATGAATAAAGCTATTGAGGTCAAGTATGATGGAGAATTCCTTTTAGAGGAGGAAGATACTGATTTATTGCAATAGAAAGAATTCATAGATGAATTTATGTTTGGTGTAAGACAACCAGTTAAAACTATTATGGAGCAGAAGCATAATAAAAATGTCGTAGTGATATTACAAGGAGGTAAACAAATGAATTTGTTTAATGAAATTGATGAAAGAATTTTTCAATGTGATGATACAAAAAACAGGATAACTCAGGAGGATTGCCAGAAGAAGAAGTAAATTGAGAATGAAGGCTATGATGGAATGTTGGAAAGATTTCAAATGGAAATATAATTCTTGGACAAATGGCTCAAGGAACCTGAAGGGGAAATGAAGCTTGCAGAACCTGATAAAGAAGAGATTGCGATTACAATTCCTGAGGATGAAAACATGTCTCTAATAGTCATGGAGACAGAAGAATATTATAATTTACAAACCAATAGTTTGTTTGCAGATTCATTGAATGACATGAATGAGTATGATTCTGTGATTGAAGAGATTGAGAAAAAATTGTTTGGAGATGAGGTGGAAATTCATAAATATCAAGAGGGTAAGGATGTAAGGGTGGCAGCAAGAATCAAACAATTCCAAGATAAAGATAACCTACATCAATTAAAAGGTAAATTTGAAAGAGAGAGCATGATAGCTAAAACATTAATGAAAGATCATCATTCTGATGTAATGATAGGCAGTGAATGGAAGAAAGAGTTGAAGCTATTGGATTATTGTTGAAGGAATCAGAGTATGACAATGTAATCACAGAAGAAAAAGTTCACTACTGTGAACCAGCACAGAGAGACACTTTTGGAACAAATAATGAGGAGAAGAGACTAGCTAACAGTCTCGAGAATTATTTGGGAAGATTGAATTAGCATCCTAAAGTGATGACAGAGGAAGGAAAATCAGATCATCATATTAAAATGTTGCCAGAGGAAGAAGAGGCACAAAGGCCTTATGTTTTTTATTTTAAATTTTTTTTTATGTTTGCAGATTTTGTTGCAGATACTGAAAAAAATTTGCTCCAAGAGAACAACCAAGTAAAGAAGGAAAAAGAAGATTCTATGGAAGTATTTAATACATGGAATAAAGATATTAAATTATTGGGAAAATGACTGGAGAATCAGGATTTGATGCAAAAAGAGATAGCAATGGAAGAAAATTTTAATACAAGCAGAGAATTGAAGAGAAATTTACTTTTTGGAAGTAAATTTGCAAAAAAAACAATTGGATATTGTAGAGGGTAATATCTTTAAGGATATTCAGGAAGTTTGGGAGGCAGCTATATCTACAACAGTATTTGCAGAAGTTGAAGAAAAAGAAGGAAGCAAGAGTTTTAAAACTCATACAGAAGGAAAAGGACAACAACAACAAATTAATTTGGACAGAGAAATAGAAAATTTTACAGGAAATGAACATAAGGAAAGGAGCTGCAGATAGAGAATCATGTGGATAAAAAGCTAGACTGTAACAAACATTGAAGGAAAAGAAAATGGAGTGTTGCAAATGAAGATATGGCAACCACGAGAAGCAAGGAAAGACAATGGAATACTTAAACATTAGTTGAAATAAGCAAGGAAATCCCTGAAGAATAGAGTTTGGAATCCTGGAGGTAGCAAGTCATTGAGACTTGTGGTTGTTGCATTATTACAGAAAAGCAAAAGACCTCATAGACAGGAGTCTATGAAATTTTTCTACATGGGGAGTCTGATGCATGAGCATCTTGCTAAAATGTCATTGGTTATTTGGGAGACTTAAGGGGTTTTATGTTTTAAAGCGAGTTGGTTCTCCAAGTGTAATCTTAAATGTTTAGAGTGATTTAGAATAGGATTTAATTAATATTGTGAGAATAATTGTAAATGTTCTCGAATGTTGGAGAACATAAGAGAATTAGGATAATTGAGAACTCATAGGGATTGAGAGATTTGAGAAATTATTGTAAATCCTAGAATTAGAATTGGTTTCATGAATTTATGGATTAGAGAGGATCCTTAGGGATAAAGACGAGATTTTAGGACTTAGAGGATTCTTAGGATTTTGTTGAGTAAGTTGTGGATCTAAACCAAAATTGGTCGTACAATCCTTTGGTATAAATTTTAAGCCTCTAAGGCATGAAAATATATAGATAGTCATAGATATATAGGCATAGAGATAAAGGAAAAGAAAAGGGCTGTGTAAGGGTACATCAAGCCAAATCCAGATTGTAAATAGGTTTGTGTTTGTATCTGTATAATTCATTTACTAATGAAGAATTGAATTCATGGTGACTAGTTTTGTTTCTTATACGCACCAAATGAGATGTCCGTGATCAAATATGATATCTATGTAAATAAACCCTTATCGAATGAATCTTGATGAATTAATTGCTGGATAGAATTGATGTGTGTTCTAGTTGGAGCAAGTGCAGAGTTCGAAGTACATATCTACAGTTGAATGACTGGAGTGTTAAATCTGGAGTTGCTTTGTAGTGAAGACAACATTGATAATAAAGGAGAGCGGATTAATTGTTGTAGAGAGAAATTCTGGCAGTTTAATACTCTGAGGAGCAACAAAGGATTCATATCTCTGTTTGCCGATCACATGACGAAATTGGGAAGGTGCTTGATCACCTTCGAAACCAAAGTAACTTCTTGAGTTCTAGAACTGCATGTTGTGGAACTTGAATGAAGGTTGGAACTTCATATTTTGGTTTGAACCGTGAGAGAATACTCAGCGGAAGCACGAATTAAGTGTTTGGAGCCTTTTTCTGTTTGGAACCAAGAGTCAGCTGAAACATTGGAATCCATGAGTCAATGGCGCACAAAAATAGTGAAACGGTTTTGGAAAACAACAAAGGGTTTTCGCAAGGAACATAAATGGTAAGATGTATTTGTTGAAGGGATGTGAAATAACATGGAGGTGCCACATTGCAATCAAAAACCAACTATTTCACATGTTATCAAAACTTTAAATGTCGTGCGTGTTGAGGTGCGATATCCATCGGATCTAGTGGTTGTATAGATAGCCATTGGATTAAATGCGCGTATTGACTGTGATACCTGTGTTATATTTTTTTTTGGTGTTGTGTTTTTAAACCAATGAGATGAACATAGGTTAATATTTCATTATGTAGGTTTATAACTATGGTTTGTAAAGGGAAATAGTTCGATTAAGGGCTATATCAGAAAATGAGGAGAATTTGATTTTGGGGAAAATGTATACCCATGCATTTTTATATGCATGTTGTGGGTTTACGCAGCATAGGCTGCGTCATACACCATCCATAAAGTTAATATCAATCATGTCATCTTGAAATTCAGTCTTTCAAGGTCTCATTAGGTCTTTTAGGGTTTTTCAAGGTTTCATTAGGTCATTAGGGTTTCCAAGGTTAAATAAAGCTTAATTTCCAAATGCATAAGACCAACAAGTAAAGGGTGATCCAATAACTTCTCTTCACCATGTGAAGATGATTTGTAAAGAAAATTTCTTGTTTCAGCATGTAATTTTGGTTTTCAGATGTAATTTTTAATTTTATTTATGTAATTTTATGTCATTCAAATGTAATAAGTATCATGATTCCCAAACTGCTAACTCAGAGTTCCAACATGCTAAAGCATCAAATAGGTCAAATCAAAGAGTTCTCAAAGTCATCAGATGATCAATTTGTCAAAGGAAAAGTCAAGTACAAAGGTAAAATTCAGAGTTTAAAGTGAGTTAAGAAAGAAAAAGTGAGTCCCATGGCCAAATCCATTCAAATGATGAACTATAAAGACCACCAAGACATCACAAAGAAGCTCATTTGTCATTTCATCCATTGAACTTGCACTCCCATAGTTGGAAAAGTCAATTTGCAAGGTCAGAGGCTGAATTTTTCACTAGCGCTGCGCTTACAGATGGTGGCGTTGCGCTTAGAGTAGTGTTGTTATGCTTAGAGTAGGAAACGTTGCGCTTATTCTCCACTGGCGCTGCGCTTCTGGGAAAGACACTACGCTTTTGCCTGATGCGTTGCACTTTTGCTCAGTGAAATATCCAGGCACCAAAACTCACCAAATCACCTCCAAAATCTTCAAAAACTTCAGCAAGGGCCTCTTACACACTCTTTCAAGTAATTACACTCAATTTGTTGCCTCCTTGCACTCCTAAAGAATGATTTCATAGTGATTTAGATTCTAAGTGAAATTGGCATTTGTCTAGTGAGAAAACCCTAGTTCTACTCTTAATTCCAAAATTTGATGCCCTAGTAGTTTGCATTTCCTTCCTACATATCTAAAAACCATATCCCTACCCTAACACTATCATTTCCTAGTCCCTAAATCCCTTTCCCTTATAATCCTAAGTCCTAGGCTTCTAAATTTCCTAGGCAGCCACTTCCCGAAACCTGTAATAAAATTACAATTCCAAATTCCATAAATATTTTAACCCCCTACCACCTCCCAAAGCTCAATAACCCCTTCCCCCATCTCTCTAATTTTTCCTAGACCTATCCCCACTCCTATTTCATCATCCCTAGGGTTTCTAGACCAAAATACCATCGAGGAGGAAAACAGAGACTACATAGAGGAAGAAGAGAGGGAAGTGATAAGGACACATAAGGGAGGTCATATCAGCAAGTATGATGTTATTACAACTCATAAAAATCATGCCTCCATCATTTTTCAAGAAGTCATTCCAACGGACAAATCATTTGCCACACATAGGGCCAGTTTTGCTTCAAAGTATGTTTTTGACCAAATGGAGATGAATTTTACAAAAGTGAAAGAGGTTTTTGTCCATAATAGGTCAAGGAATAACAACCTCCATTTTTTACACAGGTGTCATTTTTTGGATAAATTTCAAACATACAGTTGCTACAAGAGAGTTGTTGCACTTCTGGAGTAACCTTGGGAAACACACTTTTCCTCCCTGATGGATTGTCCAAATGACTTGCTTGATACATCAAAGAATAAATAGACATAGAGAGGTTTCCAATGAGCTATCATGAGATCAATTTTGAGTTGAGGAAGGCCTCCAAAATTTTCCTGCAAGAGCAAACTGCATTTTTGCACCCCCATTCTGCACTTTTTGACCAGTATAGGGTGAATTGATTTTTTACAGGCTATAATTGATCATTTTCAGTTCTTGATAGGTCCATTGTGTATCCAAGAGAGATATATTTCCAATGAGATATCATGAGCTCAATTTTGAGATCGGGAAGGCCTCCAAAAGTGTCCTTGAAGTTGGCATTGCGTTTCTGGAGGGTGGCGTTGCACTTTTGCATAGTGGCATTGGAAAAAGCGCAACACCTACTTTCCTAGGGACCTCAAATGGAAGACTGAAGGTACGATTGGATTCAGAAGGAAATTTACAGTTAGGAAAACAATTTTTCTAAGATTTTTTGGGTCAAAGAGGCAGTCAAAAGGTCAAAAAACACTCAAACAATGACCTTTCTGCCCTGTTTTGGAGGTTGGCGCTATGCTTTTGACCAGTCTTGGGAGAATCCGTTTTTGGAGGGTCAAATCAGCACCATTTTGGAAACCAAGCATAGATATGGAAACTAGACTGGACAAGATTTCAAATGAGCTATCTGGATCTCAATTTGGACATATATAACCCCTTTAAAATTGGAGTTGAAGTTGACGTTGCGCTTTTGACAAATTTTCTCAATTTGCTGATATTTCTCAATTTTCTCAAATTTTTCCAGTTTCACTTGGGCAAATGATGTTTTACCTATGTAAATCAATGATGTAAATGTAATTATGGTGTTTTTACACTTACCTATGATAAATACATTAGGTAAAAATTCTTCATGTGGTGTAATGTATCAGTTCACTTAAGTTAGGGATGAGTCACTTGGACCTCCCTACACTCTATGTATGCAGTTCAAATTTTGGTGGAACAGATCCTCAACTCAGGGATTCGACCCCTAAGGTTGGGAGAATTTTTTTGAGGTCTATATCTTGTAATTTTTTACTCATTTCAGTGGTTGGATGTTGTTGCATTGAACAAAGACTCTAGTGTAATCAGTATTTGGTAGGAAATTAATGAAAAGGTTGCAGATATTTATTTGGGATACCCGTGGTATGGAAATTTAGCATTATTCTTCTTATGTCTCATTATGTATGAATGTTTTGTTTCATGATTCATTTCATTTCTATGTTATTCTAGTTTTCAAGTTGACAAGCAGAATTCATCTCTCATGCTCTGTCTTTGGGAAAACCTTCATAGTTTGTTCATCTTCTTTAGTTTAGAAAGAATTCATGCTTAACCTTGCTCTTTCTAGCTCCTCACTTGTCTGATCCATCCCACTCAAGAAAACCTAAAGTGTTAGGTTTTCTACCTACCTTTCCCCATTGAATCTCTGCAACCCTAATCCTATTTACCCTGACCTAGCCTCTTTAACCTAATTCACCCATCCAGCAACCCAAATTCTAACAAACAAACCCCTGTACTCATACCTAGCCTAAAACCTTAATTCATCCAGCCCTCTTGGCTGTGATTTTGTTGAGAGATCACTCTCCAGTTTTGTAGGGCTAGATACCAAGCTAAAATATTGGTTTGTGGCTACCTCTGTTTGGACTCTTTCTCAGCCTTTGAGATCCGGTGGAGTGATAACACCCCCCACATCCAGTTCACTATGGATCTGGAAGAGAACCAATCCCTTCCTTTTCTTTACGTCCTTGTCTCTCGCCTCTCTGATGGATCCCTATCCCACTAGGTCTACCGGAAAAAGACTCATATAGACAAATACCTTCATGCTAACTCCCACCATCATCTTGCCCAAAAGTTAGTTGTTCTCAAAACCCTTGTCTCCCGAGCGATTCAAATCTCCTCATCCCAATCCTTTCCTAAATAAAAAGCCTATCTCTCAAAAGCTCTTAAGTCTAATGGTTACTCCTCTTCCCAGATTAATAAGGATTTCCATTCTTGTTTCCATCCCTGTCCTACTAACATATCAAGCTCCCCTCCCTTAGCCAAGGTCACCCTTCCTTACATTCAAGGAGTTACTGATCATATTTCCAAAATCCTTTCTAGAAAGAACATTAAAACCTTCTTCAAGCCCCAACAAACCCTTAGCTATCTCTTCATATCAGCCAAGGATAAGAGTCAAGACTGAACCTATGTTAGGTCCCAGATTCTATGAAATCCCCTACTCTTGCGGCAAATCTTACATAGGTCAAACCGGCGCGATCCTTCAAAACTCGGTTGAAAGAACAAATGGTTGACACTAACCATAACTGCATTGAAAAATCTGCCATTTTTTAGCACTTCCATTCCACCAAACACCTTATTTGTTTTGAAAAATCCAAGATATTAGCTTCTTCTCCATTTCATTCCAACCGGGTCATTCGGGAAGCCCTCAAAATTAAAAAGCATCCTAACAACATTAACTGTGATGATGGTTATCAATTGATTCATTATTGGAAGCTCACCATCCACTTTCTGTCTTCTAAACAACCTACCTATATTCCCAAATCAAACCCTTCCTAATCTGTTACGCCCCTCCCTCTTTATAAAATTCTCTTTCTTCTTTATTTAAACATTTCTCTTCCCTTTTCTTATTCTTCATTTTTAATCATTTTAATCTTCATTTGTGATCGGAATTTTTTCTTATTATCTTATCATTTTTATATTCTATTTTAATCCTTCTTCTTGGATCTTATTTCCATAGTTCCTAATTTGATTATTAAAATCTCCCTGTAAAATTAATAATTCAATTTTAACTTTGATTTTAATTCTAAGTTTCTCTACCCCCCTCCCCCACCCATACATTATATTCTTCTTTTGTTATTTTACTTCATCTATTTTATTCTTTTCATTCCTAAATTTATATTAAAAATTTCAATCCATTTATTCTACCATTACCCCAATCATAATTAACTTAATTAATTTAAATTAATAATAATAAATTAAAAAAATTAAATTGATTCTATCCATCTATTTGACATAATTAAATCATCAAATCATCAATCCTTTCTCTAACGGCTAGTTCAATTTATTTATTTAATTAATTCTTAATTTCATTTACCTCGTGACCTATTCAATTTATTCCCTTAAATCTCTAATGGCTAATAATCTAATTTTAATTTTAATTTTGAATTTAATTAAATATCTCTAATGGCTATAATTTTCCTTATTTATACATTCAAGGTCCGCACTCTTCCTACCTTACGCTAAGATTCCGCCTCCTGAAGATGGGTGAAGTGTTCACCCGAAACGTCAGACTCTTCACTAAAAATACATAGGTCTCTAGAAATTCTCAACAACACCGTCAACAATGGCGCTAGAAGGAGGGACATATGACAAGTTGTGTCTGTTGAGTATGTTTTGAACCTATTATCTATAATGTTTCATCCTCAAATATTAATCCTGGGGTGTTTCTCCAATTTATCCATTTGTCAATTTTCAATCCTCAATGAACCTCTCTATCACTTGTCTCAGTTAAATTTTGATGGTGAGGATGGAACACCCATAACCGAGTACATTTCTGATTTTCTCATTTTTTTTGAATCTTACGAAATCGATGATGAAGATTTTTCTTATGTGCTTTTCTTCCTCACCCTTGAAGGTCATGTTAATTGATGGTGCCATACATTTCCACCCACTTCCATCCATTCTTTTCATCATTTCCTTGAGGAGATTCATCTAGTCTTTGATAGGTATGCTTACTGAGATGTTTGTAAAATAATCAATCACTTAATAATGAAGCCTAATGAATCAGTTGAATATTTTTCAGATCGATTCCTTCACCTTCGTTATGAATTTCCTGGAGAAGATATGGATCGAGATTTCTTGAAACAAGATTTCGAGCACTTAGTTCTTATCTCTTTGAATGGTGAATCCAAACCACCTGATGTTTCTTCATCCCCAACTCTTGTAAACCAAGAGACACCCCTACTTTTAGAGGAGGAACCTATTATTCCTTTTGTTCCTTGTCCTCCTCCTTTTTCAGTTCTAATGTGGGTGCCTCCTTGTGATGATCATAAAGTTGGGAAATTTTCACATCAAATACCTAATATATCTTCTCACCCTCCTTCCACTTTTCATGATTCAAATCCAATAGAGGAAATCGCAGAATGGATCATGAAGCCTATGGTGAAAACCATTTTTTCTATTCCTAAATATGGTATTAATAGTCATAACTATAATATTGAAACTGATTCGTATTTTTTTCATCCTCTATCATCTACATGTCGTAACTATTTGTACCGTGATCCGCTTGATCAATTTGCTCAATCAACTAGTTTTCCACACACTCCTAATTTTCAATTTGTTGGCCCAGATTGCGATCGGGTCCAAGATAGTCACATTACCTAGGTAGAGGAGTAGGAAGGTGAATATTCATGCAATATTTCTTCTCTTTTTTTAAAATCATCCGTGTGAAGATGGTGTCTCCTCATTCTTGGCTGATATCAAATATGTTAATATTGGTAATGAATCAAATAAAATCATTTTGTTTATATCCATAACATTCAGAAATAATCATTCTGATGATGATAATTATGTTTATGTATGCAATGATGAATGCCTAAATGTACTATTTTATGTGTCGGTTTCTCATGAAAATTTTAATTTGAAAGATTTAGATCAGGGATTTGTTTCAGACAAAAAAATGCTCTTATCGAAACTTCCTCTTTTTCCCACTATCCCTTATGATCTCCTATTTACCATGCATCTACATGTGATGAAGATACACCATGATCTTCAAGTTCTTCATTGTATGAGCTCACTTCTCAATTGACACAAGGTAGTGAGGTTGTCCGTGATGAAAGAGAGAATAATCAGATCATTGAGTATCATTTCTATCTCGTATCATCTCTTTTTTTGCATGAAGAAAACTCTTCAAATAATCTTGCTCATGAAATTTCTCCATCTATATATTTGTGATCAAAAGAATCTTTTGGCTTGAGTAATCTGGTTTTCGAAATTGTAAAATTTGATTCAATCGATGACAGAAATGGTTGCCAACCGATTAATAGTGATCTCATCCAAATCAGTGAAAGCAACTATCCTCACAACATGCATGATCTGGTTCCATCTTCGGAATGCGATTTTACAATCCTATAAATTTTTGGGACTTTCCAGAGATTCAAGACACTTCAACTTCCGTTGATGGTTATGTCGGGATCTCGCAACTCTGGTAAGACCCCCAAATTGAGTCAGGACTGATTTTATTCGTGAAACTCTTCCTTTTGCATTTGTTTCACTAGATGTAAATTCTTTCCTGAAATATTTTTGGCATTGTATAAATGATCTTTCGAACCTTTAAGATTTGATTTTTGATAGGATTGAAGATAATTCATATTCATGCAAATATCTTGTATCAAACTTAGGTTTGGAATGTGTATCTCTCATATAATCATGGAAATACGAAGTTTATTATTCTAAATATTATCTTTGGCCAAATGATTCATACCTGTCACATTATTTTGAAAACAATCGACTCCTAATCCTTCTTGTGAATATTATGAATCTAATATTTTTCTTCATCACACCTGAAATACTCTTGAGTGTCAGTAAATTCATGGATTGTTTAAGGAATCAAATTCTTCTTCACTTTTTTTACCCTGATTGGTTTCATGTGTTTGTTATACTAAAATTCCTTTTTTACTTCTTTCAATGATTGTGATGCTAGTGCAGTGTCTAACCAATCCCAATAAAATGGTTCATTAAACTCATCACGGGAGGAAGATGATTCTATTATGCATAGCATTTGCATAATTGTTCAGATTGATTTATCTTTGGTAATTCCAAACTGGGAATCTTCTGCTTTAATCAACCCATCTGATCGTGATTATGTTTCTGATGATTTTTGTTCAGCTTACTATTTTCCCATCAACACATCCAATGAAATTCGTTTTATATCCTTTGGTTTTTATGGTTTAACATCTTAGTATATGGGTTCTTGTCAAGTTTTTGAGGCACTTTTGCACTCGAGGATGGTCATGTAAAGTCCTCCCTATCTTGACACGCATGCCGAATATGATCAAATATATTTCTCCTCGGAATATTTTCATTGTAATATCGTCCCGTAATATCCCCAACGGGAAATAGGCAACAATACAAGCATACAACTATATAGAAAAATGCCGGAAACAGAATATAGAGCAAGTACACATAAAATTCCAGAAATGCTAAGCCATTTTAGTAATCTGAGAATATAAATGGGTACAATGGATAATCAGAATAAGAGCACCTATCCTTGCACCAGGCAAGTGAAGAACCCTCTCAGAAACAGGAAATGGCTACTACAGAAACTGCTTCCCAGCTGCTGGAAGAAACTGCCGTAAACTGCTGCTCCTGGAAAGAACTGGAACTAGAGGCTGATCCCCTCGCTGGAATGAGCTAAAAATCTACAGATCACCTGTACTCGCTGCTCCGGACAAAACCCAGAAATCATAGACCAAACGGACCACCTCCGAAAATCACCCCTAGAAACCCTCCTCCTACAAAAACGTTGTGCCTCCAAGAACAGCGCAGAAGCTCAAGGAACACACTGAGAAAGGGGCCTGAATCCTCCTGCAAAACCTCCAGCTGAAATGGCAACCTCCTCGAGGCTGAAAAACGCTAAAACCACTGCCAAATCACCACACAACAACGCTGCTCAACAAAGACTGCGTCCTCCCTGCTGAAACTGCGTCCTCTCTCCTGGACTGCGCAGTCACTCCAAGAGACCAACTCCCCTGCAACGTCCACCCGAAAATCCACTGCAAACCACCTATAGAAACTGAAGGAAATACCTTGCTCGAGCAGGCACTCGAAGTCCCCCGGAGCCAAGGGTGAGATCTCCGACCGGAGACACTCAGTTCGCACTAAACAGTGCTGCAGACCGACTAAACAGCCGGCGTGCTGAAGTAGACAGAAGTCTAGCTCTCAATATCAATAACATATCAATAATGCCAAAATGGAGTGAAACCCCCACCTTTTATAGTGCTAGCTCCCTCAAAACCCTAACTGCGTCCTTGAGTTCCTCCTTGACCTGCGCAGTTACCTTAGGAGTTTACGTGAGGCCTCTCTCATGTGTGTGTGGATCCCCAAGGCTTTCCCCTTTAAGTTACAACGTTGCCTCTACTAGGGAAACACTTTATTTTATTTAAGTGAGTTAGACCCCTTTTCTCACTTTTATTTATTAATTAACTATAGTCGGCAAAACTATACAAAATCAAATATTCCAATTAGCGGTGCTAATTAGGAATATTACAACTTTTTTAATTGAAAATTCATATTTTCAAAGATTTCGAGGTTTTCAAGAGGATTGTCACGAATTTTGCAATCCAATTGTTGAATGGTTGGAGAAATCTTACTTGGCAAGCTCTGTCGCAAATAACAAGTTTCTATATTTCTGCGGTCTTTCTAAGGAGTTTGGTGCAGTTTAAGACATATTTGCAAGGAGCTTCTGAGGTTTGTTGAATGATGATTTTCATAAAAAAAGGTAAGAATTTGAACTAGTTAGAAGTAGTGGCTATGGACCATATTTATTTTAACAAGCAAGACCTTCAAATTTTTGTGCAAGTTATTCAAGTTCTTATTTTTTATGTTACACATTGATTTATATCAGTTTTAATTTCTTATATATTTGTGAATGCAGGTCAGAAGCAGTTACTTTGGCTTCATTGGAAATTTCACTATATGTGACCCTGACCTTCTAGATGATTAGCTTAGGAGTAGGTTTAGTTGCATGTTAGTTTACTTGCACATCCATCTTGCATTAATTTTTTGTAGTTTGTCTTGTGTTTTCTCATTTTGGTTTCACATCATCTTTTTGGTTAGCCTCCTTTCATTTTTTCTTTTGGTTTTTCATCCTTCTTGTGTGTTGTCTTTTATTTGTTTTGTAAGACCTTGCATGAAGATGCTCTATTGGCTCAAAAGGGAATGTGGAAAAATAGAAAATGACTTTATGACACTGCAACATTTGGCTAAATCTTTGTCCTTCTTCCTTGTCTTGGTTAAATATTTTTTTCGATGATGTTCCGATGGAAAATATGATCCTTGCATTAAGAAAGTCTTGTGTCGAACCATGATCTCCATGTCTATTATGGAAACCTCATCCCTACACTCGAGTTTTTATGTTTTGGTGTTTGTAGACTAATCAATTTAATTAGAAAAGGACAAGGGGAAAATCTAAATGAGAAAACTAATATCAGAGGTCTTATATATGATTTTTTGAAGGGACAACCTCTCCTTCTCTCAATAATTCAGGATCCATATTCCACCCATGAAATAAATAAGTGTTGATGCACAATCCTATATAAAATAAAAAAATTAAATGTGAAAGACAAGAAAGTCTGCCCACATAAAGAGGTGAAGCAAACAACTCCGTCGGGGTATTGTCCAAGCTCGCTGGTAGAAAAGCAATGTTTGTGTTCCTAAAGTGACTCCATTGGGGTATTTTCTAGGCCTGCTAGAAGCAGAGCAACACCAGAGATGAAAAAATATGCTCTGAAAATCTAAATCTTGCGAACTTCATTACCCTATCCTGATTCAAAACATTGTGTGATCGTTGATATTATGTTTGTGTATAACTAAGCAAAGGAATGAAGGGGGATATGTTTATGCACGAGGTAAGTGGGGAATCCATGGTAATTTGAATGATGAATGAATACTTCCTGAAGAACTAGACCCTGCACGAAATAATTGACCAAGGAAGAGAATTTGTAGTTTTACCAGTGTGTCGCTAAGTGTTGTTACTGCAACAAACACCTCCAAAATTTTTCCTATACTTGGATTTTGGAGCCTACTATGGATATTGTAATCAGTCATTCCGTGGTCACTTCCAGATCGATCGAAGTCACTTTCTCATGCATGCTTAGTTTGAAACAAGTTGATGAATGCATTATTCCATGCAAGCTTGAACAAGCATAAGAAAAGTACACCAATATAATGCATGTGCAATGTCCAACCCATGTTGACAGTCAATGCACACTGTCATTGAAAATCCCTCACTTTTGGTTGTGTTTGTGCTTCTGTTTTGCTGAGTTTTTCAAACTGTCGCTTTTGTGCTCATTCGTTTTCGCGAGTGTTGTTTTCATGATTTCGACTATCGCGCTTGCTTTATTTCACTTCTATTAGTGTTTCTTTCATGTTATCTTCGTTATGGCATGTGCCGCTTTCAATATCGTTCACATATCACAAGTGTCACTCTCCCTTTTCTCTTCATATAGTAAATGTTGTCTTTATGCATGTTAGTTGTCACACAATGTGTATATGCTCATTTTGGTGGTTTCAAGGGTTTATCTTCATTACAATGATTTTATCTTACCATGTAAACACATTTCACACTCATTTCAAATTTTTTAAGCATTGTCACACAAGTTTCATCACTGTCATCATAAAGTGTATCTTTAGTTTCACACTTGTCGTAAAGTCGTCGCAAAGTTGTCGCATTAAGGGAAATATGTTGTTAATGTGTTCTAGATTATCTATGTTGTTATGTTGTAAAGTGTTATAAGTATGTTATCACAATCAAGTCATATAATTGTTCATATCAGACTCATTGATCCCACACTTAACCATTTTTCATAAACTTCCTTGCAACCTAGCCTCATCTGACCTTCCTCAACTGTGCATTGTGCAGTTCCAACCCTCAAGCTGCAACCCTGTCCCTTGACACTACGCATTTCATGCCTCCTAGGACTATGCACTACACAATTCAAGTGCTCAAACCCGCACCTTGGCCCCTAGAATTGTGCATTCCAATCCTCCAGCCTGGCCTCAACTTCGCATTTCATAGTCTCTGAGCTCAGGCCCAAACCCTGAGCTCTTGAACTATGCAATTACATAATCACTAGGTCTTCTCTTCCTCCCAAAACTGTGCAGTTGACTGAAACAATGCAAAACCCTACAACCTAACTCATTGAACCTCAAAACTGCGCAATATGCCTGCACAATCGAGCCTAAAATGTGCATTTCACAATATCTAGGCTCAAGCCTTGGCCATGATCTCTTGAACTACGCAATTACGCAATCACTTGGGTTCCTCTGTCTTCCAGAACTGCACAATGGGAAAAATCAGTGTTCAAGCACTCATCCTCGCTCCTTGAGCTCCCCAACTATGTAATATTTTTTCTCAATCCAAACCTGAACTTTGCATTATGCAGTATCAAGGCTCAAGCCTAACCCTGGACTGCCTGCGTTGTGAAATTGCACAGTCACTGAGTCCTCCCCTCAAATTTCCACGCGGTTTCGTCTCAATTAGTGGATGATCATGCAACATCTTATATATGGTTTTATCAAACTAATGTCTTCTTGTCATGAGTGGATTGCAGATGCTTGAAATATATCATGCTATGGCAAGATTATGAAGAAGGAAATGGAGGAGTACATGCTAGAAGACACATATGGAGGTGAAAATATAAGATGATAATTAGAAGAGAAGGTGAAGGAATATTGGATTACAACAGAAGACCAAAGATCAGGACTGCATGAAGACTCCATTTGATTCACAACCCTTTGGATGGTAGATATGAAGAAAAAAGCATATATCACATGAAGATAAAGCATTGGATATATATCTTATTGAAGATGGAAAGAAATAAGCAACAAAAGGGTAACTTGGTAGTGCCACATCATCATGCAGTACATGTCATCAGTTTCATGTCATGTCCCGTCAGGAGTCATCATATGCCACACAATTATTGAGGATCATGTAATTATCTATTAAAAATGTATTGTAAAGTGGAATTCCAAAGGACACATTCATAATATGAAGAGTCATGTAAAATTTGAAAAGTAATAGGAAGTAAAAGACTCATGAGGGGAGTCAAAGAGTCACAAGGAAGGTGAAGCATCACCTCATTGGTTATATATACACCCTCATTATATGAGCAAAGGAATTTTCATCTTGGATCCTCTAAGAAGGAATTAGAGAGACCAACTAGTTCTTTTGAGGAGAAAGGAATGGCTCCAATGCTCAACTATTGGATCTTGTGGTATTCTTTGTCTAAATGTGTCTTGGAACGTTTACTTAATATCAGAAGCCTTATGGACAACACATTCTTCATGCATAGATTATGAATATTTGTAAGATTTTTATGTGAATGTTTGTAATTCATGTTTTATTTCATCTGTGCTAAATTAGTTGAACTATTTTAGTTATTTTGATACTTATCGGATTGAGAATGTGTTGTGTTGTTTATTATCGTTGTTGAATTCTCTTGGACTATTCCGCTGGATATTAGACTGATCTTTATTTTTTTATTGGTTTCAATGACTGTCGCATATTTGTGGGATATTCCACTAGATGTTGAATGGATTCTTCTTGTTTATGTGTGTCTCTAATAGGGTGGTACTATTACATCTCCCTTAGAGGCTCATTTCTCTTACCCCTCCATAGTAAAAGAAATTTGACACACATACGACTGAACACTCACCAGGCACACCCCCTTGATTTTTGAAGGCACATTTTCACTCCTCTCCCTTCTTGATAGTTAGAGCCAAGGAAAATCTATAAGAATACATGGAAATTGGGCCAATGCTTTAAATGGGGCTCCTATTCAAAACAATGTGAGGTCAAATTGGGAATTCAAAATGGGGAGGCCCCTTGGTTGACAAATTTCCAACATTGTCAACCGGACCTTAGGTCAAGGATATGGATATTTGAATTTGAATATTGGTGGATGTGATAATAACTATTTTAAAGTTTGATGTTATGATAATAATAGCTATGATGTATTTGTTTTATGTCTATGTCTAATCATGTGATGGATTCATTATGTGTTTTTTTACATTAGTTATTGATCACAATTATGAAGATGTTTATGATTATGTCATGATGATGATTTAAAATAAAAAATATATATTGGTGACTAATATTATGAATCAAATATTACTAATGATTATTGAGTGTGGCAGGAAACTACCCAAATGCACTTGCATGTGATGAGTTGGCAACTTCTGGCTTGGTTTGAATTACATACTATTGTTTCAATTTTTATTTATTTATTTATTTTTAATTTAAATTTTTTCTCTGAATTCTAATGATATGTTAGTGGTTGCAGGCACAGGTTAGCTTCTTGGACGAATGACTCACACATGAGTTATTGGGCTATACATATAGATGTAATTTCATGGGATGAGTGGGAAAATGTCCCTAATTTCACCTGCTATCACTCCCTCCATGAATTAGGCTAGAATGCATTGAGATACCTTCTCCTTGAAGATCACGATTCCATGAGGGCCCCTGATTTCACCCATTAGCACTCCCACCATGACTTAGGCTTGAAGGAGTTTAGATACCTTCACCTTGAATATCACAATTCCATGAGGGTGGAACCTGGATTGGGTCACTCATGAATATTTTACTAGGGGGTGCACATCAAGGTGGATTCCTTAATCACCAACACCACTAGTCTTGCTATAGAGGGCGACATAGGAGAGGGAGGTGGTATCCATCATCACACCTATTTTTTCCTCTCATGGTCACTTGATGCTTGAAGGGAAAGTGATGTGGAACCCTTGGAACTTCAAGGGAATTTATTGAAGGGAACGACTGACTTGGCACCCTTGGAATCAAGAAGAATTGATTGGCGTGGAACCCTTATAACTTTTAAAGGAAGTTCTTGAAGGAAATAACCGACTTGACACCCTTGGCATCAAGAAGAAACTATTAGAATATAATTAAGATATGATAATCATATTAATTCACATAATATGGTAAATAAGGTTTTAGAACCAAGTTATCTAAAACAATAATAAACCTTGGAGTAAAGGGAGAATAGGAAGAAATAAAAATATTTAACCAATTTAGAACTCTACCCTTCCCACATTTGGAAAATCTTATATTTGGGAGCATTTTGTACTTTGGAGTTACTTTATATGGAGTTACGTGGGAAGGGTAGCGTTCTCAATTGGTTTCCCACGTAACTCCATATAAATTAACTCCAAAGTACATAAGTGTTTTAATAAGAAAAGTGGGGAAAGGGACATAAATTTAATTAGAAATATTAATCATAAAATAGTTTAACCTCATTAAGAAAAGAGGGTGGTGAATGAAAATAAAGAATAATAAATTTAATTAAAGAAATTTAATTTCATGAGATAACCTCCATGTGGCAAGAGGAAACACACAAATCTCCATCTAAGAGACAATTTGAGATAAACTAGGGTGTAGTTGGGGGACCAAATAAGAGACATACTAAGTTGACTACAATAATGAACATAAAATAAGGAGTATGAAAGGGGGACCAAGAGACAACCAGGCCAAGAAGTAGGAAGTCATGTTGGGGCGAGGGAAAATATTATTTTTGAATAAAAAATTAAGTAAATAAATTAGGATAGCCTTGGTGAGAAGCTGACATATGGGTGGAAGAATAATTCTTTTGTTTAGATCAAAAAATCATATTTTTTGATAAAGTTGGTTGGTAAAGTGCTAGAGTATTTATTATTTTTAAATAAGAGATATGCATTTTTTATTCTTTCTAAATCTTTGATGAGCCATCTAATAAAATAAATTAGTTAAAGTAATTATAACTGCATGTATTAAAATAAAAGGGAATTACATATACATAATTGTGCAAGATAGGTATGAGCATTACTTGGGGGTAGAATATATGACTATATAATTTAAGAGGGAAGTGTATTGGAGTAGCATTACATGGAACAATGTGATTATTAATGAGAAATATTCTATTATTGGGCACCAAAATATTAAGAAATATATGTAGATTATTATTTTTTGGATATCATCTTAGTTATCAATTTGTTTTTCAAAGGAACTTTAATGAGTAACTTGGTAGCATAAGAAGTGCCACTTATTCCAGTATTTGAAATAGTAAGATAATGTATTGTAATAAGGATTGCTTCAAGAGGGTATGAACTATCAAACCACTATCACTTTTCATGTACAGTAAATTACAAGTTAGCCTAATGCAAATTGTTATTGTCAGAACATGTACTCATGGTAAGAAGAGCAACATGAAGGAGTAGGGCACAAGAAATCCACCACAACACCCAAATATTTTCACCACACCCGATGACGAGAAACACATCACAACATAAGAACATATACTTGCCACAAAAGTGTTGAACTTAATGAGATCATTCTAGCACGTGATAGAAGAATTAATAAAATGCCCGGAACAAGAGCAAGAAGGACATTTCACACAAAGTGAAGAACCCCAAAACAATGCAATAAATGATGTGCATCAATATTTGGAAGAGGTAAAATTTCCAGAATTTTGGGGTTCCACAAATGGTCAAACTGTAGAGGCATGGCTAGAAAATATAGCTATGTGCTTTACCTTGAGGGAATACACCTCAAAAATGAAGGCCAAGATGGGTGTATTATTGTTGAAGGGAAACACATTGGTGGAAGAAATTATTACCTCAATTGGGAATGGATTTCTTAGAGGTAACTTGGTAGTTATTTGAAGAAAAGTTTAGAGAATGCCACCTATCAGAATAATTCATCAAAAGACAACTAAATGAATTCAATGCACTGAATCAGGGAAATTTCTCGATGCTTGAGTATGAGGCTCATTTCATGTAACTTCTTCGTTATGCCCCTCACTTAAATACATAAAATATCATAGTAAACAAATTTGTGTATGGATTTAATTTTAACATTCGGGCTAAGGTTAGGATCTTGATTCCTCACACCTTGCATGAGGTACTTCAGCGGGAAATTATCATTGAGGATAGATCTTAAACAATGGAACAAGTAGGGTGCCAAAACCCGCAGGGTTAGGAGGGTCAAATGGAAACAATATGAGTCATAGAAAATTTCATAGGGGACCAATGCACAATCATCAAAACCGGTAAAAAAAAATGAAAGAACACCATATAAGAATCCAACTCAACAGTGACACATGGTATCTCAGCAGACTTGTCAGCCACCGTAGCACCGCCCTATGTAGCAACACCATGCCATGCCACTGCAACACTGATCACAATATTCTAGCTCTTATCAGTAGGGATCCAGACCAACTCGTAGTTTAGCTGGTAGTATGAGAGCCAAAATCCTAAGAGGGGGTGCTAGACTTGCGGAGGCCCACACTCTAAGAGGGATTTCCCTCAAAAGACAGGTAATACCAAATTAACTCAAACATCAACCATAGTGGGATATCTGGGGAAATTTCATTGCATCCATGCGATAGTGAACAATCTCCCACTTAACACCAATTCATTATGCTTGATACATTAAGTAATATTGATGGTACGAGTTTTGTCATTTTAATATATCCAATAGAGATTGATTCTTTTATTTCTCTAAATGAATTATCAAAAATTAAACATGAAGTAATCACACAACTTGATTTTAGGCATGTGGAGATGGCATGTGGTATTAAAATAAATGTAGGAAAGATGGTAAGGGATTGTGAGGTGGATTTGGGAGTATGTAAAACCAATGTATCATTGTACTCTACAATTTTAGGATCCTATGATGTAGTCATAGGAATGGATTGATTGGAATGGGATGAGTAAATACTGGTCTGAAAGGACAAGATACTGCATTTCATAAATGATGACAGAAAAAGAAAGTCCTTGAGGGGTGTCTCTAAGATTCATCTCATCGATGCAACTAATGAAATATAGGTGAAGAGGATGTCAAATTTTCACTATGGCGGCTCTAAATGATAAAGGCGACTTTGAAAATATTGACAAGCCTCCAATTATTGGTGAATTTAAGGATGTATTTCCTGAATAATTGCATGGGATACCCCCAAAAAGGTAAATTGATTTCACCATTTATCTTAAAATAGGTAAAAGGCCTATTGAAAAGGCACCATATCACATCTCAACTCTAGAATTAAATGAGTTGCAAATACAATTAAAGTAATTATTGGACTTGGGCTTCATATGACCCAACATATCCCCATGGGGAGCCCTTGTAATTTTTGTTAAGAAAAAGTATGGGTCTTGTTTATTGTGCATTGAATACCACCAATTTAACAAGGTGACGATCTCAAATCAATATCCTCTACCGAGGATAGATGGCTTGTTTAACCAAATGAGGGAATAAACTGTGTTTTCAAAGATAGATCTAAGATCAGGATATCATCAGTTGAGAATGAAGGAAGAAGATACCCCAAAATAAATTTTAAGACAAGATTTGGGCATTATGAATTTGTAGTATTACCCTTTGGTATGACAAAAGCCCCAAATATTTTCATGAGTTTGATGAACTAAATATTCCAAGAATACCTATACAAGTTTTCACAAGTCTTTACTGACGATATTTTGATCTACTCAAAGACCCCAAAGGAGCATGACAAACACTCGAGGCTAGTTTTACAATTTCTTAGAGAGAATCAACCGTATGGGAAGCTATCAAAGTGTTCATTTTACCAATCTAAGATCCACTATATTTGGAACATTATCTTTGGGGAAGGTATTGTAGTAGACCTGACAAAGGTGGAGGCCATCATCGAATGGTCAACACCAACCAATGTCCATGAAATATGTAGCTTCATGGGCATGGATGGATATTATCACATATTTTTTGAAGGGTTTTTGAAGATATAAACCCCCTTTAATGAAATCCAAAGAATTAAATAAAAAATTCATTTGGAATAAAAAATGTAAGTGACGTTCCAAAGGTTAAAATTATTACTAATAGCGGTGTCAATCCTAAAAGTACCAAATATGGAGCAAGAATTTATTGTTTGCATTGATGCCTCCAAGGAAGAGATAGGTTGTGCATTGATGCAAGAAGGAAGACTAATAAAGTATGCATCAAGAAAACTTAGAACCCACGAGGAGAACTACGCAACACATGATCTAGAAATGGAAGCTATCGTTTACACCCTAAATATTTGGAGACATTACCTACTAGGAAGGAAGTTTGAATTAAGGACTGATCATTGTGGGCTACAACACATATTTACCCAAGATCATTTAAATGCCAAACATCGAAGGTGGTCAAAATTAATAAGTGAGCATGATTATGATATTACTTACACAAAGGGAACAATAAGCAGAGTGGAAGATGATTTAAGTAGGATACCTCGAATATTTTCAGTGATTCCCTTAAAGACAAACCTTAGGGGGAGGGTGATTTCCACTTGGTACCAAGAAGTTAGCAAGAGTTTAGAGGAGGATGGAATGATGATCCCAAAGTATGAATGGTAGTCCCTAAATGGTGATGGACAACTATGATTCCATGGGAGGATATATGTGCCATCGAATCAAGATATATGCCAATTAATATTGAGCAAAGCACATTGAGTGATATACATGGCACACCCCATTTATAGGAAGATGAGTCAGACTTGAAACCACTCTTCTTTTGGAAGGGGATGAATACAGACATACATCTAGTAGGGTTATTACAACCCCATGATATACTAAAATCTAAATGGGAAGTTATATCAATGGATTTAATTGTAGGACTACCAATCACCACAAGAAGAAATGATGACATATTTGTAGTGGTAGACATGTTTACCAAGAGGGCCCATTTTATACCAGTTAAGACTACATATAAGGCACCATAGAGAGCAAGAATTTTTATTGATGATATTGTAAGATTACATGGAGTACCAAGGAAGATCAATCAGATAGCAGAGCAATGTTTGCAAGATGGTTTTTTACCAGTTTCCAAGAAGCACTAGGAACCCAAATGAACTTCAACATTTTTTATCACCTTAATATAGATGGTCAACTAGAGAGGACCAGTCAAATCCTTGAGGAAATGCAACGAGTGTATGTGATGGACCACTAGTGTAATTTTATTACAATAATGGTTGTCATAGTTCCATCAGAATGGCACCATTTGAGTTCTTGTATCGAAGGCCTTATAGAAGACCTCTCAGTTGGGATCCCCTAAAGGATTAAGTACTAATATGACTAGAAGTAGTACAAGAGATGGAAGAAAAAATGAGTAAAATCAAGGGCCAACTAAAAGAAGCATAAGGTCGACAAGAGAGCTATATTGATGCTCATTGAATAGGCCAAATTTATTAAGTGGGAGATATGGTGTTTTTTAGAGTAAGGAGCCAAATGAGCTCCATAAGGTTTAGAAAGGGAGAAAATTTGTCAGCACGGTTCATGGGACATTTTGAAATAAAATAAAGGAAGGGGTCGACGACATATTGGCTTGCTTTACCTTCATCACTAGCACATATGTATGATGCATTCCATGTGTCTATATTACGTCATCATATTTTAGATCCTTTGCATGTTATTGACTTGGGTCATTTGTAGGTCTTGGGCGAGGGCACAATGATGGCTGAACCAGTTCACATACTAGACCAACAAATTCTATAGCTTAGATCATGATTGGTGGATCAAGTTAAGGTCCAGTGGGACAATTATATTCCTAGTTCCGCTACTTAGGAGGACGTCGAGGAAATGCATCACCATTTTCCTTTTCTGTTTTGAGGACTTCGAGATGAAGTCAATTGTTAAGAGGGGGTGTATGTAGTGACCCATTCTAGTTGACTAAAAATAATATGACATTAGCTTTGATATAGCCTTACATTTCATAAATTATTCTTTAAATACCTCAGGTTGAGGATGGATATATTTGACTTTTACTATTTGTGGACGTGAAAATAATTATTTTCGAGTTTGATGTTATGATAATAATAGTTGTGATGGATGTGTTTTAAGTCTATGTCTAATCATTTGATGGATTCATTATGCATATGTTTACATTAGTTCTTGCTCACAGTTATGAAGATGTTGATGATTATGTCATGATGATGATTTAACATACAAAAATATATTGGTGACTAATATTATTAATCAAATATTGCTAATTATTATTGAGTGTGGAAGGTGACTACCCATATGCACTTACATGTGATGAGTCGAGAGCCTGTGGTTTGGTTTGAATTACATACTATTGTATCATTTTTTAAAAATTCAATTCAAAATTCTTCTTTGAATTCTAACGACATGTTAGTGGCTGCAGGCACAAGTTAGTTTCTTGGCCTAACGACTCACACATGGGTGATGAGGTTGTACAAATATATGAAACTTCATGGGAGGGATGGGATAACATCCTTGATTTCACCCACTAACACTCCCACGACGACTTAGGTTGGAAGGTGTTGGGATACCTTTTCCTTGAATATCATGATGCCATGAGGGTGGATCTCAGATTGTGTCACTCACGAAGATCTCACTGAAGGGGTGCACATCAAGGTATATTCCTTGAACTTAAGCACCATTAATCTCACTATGAAGGGAGACATAGGAGAGGATAGTGGTCTCCATCGTCACACCCAATTTTACCCCTTGTATGGCACTGGATGTTTGCAGGGAAAACAATGTGGCACCCTTGGAACTTCAAGGGAAGTTCTTGAAGGGAACGACCGACTTGGCACCCTTGGCATCAAGAAGAAACTGATTGGTGTGGCACCCTTGGAACTTCAAATGGAATTTCTTGAAGGGCATGACTAACTTTTCATCCTTGGCATCAAGAAGAAGCTACTGAAATATAACTAAGTTATGATAATCATACCAATTCACATAATGTGGTAAATGAGGTTTTAGAACGAAGTTATCTAAAATAAGAATAAACCTTGGAGTAAAGGGAGAATAGGAAGAAATGAAAAGATTGGATCAATTGAGAGCTCTACCCTTCCCATGTTTGGAAAATTTTAGCTAGATAATGTGCATATAAAGTAACTCCAAAGTATATAAGTGTTTTAATAAGAAAATGGGGGAAATGAACATAGAGTTAAATAGAAAGAATAACCCTAAAATAGTTTAGCCTCATCAAGAAAAGAGGGCGGTCAATGAAAATAAAGAATAATAAATTTAATTTCATAAAAAAACCTCCATGTGGCAGGAGCCAACACAAGAATCTCCACCCAAGTGCCAATTTTAGATAAACTAAGGCGTAGTTGGGGGAACAAATTTGAGACCTACCAGTTGATTGCAGTAATGAACAAAAAATAATGAGTATGAAAGGGGGATCATGAGACAACTAGGGGAAGAAATATGGAGTCATGTTGGGGTGAGGAAAATAGTTATTTTGAATAAAAATTTAAATAAATAAATTAGGAGAGCCTTATTGAGAGGCTAACACATGGGTGGGTGAATAATTAAACTCTTAGATTAATAAAATATAATTATTGACACATGAGGCCTCCTATAAAATAAGGGGAAAGTTATGGGAGAGGGGTGGATGGATTACATGATGCTATTATGACTGACTACGAAGCATATAATGAGTTTGTAGAGGTCAAGGTCATTAGAGAGGGAACTCTTGAGCCAAGAGTGCTCTCCTCCATCGGTTAATATTATTCCTCTACTTTATAGCCCCATTGCAACTAGTGGGTACGTGGGGAAGAAGAGTGCCCAAGAAATAGGTTGGGAGGTCAACTGGTGAGTCAACGATGCTTGGTCAGGATGAAACATTATTCACACGTGTGCACATACAATAACAAGAGAGGGAAAGAAGCAACAAAGCTGGGAGAGAATCTCCATCCTTGGTGAATTGTACTTATTGTTTCTATAAAATTTATACTACATGTGTATTGTTGTATAAATAATTACCAAATTGTAAAAGTAAATGATATGAGGATTATATTGTAAATTATGGATTATTGATGTATATGCCTTAATATCTTCGTGTTTACAATGTTGATGGGTGTTTAAAGTACTATGTGATCTTAGTAATGGATGTTGCTAGCGGCTTCTTAGTTTTAAATGAAATTCTTATTTGCTTATGAATACATTTTGAGACTTAATTGAATTTTTATTGGGTTTTAAAAAAAATGGCGTCATAGGGATGGTACCTATAAAAAAAATCATTGTCTATCAACTAATGAAGGTGGATAGAAAGCAAAGGATTTTCACATTAATTCATCTTATAAGAAAACTTGAGGTTTCTCTAAATTTTAACTTATTTTTGGTTTCACGCCTCAAACCACTTGCTTGGCCCTCTGCTCCTTGGCTTCACTCCTCTGCACCTCAATCTCACTTCAGATCACATTGCCACATTTCATTCTTGCACACACTAAATGTGCTCACGAATCTTATATAGGTAATCCACACCTACACTAAGGGGTTGACATGAATGTTGGTTCTTTGGACCGACCCTAAATGGGGTTTGTATTATTCTAAAATGAGTTGACCTTTTGACCTGGGTCCATGATTCCTTGGATCCCCCTTAGCTTTGGATTTTCTCCTAACTTAGACATATTCATTTTGGGTCTCATGTACCTTCCCGGGGTCTCCCCTTAGCTTTGAAATCAATGAAAACACGTTATTCAACAAACTCCCCAAGGTTAAGTTGCAAATTCACGATTATATCTTAGAATCAAAATTTTGCACCATATCTTTTGGAGGATTAGATGTAGTCTATGTGGTCCAGTGGCTAAAAAAATTAGGTACTTATTCTTATAACCACCAAAAATACTTTATTAATTTTAGGTGGTAAGGGGAAAGATAAAATTTGTGGGGGATCCAACCTCCCTAGATCCAAATTTTGTCATCCCCATCAAACAAAGAGAAAATATAGAAGGGAGCACTAATTTATATAGTACCATGCCACCAAATGGAGATACTCTCTTTAAAACTATTTGATTCTAGACAACCAAAGATTTTACAATTAATTCAAAAAGACAGAAATTTATTCCAACATTTGCTCATGGAGTTACCACCGGAAAGGAAGAATGACCATATAATTGAAGTGAAACTATGTTTAAGTCCTAGCAACATTTAGCTTTATAGTTATTCATGTCATCATAAAACATGAATGAATGAGAAACAAAGGCAACATGAGTATCTGACTTATTAAATGATCAATTATAAATTTATGTGCATGAATTAAAGCCTTACATAAGGGAGAAATTAGAAATGCATAATATCACAACCATGGAAAATTCTAGAAGGAAAACCACCTAAAATAAGTTTAAAAGGACATCCCTAATAAGAGGTGACCTTGTCAATGGGCCATTAAAAGTTGAATTGGTGGCCCTTTGTCTTATAGATTTAAATTTGGTAGTGATGAAAATAGATTGGAAGCACTAGTCACCTAGGTAGTGGGCAACCAAAGAGGTTGAAAAAATTGAAGGTAAAACATTAGAAACAATGGGTTCATGAGGAAATGAAGGTTGCTATATGGCAAGCTTATGTGGAATCATTTGACAAGTAATTGGGCCCTCAATTGTAAAATTTCTATAAGACTAGAACATAAATGAACTTAATGATATTTCCACAAAATCACAAGGATGTCTTGGTTTATGCCCCCTTTTAGGTTTTGATTGACCTTAGTTGGAATTATCATTGCCCCTTTTCCCTTGGTTCTTATTCTTATGTTTTTTAGACTCTCTTGTTCCTCTTGAATGGGGTGGGAAGGAAGAGATAATACAAAGCTAACATGTGATGAAGAAAAGGGAAAAGGATTGTTTTGCTATGGAGTATAAATCACCTAAATTGGAAGTCCTATGGTTAAGTTGGGGAGGTTTGAGCTAGACATAATAGGTGCGCCAACACTACTAGGTGGTGGAAGGTTGGTATTTCCTAAAACATTAGCCATGCCAGATTATGAGAAGATACTATAATGATTCTTTTAAAGGGTAAATATCACCAAGCGGTTGTGATAAAGGTCAAGACAAAAGGGGAACTTCTAGGGAAGAAAAGAAACCAATACATCACATAAGTTGACTCAAAGAAAATGGTCTTCTATTCTAAGCAAATATAGTGAGAAAAATGAGCTTCTATTACAAGTTGAAAGAACAATAATTGATCCAATCCTCATTATGCTAAAGTGGTTCTCTCCTCAGTGTTCATTCCTCTCTAGGCCTTAATTTAATGGTCTTCAATGCCTCCCTCTCAATCCTCCACAAGAAAATTGGGCAACTCCAGACTAAGGTACAAATTTGGCATTCTTTTGTATTAGAAGAAGAGAAACACATTACCATTAGTTTGTTGCAATGTAAAAAATAAAGCTCCAATATGTAACCAAAGATCCAAGATGATGTTCAAGATCATTAAACCCATGTGACATGGGCCTTTTTATAGGCTTCTTATTCCTTAATAAGGTTTTACATGGATAATAGGTCCACATTCTAGAGTTTTTGTAGAATATTCATGCTTTGGGGGCTTGATTAGTGATCAAATTTGACAAAATTAAGGAGTGCATTGTGATAATTTTTTACCTTGTCAACAAGGTCAACACTAGAAATGGTCCAGCATGACTACAAGTGACACTAGGAATGGCCTAACATGAGGGTTTTTCTACATGACCATGAAATTGCAATAATTTCATAATTTTTTTGGTCTTTTGGGTACCTCCATCTAAATGGACCATGTGGCAATGCATTGTAAAGATAGGACTACTTCGTACATGCATGATAAAGTACACCAATAACACGGATGAATCACAATTTCTTTTATAGCAAAGGGTTTATAGCTTTTATAAGTTCTTTTTTAGTAAGTAAAGGAAAAGTACATGTATTTATATTTAATTGGGATATTTATTTTACTTTAGTTTTATTGAATGAAGATATTTTAACCCTTGGAGTCCTCACACTTTGTGCACATGCTTCTTTTAAAAAATATTCTTACTCATACTTCATCATAGGGTCCATTGATTCAAAATCTATGTTTATAGGTCGAGGCAACAATATGTTGCTTATGTATACGCAAGAGAAATCTTGCTCTCGATATGGAGTAATATTAATGTATATGAAAAAAAATGACAAAGGATAAGAAAAGAAAAAGACTTGAAAGATTAGTGGAAGTTGATACATCCACAAGCATCCATATGTTAGATATATGACAAGTTCCTATATAAAAACAAGAATCTCCCAAAGATCCATTGGAAACTCTTGAAAATATATTTTCCAAACCTTATGATATTTTGGTTATTAAACTTAAACAACAATAGATTGCTTCAATATAGGAAACAACTATCTAATTAATGAATTCTAAAATAGTGTTGAACAAATAGTGTTCTCTTTTCAAGAAATCAAATACCAATTTTTTTTATAAGTATCAAAACCTAAAAAATAATAATGATCTTATACTTCAACAAATGGGTGACAAGGATAAGCCCATCCAAAATTTGTATGAACTCAAAACCTTACAAAAAGCAAGTGAAAGTAGAGACACCAAAAGGGAGAAGACATAGTCGACACTTTGTATAAAGATACTCAACGCCATTCTAATATATTCGTCTCATGTACTGTGGAAAAATCAAAAGTTTTATCCTCTTAATTTTGAGAAACACACTAAAGTTATTGGTTCTAAGTTACTACGGATAATGGTGTTATATAAGTGGCGGACTTGATATATATGCACATGGCATTATTACTTGTATCAAGCTTGACATAAGACTTAAAAGAGCAAGGATTGTGTGTATTGATACTTCATCGCTAGATGCATATACCCTTGTTGCATTACCACTAATTTGAAAGAACCATAACCTACATCACCTACTCCTTTTACCATGGATTTTCATAAATTGGATCTTGTACCTCCGAATCAATCAAAATTGGAAAGTTCATAATCCATAGCCGAGTTGTATCAACATCTCAGTAATCATGTTGAATGATAGCATTATCAATTTTCAAATGAACCTCAACATTCTTATTGTCACAATTCAACTTTCCAAATGTTGATAAGAAGCATTGATAGCATAGTTCTGAATTAATATTGATAAGTAAACTCTCATGGATATTCTACTGGATAGTTTGTCACAACAAATTTGATGAAAAATTGACCAAAAACTAAAAACTATAGCATGAGGGTTAATTTTCCTTATATTTCTAAACCTATTAATTTATTTTTTTATCTGCATTGCATGAAATATTCAAAATGCAAAAAAATATAGTAGTGAAATATCAAACACACCAATCACAATGAATACCTATATAGGACTTGGGAAACCCTTTTGAGACAAAACCCAATTGGATGGTGGGGTTGCTATGTTTGGCTCTTTATTTGAATGGAAATAGTGCAAATACAAAGGAGTGAGACATGTAGCCCGTTGACTACTACAAAAAGTGAAAATTCTCAACCAGTTGTAGTGATAGATTTATTTCTCCTACTTATTATTTCAATAAGTTATTATTCAGAAATCTTCCGTCAAATATCAAAATAAATACTCCTACAACATTCACAAAAATATATGGAGAGAAATAAACAGTAGAGAACACAAGCAGAAGAAACAATCACATGTATATAGTTATTTTGGACCGAAGTCCCTAGAAAAACCCAATGTGGGAAAACCGGTGCAGCAGATGAGGGTTTTATTATTTCTTCAGAAAATGATATCTTACAGGGAAATATTCGACAGATAATTTCTCAACCACCTGAGACTGGATGCCTAGCTTTCTCAGACAAATATCTGATAGTCAGATCAACCCCTGGAAGCCCCTGCGTCAGTCTGCGTGATTCTCTGCGCAGTCCCAGAGATGGACTGCGTGAATCTACATGGAGACTACATGGGGTCTCTGCGCTGTAGCTTCAAGCTACCTTCAGTGACCCACTGCTGCTCTCCGACCCTGATCTCGATCACCCCTGACCTCCTCCTGCTTCTACAACTTCTCGCCCTGCAACTCTCCCGCTGAAATCAAATTCTACATCAGAATGGATCTCCTTCGAGTATTGAGTGTGTGCCCGTTTTGTCTTCCAAGTGACCCTCAAGTCTTCTTTTATAATCTTCTTGTTAGAGAACCAATGGCCCATATTAATAGATTAAACAATGGCTAAGATTAAATCTTGACTTAATCCATGTTTTTTAGAAGATTCACACTCTAAATTATTAATGCCCTTTAATTATTTCATTTTCCTAAGTTTGGACTTAGGGTCTTCATTAAAATAATTAATTATTTTAATAATTCTAAAACCGAGTGGAATTTCCATAAACTGTTCCTTGGTTCTTTGGAATGTTGTTGTCCAAGCCTCCCTGCAAAGTTTGAGACTTGGAATACTTCCGAATGCTACAAAAATCAACACTCTCTCTTAGCGAGGAAAGTGTTCCAACAATATGCCTGTCGCATGCTGTTCTAATTCTGAAGCACCCTCTACGACGCTGCCCACTGTACTGCTGCCTTTGACACTGCCACTGTCACTTGTTGCATCTATATTGCAGCTCCCTCTGAATATTGAATCCTCCATTCCTGCTACTGGAAGGGATTCTTCATCATCCCCATATTTTCTCTGAAGTAGACAAACTTTGTCTTACCCAGAGCCTTGGTGAGGATGTATGCCACCTGTTCTCCTGTTGGATTGTACTGCAGCTGAACAGCTCCACGTTGTACCTAGTCCCTGATGAAGTGACACTTAATGTCGATATTTTTCGACCTATCATGAAACACAGGATTTTCATAGAGCTTTATGCAACTCTGATTATCACATAAAATGTTAGTCGCTTCCATTTTCTCCTTGAGTATATTTACTAACAGTTTCCTAAGCCATATGGCTTCGCACGAAGCTATGCTAGCTGCAATATACTCTGCCTCTGCTGAGCTCAGTGCCACAGACTTCTGTTTCCTACTGTACCAGGAAGTCATTCCTGATCCCAAACTGAAACAATACCCACTAGTACTCTTCCGATCAACTGAAATTCTAGCCCAATCTGCATCAGTAAAACCGCTCAACCTGACATCCTTGTCGTGGGTGTACTTCAATCCAAGCTTGACTGTCCCTCAAAGGTACTTGAGAACATGCTTGGTTGCTGCCCAATGTTCATTCCCGATCCCAGACTGAAATAGTACCCACTAGTACTCTTCCGATTAACTGAACTTCCAGCCCAATTTGCATCAGTAAAACCACTCAACCTGACATCATTGTCACGGGTGTACTTCAATCCAAGCTCGACTGTCCCTTGAAAGTACCTGAGAACATGCTTGGTTGCTGCCCAATGTGCCCTCTTCGGTTCAACCATGAACTGACTTAGGGTATTAACAACATAACAGATGTTTGGCCTTGTATTTACCATATACATCAATGACCCTATGAGTTGTCTATATAGCGTAGGTCATCTTCATCATCATCAGACGTGTCGATTTTCCTCCGGTTGGTAATCATTGGAGTGGTCATGGGTCTACAATCCTCCATCTGAAATCTCTTCAGAATCTCTGTAGTGTATCTTCCTTGACCAAGGAAGATCTCCCCATCCTGCTGCCAAACTTCCAACCCCATAAAATAGTGCACCTGTCCCAGATCCTTCACATCAAACTCTACAACTAAATTCTTCTTGCAATTTGTGATGAGCCTTGATGATCCTGTCAAGAACATATCATCCACATATAATACCAGTATCAACGGCTCACTCCCTACTCTTAGATAGTAGATATTGGGATCTACGTCACTCTTGACAAATCCCATATTTTGTAAATAGTTGTCAATTCGACCATACCAGGCTCTGGGAGCTTGCTTCAATCCATACAATGCTTTCTTCAACCTAGACACACGAGTCCTCTGATCATGTGTCTCAAAGCCCTCCAATTGTTCTATATACACTTCTTCTTCTATCACACCATTTAGGAATACCGTCTTGACATCCATCTGGTGAATTTCCCATCCCATCTGCACAATAAGGGATATCACGGACCTGATAGATGTGTATCTGGCTACTGGGGCGAAGGTTTCTTCATAGTCTCTTCCTTCCTTCTAAGCATACCCCTTAGCCACAAACCTGGCTTTAAATTTCTCGATGCTGCCATTTGCAACATGCTTGATCTTGTAGATCCACCTGGATCCCACAACAAATTTTTCCTGTGGTCTGGGTACTACTTCCCAGACATCATTTGTCATGATGGAACTATACTCTTCCACCATTGCATCAACCCATACCTGGTGCTGAGCAGCTTCCCAGAAACTGGAAGGTTCTCCGACTTGAGCAACTAAGGCTTGATACCTCTCAGGCTGCTTACGCTATCTCTTCTCATTCTTGGGATTTCCGACAAAATCCTCTGCATCCCTCAGAAATTGTAGAAGTTCCCTGCTCGTTCTTCCACTGGTAGTGGGTGGATTTATCGGCTCTCCTTCTTGCACATCCTCAGGAGACCCATCCTTTGGATCACTATGCCTTGGAGAGGCAACTAGATTTGTTGTTACTGGTTGATGGGGCTAGACCAGAGGCTCTTACTCTGACTGTGTAGCAGAAGGAAGTTCTCGTGATCTTCTGAAAGATTTTACCTCCATAAATTTCACATCTCTTCGCACTACTACTTTCTTGCTCTCAAGAACGTAGATGCGATAAGCCTTTGCATTCTCACTATATCCTACCAAATACCCCCTTTCAGCAGTCATCTCCAACTTCTTCCTCTCCTCACTAGGTACATGATAGTAAGCTATGCTACCAAAGATCCTAAAGTGACTCACTTCGGGCTTGCTGCTAGTGAAGACACTTTCTGGTGTGATCTTTCCCAGTGCAGTGTGAGGAGTTCTATTCTGAATGTAGATAGCTGTATTACACGCTTCAGCCTATAGGAATTTGGGCATGTCTTGGTCATACAACATAGCTCTGGTTTCTTCAACAATGGTTTGGTTCTTCCTTTCTACCACTCCATTCTGTTCCGGATTGTATGGAGTTGTCCATTCTCTTTTGATGCCTTCCCTTGCACAAAACCCGGTGAATTATTTACCTATGTATTCACCTCCATTATCTGATTGCAATACCTTGATCCGCTTCCCTGTCAGATACTCCACCAGAACTTTGAACTCTTTAAATCGACTGAAGACTTCATCCTTAGTCTTCAAGAAGTATATCCAGGTTTTCCTGGAATGGTCATCGATGAAGGTGACGAAATATTCGACACCACTAAGAGCTCTCGTGGACACTGGTCCATAGATATATGAGTGTATTAGATCTAACACACCCTTGGCCCTATTGTTGCTTCTCTGATATGCTTCCTTGGCATATTTCCCCAATACGCACCCATTGCAGACATCATCCCGCTTGGTGCTCAATTCTGGAACACCTGTGACAGTCTTCTAGAGAGTTCTCAATGCCCTATGATGCAAATGCCCCATTCTCCTATGCCATAGCTCATTCAGATCGTCTCATCTGCGATGCCAACCAGTGCCATTGGGAAATCAAGCTGCAATTTGTACAACTTGTTGCTTCTTACCCTGATTTGTGCCTTCTTCTTCCAATTGGTGTGCTTGACATAGACTTTATTACAAAGAAATTAGATGTCATATCCTCAGTTTTGAAGTTGTGACACTGAGAGTAGATTCATCCCCAAACCCGACACATGCAGTACATTAGTTGCCCAGATTTTGTTCCTTGCCTCGGTCTGAAAAAATACGGTGCCTTTCCCAATGGGAGTGCACTTTGCTTTATTACCCAT
This sequence comes from Pinus albicaulis, assembly GCA_034641835.2. Classification (NCBI taxonomy): domain Eukaryota; kingdom Viridiplantae; phylum Streptophyta; class Pinopsida; order Pinales; family Pinaceae; genus Pinus; species Pinus albicaulis. The sequence continues at coordinate 1,051,289,925 of CM076584.1, read as the reverse complement.
GGTTATTTTGAAATTCATCTGCTCTTCTTGGTAGTCGGAAAACTAGTCCTGTACTCTCGTCATGTGGGCAGATGCTCCACTATTAATATAACAGACATCTGAGGACGTAGGGCTTGATACACAAGCAAAATCTTCCTCTAATCTGGATGCCAATACAGACACATCGTGATCGATCCGTTCTATTGTGCTTCCCCTCCCTCTTGGAGGACTGCGTGAACCCTTCTGCGCTGTTGCTCTGCAGCACTGCGTAGACCTTTGTTCACTGATAGATGCTCCCTCTCTGTTATTCATCTCTTGCTCTGATACCATGTGAAAATTCTCAACCAGTTGCAGTGATGGATTTTTTTCTCCTACTTATTATTTCAATAAGTTATCATTCAGAAATCTTTCGACAAATGTCGAAATAAATACTACTGCAACATTCACAAAAATATATGCAGAGAAATAAAAAATAGAGAACATAAGCACAAAAACCAATCACATGTACACAGTTATTTTGGACAAATGTCCTCGAAAAAACCCAATGTGGGAAAACTGGTGCAACAGCTGAGGGTTTTATTATTTCTTTAGAAAAAGATATCTTTACAGGGAAATATTCGGCAGATAATTTTTGAACCACCTGAGACTGGATGCTTAGCTTTCTCGGACAAATATCTGACACTTTGATCAGCCCCTGGAAGCCCCTGCATCAGTCTGTGTGATTCTCTACGCAATTCCAGAGTTGGACTGTGTGAATCTGTGTAGAGACTGTGTGGGGTCTCTGCGCTGTAGCTTCAAGCCACCTCCAGAGACCCCTTGCTGCTCTTCGACCCTGATTTCAATCACCCTTGACCTCCTCCTGCTTCTGTAACTTCTCGCCCTGCAACTCTCCCACTGAAATTGAATTCTACATCAGAATGAATCTCCTTTAGCTACTGAGTGTGTGCCCGGCTTGTCTTCCAAGTGACCCTCAAGTCTTCTTTTATAATCTTCTTGTTGGAGAACCAACGGCCTAGATTAAAAGATTAATCAATGGCTAAGGTTAAATCTTGACTTGATCCATGTTTTCTAGAAGATTCAAACTTTGAATTATTAATGCCCTTTAATTATTTCCTTTTCCTAAGTTTGGACTTAGGGTCTTCATTAAAATAATTAATTATTTTAATAATTCTAAAACCGAGTGGAATTTCCACAAATTGTTCCTGGGTTCTTTGAAATGCTGCTGTCCAAGCCTCCCTGCAAAGTTTGAGACTTGGAATACTTTCGGATGCTACAAAAATCAACACAAAACACAAGCCTTATTTGTTCTTCCTTCTCTCTATACACTCTTAACTACTTCTCTCTACTATGGAACAAAGTGCGCTCAAATAGAATGGAACCCCTTTTCCTTCTAGTGGCTTGGTTATAGCACAACCCCATGCCCAACTAGGGATTTAATTTGATCCATTCAACCCTCAACATGATTTACAATTCAAACCTTCTAGAGTGTTCTTCAACATCCCCATGTGGCTAGCCCCATTTCCATGAGTAAATGGGGTTGACATGGCATCCTCGTGAATTGTGATGGGCAATCATAATAGGTTAACTTCCAAGAGACATAACTTTTGCGTTTAAACTCAAAACAACGTGATTCTTGCTTGGAAAGGTATTCGAGTGTTGAATAGTACCAGGGGATGAAACACTTAATAGACAGTTACATTCCTGAAATTTCCATTTAAGGCCTCAAACTAGCCCCAAAAGGTTTATGATCCCAATTTTCCAAACTAAGTCCCACTGCTAAAATTGCTCCTATAAGCTAATTTCTCTAATTTTTCCACTGTGAAAGCATCAATATAGATGAAAAACAATATAATGATCCAATATCGATCAGATATCCACTATTAGGAATTATTATGGATGGTTTTACGATCATCCATGATGACATTTGAATTCTTTCCTAAGGACATCTTGTTATGTTTGATCAACTCTACAATCATATAGTCCTCATTACTCCCTTTGATAATTGATTAGAAATAAGAAAAATTTCTTCTTAATAGTTCTAATGATAATCGTCCTTGCTTCCTTTGCACGCATATACACACTTTATGATGGGAATACCATCATGTCACATGTGATGTTTGGAGCATATGTTGATGTTTTTAACCTATCACCTTGTTATTCAACTCTCCAGGGTTTCTTACTCGAAGAATTCTTGTGGATTGTAGCCACTCTTTTCCTTAAGACATCTTTGTTTAATCACTTTTAGCTTCAGTATTTATTTTTCACTATCTTTGTCATTTCTTGAAGACCATTCTTTAATAAAACTTTTGACTATTTGTGCATACACATTTAAAATCATGTTTTCTTTACTAATTTTGAACAAGTTTGTATGAAGCTATTTTGGAGGCTACAAATATGAAGATAAGCTCTCCACTAGAAACTTGTTATTGCTTTTACATAGTCAAGGTGTTGTCAACATTGGTCATCATTTTAGTGGTTAATCCAAGATTCCATGATATCCAATTGGAGTCATATCACATTCAAGACATTTTCACCAAATCCTTCACAATATCAAATTTGTTGAACTTTGTATTGTGCTTCGCATGGAGTTACCATTAAGTGGGGAGTATAGTAATGATACTTCCTTACCCTCAAGTTAAGCTTAGGGAAATATGTTAGTGTTAACTAATTTTTACTTATGGGTTAAGTATTATTAGATCGGTGCGACTAAAATGTCATAAATTTTGTTATTCACATTTTTTATATATACCTTGTGCCCTCTATATCAATCATTGTCATTATTTTAACCTTAATGAATATCTTGCCTTTATGCATATATATGTGTCCATTGGTTACATGGAGTTAACAAATATTAGATATTTATATGCTAACAAAGGGTAATCCAATGGCAATACATTCACTTTTATTTTAATCACATACTTTCACCATGTTGAGTGTTTGGGCACATAACACTATCCATATAAAGATACATGTTCGATGGTGTAGTTTTGATGACCTGGAAATTAGCTTTAGAGAGTCTCTACTACGAGGCTTGCAAACAAGACATATAGCTTTTCCTCAAAATGCAAGTGGCTTGGCATGGAGTTACCATTAAGGGGGGATTATAGTGATGACTCTTCCTTGCCCCCAAGTTAAGCTTAAGGAGATATGTTACTGTTAACTAATGTTAACTTATGTGTTAAGCATTATTAGATTGTTGTGACTAAAACACCACAAATTTTGTTATTTACATTATATATATATATATATATATATACCTTGTGCTCTCTATATCAATCATTGTAATCATTTTAGCCTTATTGAATGTCTTGCCTTTATGCATATATATGTGTCCATCCATTGCATGTAGTTATTTAATATTAGATCTTAGTATGCTAACAAAGGGGCCAATGCTAATACATTTGCTTTCGTTTTAATCAAATACTTTCACCATCTTGAGTCTTAGGGCACATAACACTATCCATATAAAGATACATCCATGTTTGATACAATTATGATGACATGACAATTAGCTTTGGAGGGTCTCTACTATGAGGCTTGCAAGCAAGACATAGCTTTTCCTAAAAATGCAGGTCAAATTTGTTTAACTTTGTATTGTGCTTGGCATGGAGTTACCATTAAGGAGGTATGAGGTATTATAGTAATGACTCTTCCTTACCTTCAAGTTAGACTTAAGGATAGATGTTAGTGTACTAATATTGACTTATTTATATATAACGTCACAAATTGTGTACTAATGTTGACTTATTTATATATAACATCACAAATTTTGTTATTTATATTTTATATATATATACCTTGTGCCCTCTAGATCAATCAATGCAATCATTTTAACCTTATTAAATATCTTGCCTTCATGTATATATATATGTCCATCAGTTTCATGGAGTTAATAAATATTAAATCTTAATACGTTAACAAAAGACATTCCAATGCCAATACATTCACTTTTATTTTAATCACATACTTTCACCATGTTGAATGTTTGAGCACATAAAACTACTCATACAAAGTAAACATGGTGTAATTACAATGACATGAAAATTAGCTTTAAAGGGTCTCTACTATGAGGCTTGCAAGCAAGACATAAGATTTTCCTGAAAATGCAGGTATGTTCACTATGCACAACAATGACTGAATCACATACCCCGCATGCATTGCATACTATAACTATTGCTAATTCGTGATACTTGTTCTTATAGTGAAGGGAAGTCAAAATTTTATATGATATGAATTAACTCAAATTTTATAGAACAAATATGTGACGTTCCTATAGTTTCCATCTGAACAAGAGGGAATAAAGTATTCACAATACGCTTCAAGCAAAGAATTATAATGAGAACCATATATTCTATCATAAAATAGTGTTTTACAATCGTGTTGACTACGTTGATGAAAAGATGAACTAGTGTAATGCTATCACCAAAAAGAGATATTTTCGAGCTAGAAATTGGAGTTGTTTACTGAAGCAATAGAATAATTTGGATGTCAGTTTTTTTGCTGGAATCAAGTAAAAAATAATTCAAAAAATCAGATAGTTGGAGTGTTTGAATTGCATTTTTGATGGTGGAAATGGATTCAGCTCCATCAAAAACCCTTACGGCACCCAAAATACTGAAGTTTAACAACTGTAACCTAGATTTTAAAAAATCTTTACCAGAATTTTTCATAATCTTACCAAAATTTCTGGATTATTCTGTGAGTTTTTTTAGACTACGACCATATATTTAGATTGCATATTCTGCGAGTGATGTCATATGTTCCTAGATTACAAATCATGCCAACCACTACTTGCAAATGATTAGAGTTTACGCTCTTGTCATGCAATGGCCTCTTATATCCATTTCAATACCAATTACGAATTAGAGTTTACGCTCTTGTCATGCAATGGCCTCTTATATCCATTTCAATACCAATTACGTTGATTGTCAGGTGGATTCCTGTTTCAACCATCTATTTACTTCTATTTCATTTTCTTACTCTAAGCACTGGATCTTGATCAGTTACAGCATGATCCATATCTTAAGTCCAATGAAAACTGAATGTGTGAGACTACACCGTCACTAGCAGTTTTTCACAACAAGGCCAATGCCACTTGCCTGATAACCCTCACTCCATCCATGAACCGGAAAACAATTGCTTGAACAATGAAGCAGGGAATCAAGATTACATGGACAGATACTTGACGCAAAGCAGAGAGACTTCTTCGTCCCTTCAACTGCACATATCTTCTGACTTAGTTACTTTGTTTCCTCTCGAGCAATTCAATCAACGACTTATTTTCAAGGCACTCAGAAACAAATGCTCTAAACTTGCCTCTCGGCAAAAGAGACCGAGTTCTGACATTCCATGTTCGTCCACCTCTTTGACTCCTACAATTGAATTCAAAAGATTGGATCATTGTTGCCACTTGACTACTTCCAAAGCAAAACCATTGTCCTTGTGCAAATATTCGAAGTGATTGCAGTGAGTAGAGCAATTGCATAGACTACAAATTATCATTCTTACCCGTCAAGAAGCGCCTCATCTCATCAATTTCTTTTCCATGTGGAACTTCCTCTTCTTCCTCTCCTCTAATGGACATAGCTTGCCAGCGCAGGTTCTGAAGTTGCTTCAAGTATGTATCCACACTACCTTTTTCACCCTGAACAACAAATGGAGTTAGAACAAAAACCAAAACAAATGATGCTGTCTCGCTACATGTTTAACCACTAATATATAATTCTAAAAAAAAGGATGTGTTAAAACCTCAAGTAGTAGGGATTTGGAGTTTACCAAGGCCAGGCATAAGTTCAAAAATTAGTATCCTACTGCGCAGGAATTGTGGCCTTAATACCATGGTGACTTTATGCCAGATTACTTTCTACTAAAGGCGTGAGGCTTCTAATGGATAACGTCCTATGAAAATGCAGATATACGTATTTGGCATATTGCAATAGAGAACGTGAAGATATATTAATGTCCACAATGGGTTAATGGAACTGAGAAAACAATCAGCATGTAAGGTTTAACCACGGAAGCGCCTAAATCATCTCTTAAAGATAGTACATCTAAGCTAAATATAATCGACAACATATGAAAACATAAAGTAGACAAGTCTGTCACGACGACAAGCAGGTTTCGTTGATGTTATTTGTGATTACACTTCCGTACCCGTAAAACAGGTCCATAAAATTCCTTAAGTAAATTGATCATCTCAAGCCCACAAAATCCGCTAATTCCTTATACTCATTCATCTAAGGTGTTATAGAAAAGATATCTCCATTGCAAAGATAGAGACTAGCAGTGAAAGAATCCAAAGGTTGAGTTACAAAGAGTTTGATAAGTGATTCAAACAGATGGACGAAATGCGAAGAGGAAAAACATAGAAACCAATGCTTAAGCTTTAATTTGGTGTAACTGGCGGCAGTAAAAGAAGTCAGACTTATGTATTCTATAGATCTATGATGATTTACCTTATATTGGTCAAGACAAATACCATTGAAGCAAGCTACAAAATAATCAATGTAATATTTACAAATCCTGCTCTAAGAAAAGATTCGAGTATACTAGATGTAGGATGTAGAATGCTATTGCAACTTCCATGATCAAATACTGCTCTGCAATTCTAGAACTAAAGAACTTCAAATATGTACAAATTGGAATAACAACCCTAACAGAAACTTATCATCATGATACAAGGTGTGTTGTCTCAGGCTTCAGCACGTTATAATATTTTTACATGTCTAAGATCATAACCAGAGTCTTCCTTGGAATAAGAAAACAGCTTCTGCCCATTAAAGCGATAGTGTGTAGATCCTTGCGATATATGAATATTGTCACAACAGAAATCTTGGAACTTTTTATTCATCAATGGAGCAAAGAATAAGAGATTGAGGGCATTTATTACATATACAGCTTAGTCTGGAGGGTATTCTAGGTTTTGAAAGGACAAAAATACAGACAGCCATACAATATACAATTGAAGATAGTGATCATATTTAGAACTTATTTGTAGACTAATCATAAAGTTTCATTAACAAAATGATGTGATAATGAAGAACTTGATATATTAAATAAAATCCATCCTATGGCTTCACTTTAGAAAATTAATCTGGAGGCTTTAGGTTTTAAAGCAATTCTACTTGGCATAATTTAAAAAATAATCTAATGTCTGCAGGTTTTTTTTGACCCGATGGAACACTTAAAATTCTATATTACCATTTGAACGGTGATAGTTTCTTATTCTCACGACAGGCATGACTCATCCTACACAAACACACACCCCTTCTCGGACATGACTTTGCTCTATGGGTTCCTTTTAAGCTTTGTAAACGGTAAACGATATGCAACCCACAGCAATGCATTAAATGTTGTATATGTTGGGATATACAACATTTACATCCAAAGGTATATATCCCCAACTATACAACATTTAATGCACTGTTGCGGGGGGTGCATATTGTTTACCTTTGTGGACACACTAATCACACAGGTGAATTCCCATGACAGGCAGTGCATAATCCACCAATCGCAATCAATGTTGCAAATATCAGCATCGGGATAAAATCAACAAGGGCCCAAAAAACCAAAATATCATAAAACTCAGGAAAATATTGATTAAAATTGACAAACATCAATAAAATTTAGATACCACCAAAATATTGGTAAAAATCGGCAATCAGCAAAAAAATTCGCGATTTCAAGATTTTATCGTGATAAAATCTGGATGTTTGCAACACTGATCCCAATCCACCACTATATTTGTTATTTATTAAAGCAGCCCCCATCGAATGATGATATCAAATACAGGGAGTTGTTCATTGTTAATGTGTTTGGGCCAATTTGGTATGTATATTGTTGATTATCAAATGCCTAAAAGCTAAGATTATGTGTTATCTTTTAAGAGATCACAGGTACAAATTCGGAGGGGGTAGAGTATGTACACCTCTGTAGACTTTAGTCGTCAAAATGTTGTATGGAGGGGGGTTGCTTGTCCCAAAAACAAGGGGGTCTCATACACCAATTTGGTGTCTTGCTTGGCCATGACCTTAATGTTGATTTTTGGTAGCATCAGATGTGCTCTAAGTCTCAAATTTTGTGGAAAGGCTTAGACACATGCATTACAAATAATGCAGACATCATTTTGGGAAATTCTACCCAGAGACAGTTTCATAAGAAAAATTAATGAGGACCCTAAGTCTAACTTAGGAAATTAAAATAACTAATCAGTATTAATGTAAATTGTGGGTGAAACTTCTAGAAAAAACATGTCAAGTCTAATATAATCTTAGTTGTTGATTGGAGATCTAATCTCGGTCGTTGATTTGTCAATGAGAAGACTATAAAGGAAGACTTGAGAGTCATTTGTAAGAGAGACCGAGAGGATCTAGAGATCGAATTTTTCTGATGGAGCAAGTGCTCAGACGAAAATAAGATCTAAGCAATTCTTGATTGCAGTGAGGGGCAGAGTAATTCCGGTTGGAGATTTTTCCTGAGAGCAGATCAGTAGAGGCAGCATAGCAGCTACGCAAAGGCAGCGCAGTCCCACGTAGAGGCAGCACTGCAACCTTGAGGGAATCCAAAATTCAGCTGAGGGTTAGCCAAATCTAGTGTCGAAAGCCAGGATGTGAGACCGAAAGAGGCCAGAAGGGTAGATCCAGCCAGCAGAAGACCAACAACGCAAAAACCACGCAATCTCCACGGAGAGTGATGCAGAGACTATGCAACACAGTGGAGGGCTTGCCATCCGGGGTTTGTTAGTCAGTCGGGCTTCCAGTATCAGTGTGAGATTTCTCTCACTGACTCTTTCTCAGTCACATTCTCTACAGGGATTGCCAGAAAGGCATCCCAGATTTGTATTCAGAAAATTACTGCATAATATATAAACCCTCAGATCAACTGCACCGATTTTCCCGCATTCAGTTTTTCCAGGGACAATTGTCCAAAAATAGCGGTGTCCTGTGTTTGCATTATTCTTTCCTGCTCAGTTTCTGTTTTCACAAATGTATTTTAATGGGTGAAGGTTGCTTCAGTAATTGCTTCGATATTTTAAGAAGTAATCTTAAATAACTTGTTTAAATCAGATTTGCAAGTAGGAGAAGTAGTTCAGCTTATTGCAATAGGGATTCCAGATCTGGGATCTAGGTATTTTCACATGGTTTCAAAGCTTGCATTATGAAACAGGAAGAGCAGATCCAACGCGTGATGGAGGTTAGAAAGCTGCAGAAAACAACAGTTCGAATCACCAGAGGGATTGCGCAGTCCAGGCCAAGAGGGTTGGATTTCCAGGAAGGTCTCTCTCTGAGTGAGTCGACAGAGAGGTAAGACTTCCAGATTGGAATTTTGTCGAGGTAGATGAAGCAACACAGAGCTAGTGGGATGTAGTTTCTGCAGGTAGATCTTGATTTTGCCAGGCGGAAAGTCGTAAGAAGAAGAAGAAGCAGCACAATAATGGAATTTTCTCTCTCAGGAGGTTCCTAGCCAGGGAACTTCAGTTTTTCCAAGATCTGAGTAGCAGATCCAGGCAACAGATCTACGAGCTCCACAAGGAGTGCGTAAGCCTGCCCAACGTTGCGCAGTGGGGGAAGAAGAGCAGATTTGACAGATTTGATGACCATGGCAACTCACGGGCTCAAAGATCAGGACCGGTTAGAGGGAGCCTCTAACTACATGATCTAGAAGGTAAGAATGTCTTGTCTTCTGGATGATTATGATCTGAAGCCTTTTGTGGAGAACATGGTAGCTATCCCAATAGACCCAGATCTGTTGAAAAAGTACAAGGCTGAAATGGCGAAGGCGAAAAGGCTACTCCTGGATGGAGTCAAGGACCACGTTGTGTCCCATATTGCTGGCAAAGATAGTGCCAGGCAGATGTGGGAAAGCCTTGGCCACGCTATATGAGGGATCTTTTAAGCCTCGAAAGATGTACTTAGAGCAACAACTGAGGATGGCGCAGATGCGGAGAGGGGAGCGCATGATTTTGTTCTTGACGAGGCTTCAAGAAATCCATGACCAATTTGCAGTTGTGGGGTCTACCCCTTCTTCTTCGGCAATGGTGAGACTGGAATTGAATGCAATCACCAAATATTTTTTCCAGAGTATCTTGGGCAGAGCAACCTTGCTAGGCTGGGAAGATATGTGGGTTGCTCTTCAAGAAGAAGAGCTAAAAAGAGTCTTGGTCAAGTGCAAACTTGACAGTAGCAATGGTAGTGGAACAAAGGTGAAGCAGGAGGAGTAAGATGTAGCCCTTGCATCTAAGGGATAGCAGGAGCAACAAAGACATAAGAAAGATGTCTCGAAGATAAAGTGTTTCAAGTGTGGTGAAATTGGTCACTACGCTACCTAGTGTCCTTTGAACCAAAAGGACAAGGATGAGAAACACGATCTGAAGGTTGTAGCTGCGAAGATCGATGAGGATGAGTACGCCATGAGTGCACACACATATCTGGGAGGGAGATGGGGAGACATTGAGCTGTAAGTTTGCAAGACCTTTAACTGGGCAGGATCCTGGAGGAGTCCACCTCTTGGATCACATCCTTACTACGGGTGCCCATAATCAACAGTAGCAGGCTGGAGGAGTTTTCACTCAGTGCAGAGGAGTGCAAAGAAGACAAATGCAGTGGTTAGCAGCGCTAACTTCTGAGCAGTGCAGAGTAGAGTTGCAACAACGCAGAGGGATGCAGTGTAGAGCAGCAGCAGCGCAGTGATTCAAAGGGACAGCGTGGGACTAGCAGCAGTCAATGTTTCAGCACCGAGATGCATCTTGAACACTTCTTCAGATTCATGGATGTTTTTCAATTGCTTCTCTCAGTAGCTGAGTAGTAGTGCAGAGTTAGAAGTGGCACTACTAGCAGCAGATGCAACATTTGAGAGGGAGTTGCAGTACGGATGTAGTGTTGATCGTGGCAGGGTCAACAGCAGTACAGTGTAGCAGCAACGCAGTAGTTGGTGGACAACGTGTTAGACATCATCAGCGCAAAGGGAGATGCTTCAGAGTCAGAGCAGTGTGCAACAGGGCATATCTGTTAGAGCACATTCCTCGCCAAGAAGGAGTGTTGATTTTTGGTAGCATCGGATGTGCTCTAAGTCTCAAATTTTGTGGAGAGGCTTAGACACATGCATTATAAATAACCCATAAATCGTTTTGGGAAATTCTACGCAAAAACAATTTTATAAGAAAAATTAATGAGGACCCTAAGTCTAACTTGGGAAATTAAACTAGTTAATCATGTTGGAAATACTGAGAGGGGGGTGAATCAGTATTTCTTTTCAATTGTTAATTTTTTTTTTTTTTAACTGAAACGGGTATGGATTTTATTAGTAGGGAACTCCGAATGGCCTTAGCCTTACATCTTTTAGTGCAATTCTTTTACATTTTCTGTTTCCAACAATTTTCGAAATTCATGGTATACAAATTGTTTCTGGATCTTCGCCATTTGTGCTTAGATCTACTTGGGCCAAGACGCAGCCTTTGTTGGCATAGAAGTCTGCCTCTTTGTTTGATTCTCTGAGAATGTGATAGCATTTGAAGGAAGTGAAGTCTTGGAGGAGGTATCTCAGCCTTTGCAGATTCTTGTTTAAACCAGCTTCATTGAATTGGCCTTGCGTATGTATTATTTTGATCAGGATTTCTGAGTCTCCGAATGCTTGCAGATTCCGATGTCCTCTTTCTTTGGCTATTTGGCAAAATTTTAACAGGCTAAGAATTTTTGCTTGATTGTTAGTTCGTTGACCTAGACCCCAACTGAAGGTTTCTATGATGCCTCCATCAGGAGAGTATATAAGTCCTCCAGCTCCTGCTATCCCAGGGTTGCCTTTAGAGGCACCGTCAAAAAAGGCTGTTGTTATTCCTTGCTTCCTCCACCAATTCTGAAAAGCTTCATCCTTTTCTCTTAGCCTCCACTCAGGATTTCTGAGGGGTTTTTTTGTGCTGTGTATCCGTTGGATGAATGCTTGAATGCCAAGCCAATTCTTTTCCTCTTGCTGCATCGAATTGTCCTCTTTGATTTTCTGAGAATTCAAAATTTCTAGGAGTCCTTTTGCTTTTGCTGCTACCATGTTGGGGGTCCAAGTTACATTGTTAAATATCTGCTCATTTCTAGCTAGCCAAAGCTTCCAACACACTAGCTTGGGGAGAGTGATCCAGATTCTGGCCCATGATGAGTTTAGGGAGAGTGACGGGTACTCTTTCCATGATAGGAATAAGTCCACAACTGAAGTTTTAGTGGGGGTTATAGACTTTAATCCTTGAAGAGTATGGGTCCAAACTCTGTTTGCATATGGACATTCAACAAATAAATGATCCATGGTTTCCATGGTTTCTTTGCAAAGTGTGCACCTGTGCGGACCTGCAATGTTTCTTTTCATAAGGTTTTCACCGGTCAAGATCTTTCTATGCATTAGAGTCCAAAAGAAGAAGTTTACCTTGGGCAACGCCATTGGATCCCATACCTCTTTCCAAAATTTTGCTGGTTGAATTCGGTCTTTGTGTGTTTGCATCAATTCATATCCTTTGGCTGGGGTGTATGCTCCTGTAGGTCCCCATCCCCATTTATCCTTTTCTGATTTATGCACCGGGGCAGCCTCACGAAGTTCCTGTTTGAGCATTTCTGATTGCTGCAATAGGTGAGCTGGGATATCTTTGAAATCCCAATCAATCCAGAGCCCAGACTCGTTCCACTTTGAGATATCGTAGAGCGTCTTGTCCCCTTTGTTTTCTAAATACTCACATATCTCATGCAGTCTGTCTTGTGTGGCTAATGGCGAATGTCCCATTATACTATCAGTCAGTAGCTTGACGCGTTTCCCATTCCCTTGGATACGATATAAATTCCAGGTGAAAAAACTCTTCCCTTTAGTGCATAACTGCCATAACAGCGAGCTCTTTTTGCTGTTTGCAATCTGCAAGTTTCTTAGATTTTCATTTGGGAGGTATTTATGCCTCAGAGCTGTGCTGACGGGATGATTGGGGTCGCTGTGGAGTTTCCAGAGTATTTTGCATCCCATAGATACGTTGGTAGAGTCCGGATCTCGAATTTGAAGGCCTCCTTCCTTCAAAGTTTGCTTTGCTATCTCCCATTTCACCAGATGAAATTTCCTCTGATTTCCTTTGCCTCCTTGCCACAGAAAGTCTCTAATGATTTTATTAATCTGTCCTGAAATCGACTTGGAAGCCATCAGGTATGACGCTTGATAAATTGGCATAGATGACAACACTGATTTTATAAGGGTTAATTTGCCTCCATGAGTTAGCCATTGACCACCCCATGCAGGGATTTTACCTCTGATTTTTGTAATTACTCCTTCCCACAGATTGACTCTATTTGTGCCTAGTGTTAGTGGCAGTCCAAGATAGTTGATTTTTTCCCATTTTGCGTATCCATTAAACCCCAAGTTGTTTGCTATGTTTTGAGTTTCTTCCTCCTCTATATTCCAACTATAAACTGCACTTTTCCTTTCACTGATTAGAGCTCTAGATGCTTTACAATATGCATGAAGAGTATTTTTGAATGCAAATCCTATTCTAGATGAAGCTCCACCCAGAATGAGGGAGTCATCCGCGAACAATGCATGGTTTATTGCTTTAAGGTCCTTTGTTATTTTTAAACCTGAGGCTGTTCCTGTTATCATATCAAGCTCTAGATTTCTGCTCAACGTGTCCGCCATTAAGATGTAGAGGAAAGGAGAAAGGGGGCATCCTTGTCTCAACCCCCTCGTGGCTTGGAAGAAATCAGTTGGCCTCCCATTTACCAAAGGTGCAATCCATGGACTACTGGTGCATGCTTGAATCAGATTAACAAACTCTTGATCAAATCCAAAGGAGATTAGAACTTGATATAGATAGGACAACTTGACTCTGTCGAAGGCATTAGCCATGTATAACTTGATCAACATACCTTTATCCTTTCTGAGATTGTTGGAATGCATGACTTCCTGGACTTGGATTACATTGTCCAGGATATGTCTCCCATTGACGAAGCCCCCTTGCGAATCTGATATAAGTTTGCTCAGCAGTGGCTTTATTCTATTTGCAAGAAGTTTTGCAATAATTTTATATGAGGCGTTGCACAGAGAGATTGGTCTGAACCTATCAAAGGAGGAGGGGTTTGTCTCTTTCGGGATTAAAGCGAGGAAGGTTGAGTTGGTGCTACCCCCCATTTTTGCTTTCTTCAAGAATCCTTTTATCATTCTAATTAGATCTGTTTTTATTATATCCCGGCATATCCTGTGGAAGTGAATAGTGAACCCATCTGGCCCAGGGGCTTTGTCTGGATTCATGGACCAAATTATATTGCTGATTTCTTCTTCATTTGTTTGCTTCAGTAATGCTGTATTGTCCTCTGTGGTGACCAATGCCGGGATGTTCTTCAGGAATTCTTTTTTATCTTGTTCACAATCCTCTTTCTCTTTACTGAAAAGATGATGGAAATGTAATACTGCAGCAGATTTAATCTGTTCTATTCCTTTGCAAAGTCTCCCATCAGAGGAAGTGATCTTTGAGATGTGATTCCTGGAGAGTCTAGCTCTACATTGTTGATGAAAGTATGATGTGTTCCTATCTCCAGCTTCCAGCCAAAGACTTCGGGACTTAAGTCTCCAATACTCTTCTTCATTTCTGAAGGAGAGGAATGTTTTGCATTGGGCAACTTGCTCCTTTTCTAATTCTGTTTGGTTTATATCAATTGTGCCATTGCACTTTGCAGAATTTCCAAATGTTGCACTGCCTCGATTCTTTGGTCTTTGGGTGTGTTTGTTGGAAGTTTACTCCATTCCTTGAGTGCCCTTTTTGTTACTTTTAATTTTTGTTCCCATACATAATTGGGAGAGCCATTAACTGTGGTGTTCCATGCCATTCGGACCGTCTCTTCAAAGCCGCTCTTTCCATTCCACAGAGGGCTAAATCTGAATGGGATTGGCCCCAAATTCTCTTCCTCCTCAAGCAATAGCCGGATGGGCTTCTGATTTGAGGTGAGCTTTGGAAGGATGGCTGATGAAATGAGCTTCCGTTCCAACAACATTGTGCTTTGGACCAAGAACCTGTCCAGTCTGGCGGATATATGGTCTTCCCCTATCCTATTGTTTGTCCAGGTATAGAGCCCTTTTCTTGGTTTAAAGTCCAATAGATCCCATTGTTGTATCATGTCCTCTACTACTTGGATCATCTGATCCTTGTTGTTCCTGCCCCCTCTCTTTTCTTTTTCATTCATTACTAGATTTAGATCTCTAGCTATGATTATATTGTTGGGAGAATTCAGTTGCAAAAACTCATTTAATGTTTTCCAACAGTCTTTCTTTTCAGAATACAGTACCGGTACATATAAATGAAATAGTGCAATGGTTAACTTACTTGATATATGCTTCAGCTCAGTGAAACACCAGTGTTGTGTGTTGTGTGAATTGACGAGCCTGAAATGATCTTCCTTCCACAGGGTTGCTATTCCACCCAAGGAGCCTCTTGCGCTTATTGCTTTTCCTGTGTTCTTCTGCCATTTCTTTTTGCTGATCTCAAGAAGGGCTTCCCCTTCAATTTTTGTCTCTTGGAGCATTAGGATGTCTGCAGGTTCCGCTTTCATAAGATCTTTGACCGCTTCTATTTTCATAGGATTCCCGAGCCCTTTGCAATTCCAAGAGACTATTCTCATTACTTACTGTTCGGGGAAGTTGGGCCTCCTCCTTTTGGCGGCCTTGTCCTCGTGTTTCTCCTAATTGACATTTCTATAATGGGTTGGCTTCCTTGAGTCTTTTGTCTTTCCGCTTCTTTCTCCCTCACTTCTCTGCGAGACTTTCTTCCTGCTCTTTTGGCAGGCCTTTCTATGATCTCGTCCTCCGAGGAGCTTGGAGATTCATACACTTTCTTTCTTGCTGCATCGGCGTATGAGGGAGAGGGAGCAACTTCGGGGGTTTGCCCTTGCTCCTCTCCTTTCTGGATAGGGGAGGATCTTGATTGATTGCTGCTGTTCCTGTTTGCTTCTGGAGTTTCTATGCCCTTGCTGGATTCTTCATTTTGATCTCCTGATTTCGGGGTGGGGATGCTGTTCCTGTTTGCTTCCAGAGTTTCTATGGCCTTGCTGGACTTTGCATTTTGATCTCTTGATTTCGATGTGGGGATGGAGGTCCCATCTTTTTGTTCTTGCCCCTTTGGATTAGGGTTATTTCCTTTTGGAATTCTTTTGGTTTTGGGTTTTGCTGTCCCTGCTTTCTGCACTGTGGTCCATTGTTCTGCTTTCGCGTTCTCACTCTCCTCTCCTTCCTTTTTTTTACAGTGTCTGGTGAAGTGACCATAGCCGTGGTAGTGCCGACATTTGAAGGGTAACTGCTCATAATCAAGCTCCTGAATGTGTGACCATTCAACTGCTGTAAGTTTGATTGCCTCTGGTAACCCTTCCTCCAGATCAACCTCCACACAGATCCGTGCGCAGGAGTATTGATCTTTTCGAACAGCTTGATCGATATACCTTCCAAGCGAGTTGCCGATAGCCTGTAGAGATTTTTGATTCCAACAATGAAGAGGGAGATGAGGTAGATGGACCCAGACTGGAACAGTAGACGGAACGTCCTGGGCTGGGTCAAAGTCAGGGGTCCATTTGTTCAAGTATAAACCCTGAGGCCCCATGAAGTAAGGACCATTTCTGAAAATGAGGTTTTTGTCATCCGAGCTTTCAAACACGAACACATAGAATCCTTTTCCAACAAAATGGCTCTTAATTCCTTCAGAAACAAGCGGCGTCCAGTTTCTCTGCACCCAAGCTTCAACGGATTTGGGAGAGGGCCAGAGCCCGGTAAATTGTCCAATGAGCCCTCTGTCTGCTAGATTGACTGCGGATCTGCAAGTCTCTGCTATTGGCAGTTCAATGATTGGGATGCAATCCAGCTTTTTAACGAACTTCTGTTGTGCTTCAGATATTGGTCTTTTGTGAGAAGCAACGATGAGGTTCTTAAAAGCTAACAGTTCGGGCAAGGGAGGGGCAGGTTCGGCTCCCCCGCTGGCCTCCATTGGAGCTGAACCCAGAGAGCAAAGAGCGATGGCGGCGCAGCTAGGTCACGCAGCGTAGGGCAGTTTTAGATCAATTAACAATTGGGTTTCTTTTTTCAATTGTTAATTTTTGCCAGTTAGATTCTTCACAATTAAAAACAGAGAGGTGTATAATAATAATATTATTAAGGACTAATAAGAACTTCAGTCCTTTTTCAAATAATTGAGTACAATAGATGTGTGAGGGCACCAACCCTTCAATGAATCAGGCACCAACCTGTTGCCAAGCACCAACTTGGACTTTGATGAGGCTCCGACCTCTAGGGCTTCGACCCTATCTTCTCAAGGCACCAACCTTATGTTTAAGAGCTCCTACTCCAAGGACACTAATCCCTCAGTGACTTTTAATAGAAGATGTGTGATATACTTAATTGACTGTCATCTACAAAATATTCTTCACTGTTCAATACTTCTTGATTTTGACTTCACTATATCTTCACTGTACTTTTCCACCATTTGACTCCGCTACTAATGCTTCACTGCTCACTGATTTTCATTCACTGTTCTTGGTTCCAAAACTCAAATATTCATGCTCAGGACAAGTGATCAAGAAGGCTTCTTTTGTTCTGTTCCACAATGTTGCTATTATGCAATCCTTGTCATAATTCAAATGCTATTGTGACTTCCTATTATTGCTTACGATTTTTCAACTACACAGCAAGGTTACTCTGGAATATTATGAAGGTCTGGCACAAGATATCACTGCCAAATTTAGGTTATTGCAATTCTGAGCCAAGCGATCATTGTACTGCACACAAGGTTTAAGACTGGTCTACTGTCCTGAGTTGTCTCCACAAGATGTTTGTCTGAGTTCCTTTAAAATCCGAGCTTCATAAAACTGTTATATGTCCTAGCTCCATAATCAAATGTTTACTTTACGAGTGATTGTCACTACAAGATTGTCCTCAAGTTAACACAAGGGTCCTTCTATTATGCTCCAACAATGCTTTTATCCAACATTGTTCAAGAAATTTTACTGCTTCTTCACCAATCACCTTTAATGTTCTTGTTTATCAACGTTCACCATTCATCATAGGACTGTAAAAAATATGAGATCACTATTCTGAGTCCCTCACAAGTCCGAGTTGTAGTAATTATGTCCAACAACCACACCTCTTATCACTGGTCAAGGCAATAGATCTCAGAACCAAGAGTTATAACCTTTAGTCACAGATCCTAAGCAAAAGATCATAGGTCCAAAACAATAGATGACTGGTCCGAAGCAATAGATCACAAGTCCGAGGTTATCTAGGTTCTGTGCACTGTGGTTAGGTCCGAGTCTCCTTTATATATTGAGTTCACAAGATGTGAACTGAATCTCTTCTGTGTGCTTGATGACCAAATTTCTATGCTGGAGAAATGAGTTACGGATTGTATATATATATATATATATATATATATATATATAGCCTTCTTTGCAATAACAAACGAAAATACACGTCCCTGTTTGGAGACCGACTTGTGTCCCTGAGCATAGGTCGACTCAATATCAGAAATATATTTTTTAACTTGAAAATTCGATATCTCAAAAACTACTAGGAGTTTTGGGACAAATAAGGGCTCATTGGAAAGGCAAAATTATGCTCTAAAAGATGGTATAGGAGTCAATTTGGAAGGATGCCTCTAAGGAGGTAATATTTTTTTTTCTTTGTGACTGTCCTTAATTTTTTGTGTGCAGAAAGTGCATAGGACAGAATGCCTTCTCCTTCACTTGTCTTCTCCATTGTTTGGCTTATCAATCATGGGGTCATAGCGTCATCATGTAGGACATCTATGTCATCATGATAGTACCCAACAAGTGCAGTAATATGTCACAGTGTAGCATCATTAGGAGAACTTCAAATGATATCTTCCATGTTATCATTAAGTCTTTCAACCTTCATCAACCTATTGCCATCAATGACAACTTGGATTAACAAATTAGGATTAATGTAAACTGTGGGTGAAACTTCTAGAAAACTTCTAGAAAATTCTAATGACATGATAGTGGTTGCAAGCACATGTTAGTTTCTTGGCCGAACGACTCACACATGGGTGATGGGGTTGTATAGAAAGATGGAACTGTTGATCTTGGGTCGCATCGGATGTGCTCTAAGTCTCAAATTTTGTGGAGAGGCTTAGACACATGTATTCCAGATAACCCAAAAATCGTCTGCTGAAATTCCACTTGGATTGTATTCTATAGAAATAATTAATTATTTTTAAAGGGACCTAAGTCTAAACTTAGAAAAATAAAATAATTAAATTGTATTAATAGAATATGAGTGAGAATGATCTAGAACAAACGGATCAAGTCAAAAGTTAATCTTAGCCGTTGATTACAGATTTAATCTGGGCCGTTGAAGTCTCAACGAGAAGACTATAAGAATGACTTGAAGAGTCATTTGAAAAATACATTTGTCAAAGATTAGAGATTGATTTCTTGAAGGAGCAGTGCTCAGAGAGAAAATATGATCGTGAGATCTTTCGTAGAGAGGGGCAGCAATTCCACTTGGAAGGATTCCTGAGCCGAAGAGTGCATAGCGGCAGAGACAGAGGGAGCCACAGTAGCAACGTAGAGCCAGTGATGCAGTGACTCTGCAGAGGCTGATGGGAAGTTGTTTTCCTGCTGAGGAGACAGTGTTGGGCCAGTGTCAGATCTAAGAGAGATTTTACGGAGGCAGTTTCTAGCCAGCAGAGAAACCAGCGCAGAGGCAGAGGGTAGCCATCGTTGTGACGTAGAGAATGCGAGAGTGACGGAGTCATTGCGCAAAGGCAGTGCAGGGAAGTCCAGTCTTGGTGCAGATCAATGTCGAGTTCCCGTGGAGTAGTGAGGTTTGTCTCACAAGATCTCTTCTGTCAATTTCTTTGTATGATTTGACAGGTGTGTCAATCATAGATTTGTACTCATAAATATTTACTGCATAATATATAAACCCTCAGATTTGTTGCACCGGTTTTCCCGCATTGGGTTTTTCCGGGGACATTAGTCCAAAATTAACTGGGTCAAATGGTTGTGCGATCTATGCTTGTTCAGATTTGTTTCCACATTTGTATTTCTTCCGCAGTTTATTTGTGTAGGTTGCAGTGCGATGTATACAGTGTTTGTCATAGTAAACTGCAAATATATTGTTAAGTTAGAAAATTAACAATTAGGTGAATATCTTCCAGTTGTTGCAATAGGATTCTAGAGTTAACGGAATTTTCACATGGTATCAGAGCTTGTTTAAGCTGAGTGCAAGAGAAGCAAAGAACAGATCCGACAGATTCAGTGTTGGTGAAGCTAGGATAAAAGAGTTGCGTAAGGAGCACATCGATCTCCTAGTGGATTGCACAGTCCAAGCAACGAGGGCTAGACCAGCAGGAAAATCTCTCTCTGAATGAGCCGACAGAGAGGTAAGAATGTTCCAGATTGCTGTTT
Source organism: Pinus albicaulis (assembly GCA_034641835.2). Taxonomy (NCBI): domain Eukaryota; kingdom Viridiplantae; phylum Streptophyta; class Pinopsida; order Pinales; family Pinaceae; genus Pinus; species Pinus albicaulis. Next base: position 1,051,269,532 of record CM076584.1, on the reverse strand, counting down.
GTCAGAGACAAAGGGAGCAGTGCAGCAAATCTACGTAGATCAGCAGCTGGAGGGACGCAGTTGACTGTGCAGCAGTGATTGCTGGTGTAGAGCGTCAGGAAGGGTAGCTAAAACACAGTTTTGTGTGGATTTCTAACCTCAGTGAGATTTCTTGCCCAAGAAACTCAGATTCCCCATGCAGTAGCAACAAATTTCGTGGCTTGCTCCACACGAAGTGCGTAAAGCCAGTTGCGCAGAGGGTGAGAGGCAACAAATCAATAGTAGTTGGGTGAGATGGTCACCAGCGAATTGCGTGACTAGGACCAGTTGGAGGGTGCCTCCAACTATGTAATATGGAAGGCGAGGATCTCCTTCCTTCTAGATGAGCATGACCTTAAGCACTTTATCGATAGTGCTCAAGCTGAACCGGTGGATGCAGCGCCATTAAGGGCCTTCAAGAAGAATATGGCAAAGGCCAAAAGATTGATCCTCGATGGAGTGAAGGATCACATTGTGTCACACATTTCCATCAAAGGGGGAGCAAGGGAGATGTGGGAAGGATTTGCCACGTTGTATGACGGGTCTTTCAAGCAGCAGAAGATGTTTCTAGAGGAGAAAATGTAGACCACCAATATGCAGAAGGGAGAGCGTATTGATCCATTCTTGTCTAGACTTCAGGAAAAATGAGATCAATTGGCAGTCGTAGGAGCAGCTCCTAAGGCCACAGAGATGGTCAGATTGGCCCTCAACTCAGTGTCTGAAGATTACCAAGTCTTTGTCTAAACTCTAGAGCATCCTGGGTAGAGAGAAATTGTCGGTGTGGGAGACAATGTGGGCAACTTTTTAGCAAGAAGAGATGAGGAGAGACTTCTTCAACTGTCAACTTGAGGGCGGCAGCAGCAGCGTTTCGAAGATCAAGAAAGAGGAGGAAGAGAATGCGGCCCTTACATCAAAGGGGCAACCAGAGTAGCGGAAGAGGAAGAAGGATCTGTCAAAGATCAAATGCTTCCATTGTGATGAGATGGGGCATTGCACTACACAGTGTCCTCTCAGAAAGAAGGACAAGGATGAAAAGCATGATCCTCAGGACAGAGCAACAAAGATAGAGTTGGTGGAATTTGCTATGATTGCTCATATACCTCCAGGAGGGAGGTGGGATGATTTGGAGTTGTAGACCCAGAGATCTACAAGATTGGGCAAGATCCTTAAGGAGTCCACCTCTCAGATCATCACCTTGCTATAGGAGCCCAAATCAGAAGTAGCAGCATGGGTGGGTGCTAGTTGTGAAAATTCTACTGCAGTATCTTGGTTTATTTCTCCTACTTGAGTTAGATTAATACAAGCTATTTTTAGAAATTAGATTCAGAAAATACCGAAATACACACAACTACAGCCTACACATGCAGATCATTTACTAAATAAAACGCTCATCCAACAAAGTGACACATGAATTTTTGGACATAAGTCCCCAAAAAAACCCAAGCGGGAAAACCGGTGCAACAGATATGAGGGTTTATTTTATTAAGTAGTTCCTGAGTATAGTAAATCTAGGTTCCAGATCTGGAAAACCCGACAGAGAATAAAAGAAATCAAATCTGCAGTTAACTTGATGTTCTAGTGCTAAATATCTGACTGATCCACACCTTCAAACGGGATTTAGAAGACTCAGCCTGGATCTGGCCCTAGCACCCTCAGCGCTGCCCCTGAAGCCCCTAGCATCAGCCCTGCTAGCCTCAGAATGCCACTGCGCTATTAGGGAGGGATTGCGTAACCCCTGAGAGGGTGACACAGGCGTTACGCTGGCCCTGGAGACCCTCTGTGTAACTTCTGAAGCCCCTTGGGGCCTCTAGGTTGTCCTGCGTAATTGCTGCTCTGCTTCTCTGCATTGTCCTCGTTGCTGCTCCTCTGCCTCTTATTGACTCTTGGCTCTGGGATCAGATCATCCCCTTAATCAATACTACCCCTCGCTGCAGGAAATTCCTCTGGAAATTCTTACCAAACCCACCCTAGAATTCCAGATCTATTCCTCAGCTTTGCAACTGTGTGTGTCCTCCAACTGACCCTCAAGCCTTTCTCTTATACTTTTTCATTCATCTCATCAACGGCCGAGATTAAAACATTCATCAACAGCTGAGATTAAAAGACTACTTGATCCGTGTTTTTAAGAACATTTCAGCACATGTGTTAATTAATCCACTTTAATTATTTAATTTTCCTAAGTTTAGACTTAGGAAATCCATCAAAATAATTAATTATTTGAATAGCTTGAAGACCAATTGAAATTTCACAAAACACTTTCTAGGTTTTGGAGATCGAGTGTGTCCTAGCCCCTCCACAAAATTTCAGGGCTAGAGCACACCCAATGCTACACCAACTATACAAAATATCAACACTCCCTCTTAGCACAGAGTGTGCTCTAGCAAAGTGTACTCTAGCAATGCATCCACACCATGCACTATAAGATCTTGAAGCTAGATTCTGTGCTGTTGATGTTTGGCCTGTTGCCCTTCATCCACTGCACTGCTACTCTCTCTACTGCTGCCCATGCCACTGCCACTGACACTGCCACATCTGTATTGCAACTCCTTTTCAACTTGCTGCATCATGTTGCCCATAGCACTGCCACTGCTAACTGTTGCACTGCAACTCAGTTTCCAAGAAGTAAGCAACTGAAAGACTCTACCCAACTGTTTGACAAATAAGTCAAGTTGCCTTTCATCACTGAAGCTCCTTGGATGTTGATTTATACTGTCCTCTTGGAGACATTGTCATCCTGCAACACTACACTGCGTGAGCACAGCTTCTCTGTGTTGCTGAAGTCCCATCAACCCCTCTTTGTTGCTGCCTTCACGCTGTTGTTGCCTCTGCATTACGCTGCTCCCTCTTTAGCTCTTCAGCTCCCTTCTGCTTCATTGTGACCTTCTGCAACCATCTCCCGACTCATCCCGCTACCGTCTTAAGGCTCCCGTAGCTAGTATGTGATCCAAGAGTAGGGCTGACTCAAGGATCCCGCCACTGTCTGTAGATGCTCTACAGATCCATGTTACCCCACCTCTTCTCTCGAGGCACATGAGCACTCATGGTTGCATCATCATCAGAGCCATCTTCCTTTGCTGCTGCACCCTTGGAATCAAAAGCTCCTTTGTCCTTCTTCTTAGGACAATTGCTGGCGAAATGTCCAAGATCACCACAGTTAAAGCACCGGACCTTGGAAAGGTCCTTCTTCTTCTTCCCTTGTTGTTTCTTTCCCCTTGATGCAAGCGTTGTATCCTCCTCCTCCTCCTTGACTTTGGCTTTTCTGCTTCCTCCACTGATATTCTGCTGCTTGGTGACCCTCCTGATCTCCTCTTCGCGGAGGATAGCCCACATGTCAGCCCAAGATGGTAACGCTGCATTTCTGAGAATGCTCTGGACAAACATTTCCCAATCTTTCGAGACTGCATCTAGGGAAGTCCTCACTAAGAGCCCCTCATCTGGAGTAGCACCAATGCCAACCAGCTGATCTCGGATGGCTTGAAGCCTGAAAAGGAATGGATCTATCTCTTCACCCTTCATCATTTGGAACAACCGCATCCGGTTCTCCTGAAGCATTCTTCTTTGGACGGAGCCTCCTTGGTACATCGTGTCCAAGGCTACCCACATGTCATTTGTTGTAGTCTTACCCGCAATATGAGGAATAACGTGGTCCTTGACTCCGTATATGATCAAATGCTTAGTCCATCCTTGATTTTCTTCATACTTCTTCAGAGGATCTGCAGCGATTGGTACAGCAAGAACCTTCTTTGCATGATCTTTGAGACCATACTCATCCAGAACTGAAAGGATTCTGGCCCTCCAGATAACATAGTTGGAAATGCCATCCAATCTATCTTGATCCCTCAGTCCATATCGAGCCATCTTGCTCAAATCTGACAGAAACAATACTTCTTCTCCCTCTAGATCTAGGTTTCTTGGCGACTATAAACCCTCTAGAAACTGCTTCTGCTAAAGACTGATTTCCCTCCTGGAAATCTTTCACCCATACACAAATGGACAACACTCTCTGATCCTCCTAATCAAATCTCAGATCTATTTGGCTCACATCTGTTGAGTAACTGTCTTCCTCCCGCCTTTGTTGACTTAGCTAGGCACAATTCTTCACCTGCAGAATCTCCACCCCACCAGCACTGCTGAAGATTTGAAACACTACTTCTGGATCTTGGCAAAACTCTTTTGCAACTAGAGAAATGATTGGACTGCGTCTCATTGACTGGCCCAGCGTAGCCTCAGAGCTGCTCAGAAGTGGACTGCGTAACCCCGTACTGGGTGACGCAGTCCTCACGCTGCCTCGGGAAGGGTCTGCGTAAGCCTGTTGGCCTTCTGCAGCTTCAACGTTGTCCCCTTCTAGATTTGCGTTCTTCTGTTGTCAAGATGTCCTTTCCAGATCTGCTACTTCTTTTGCCACCCTGCAGAAAAATATTTCTTCTGCCGATTGTTAGAGATTCAGCTTGATCTGCTATTGCTCTAATACCATGTGAAAATTATACTGCAGTATCTTGGTTTATTTCTCCTACTTGAGTTAGATTAATACAAGTTATTTTCAGAAATTACATTAAGAAAATACCGAAATAAACACAACTACAACCTACACATGTAGATCATTTACTGAATAACATGCTCATCCAACAAAGTGACACATGGATTTTTGGACATAAGTCCCTGGAAAAACCCAAAGCTGGAAAACCGGTGCAACATATATGAGGGTTTATTTTATTAAGTAGTTCCTAAGTATAGTAAATTTGGGTTCCAGATCTGGAAAACCCGACAGAGAATAAAAGAAATCAAATCTGCAACTAACCTGATGTTCTAGTGCAAAATATCTTACTGATCCACACCCTCAAACGGGATTTACAAGACTCAGCCCGGATCTGGCCCTAGAAACCCTCAGCGCTGCCCCTGAATCCCCAACGTCAGCCCTGCTAGCCTTATAATGCCATTGCGCTGTCAGGGAGGGACTGCGTAACCCTTGAGAGGGTGACGTAGGCCTTACGCTGGCCCCGCAGATCCTTTGTGTAACTTCTTAAGCCCCTTGGAGCCTTTGCGTTGTCTTGCATAGCACCTACGTAGCGGCTGCGCAGCACCTTTATAGCTGCTGCTCTGCTTCTCTGCGTTGTCCTTGTTGTTGCTCCTCTGCCTCTTACTGACTCTTGGCTCTGCGATCAGATCATCCCCTTAGCCAATAATATCCCTCGCTGTAAGAAATTCCTCCGGAAATTCTTAGCAAACCCGCCCATGAATTCCGGATCTATTCCTCAGCTCTGCAACTGTGTGTGTCCTCCAACTGACCCTCAAGCCTTTCTCTTATACTTTTTCATTCATCTCATCAACGACCAAGATTAAAACATTCTTCAATGGCTGAGATTAAAAGACTGCTTGAACCGTGTCTTTTCCAACATTTCAACACATGTGTTAATTTATTCAATCTAATTATTTCATTTTCCTAAGTTTAGACTTAGGAAATCCATTAAAATAATTAATTATTTGAATAATTTGAACACCAACTGAAATTTCACAAAACACTTTCTGGGTTTTGGAGATCAAGTTTGTCCTAGCCCCTCCACAAAATTTCAGGGCTAAAGCACACCCGATGCTACACCAACTATACAAAATCTCAACACTAGTTGGTGCAGAGGAGTGCAGAAGTGACAACATAGTAGTTAGCAACGCCAGATTCTGAGCAGCGCAGAGCAGTGTTGCAGCGGTGCAGAGGGACGCAATGTAGAGCAATAACAGTGCAACAGCTGTAGAAGGACAGCACAGAGACTAGCAACAGTGAAATCTTCATCACCAAGATGCATCATACTTGTCTAATTTTGGATGTTTTTCAGTTGTAGAAAGCAATTGTGTTGCAGTACAGTAGCAGTTGCTAGTGGCAAAGTCAGCAGCAACACATATGCAGAATTCAGAGGGAGTTGCAGCACAAATACAGAGTTGACAGTGGCAGTGTGAGTAGCAGTGCAGATGCAACGTTTGCGCAAAGTTGATGGGCAACAGTGTCAAACGTCAACAGCACAGAGGGAGATGCTTCAGGTTCAAAGCAATGTGCAGCGGGGCGTCTTGTTAGAGCACATTCCTCACTAAGATGGAGTATTGATTTTTGGTAGCATTGGATGTGCTCTAAGTCTCAAATTTTGTGGAGAGGCTAAGATGCATGTATTCTAGATAACCTAGAAATCGTTTGGTGAAATTCCACTCGGATTGTATTCTATAGAAATAATTAATTATTTTTAAAGGGACCCTAAGTCTAAAGTTAGGAAAATAAAATAATTAAAGTGAATTAATAGAATATGAGTGAGAATGATCTAGAACAAATGGATCAAGTCAAAAGTTAATCTTAGTCATTGATTACAGATCTAATCTGGGTCGTTGGAGTTTCAACGAGAAGACTAAAGAATAACTTGAAGGGTCATTTAGAAAATACATTTGGTGGAGATCAGAGATTGATTTCTTGAAAGAGCGGTGCTCAGAGAGAAAATTTGATCGTGAGATCTTTTGCAGAGAGGAGCAGTAATTCCGATTGGAAGGATTCCTGAGTCGAAGAGTGCATAGCAGCAGAGACAGAGAGAGCCACAGTAGCAGCGCAGAGCCAGTGACATAGTGCTTACGTAGTCACTGCGCAGAGGCAGAAGGGAAGTCGTTTTCCTGCAAAGGAGATAGCGTTGGGCCAGTGCTAGATCCCAGATAGATTTTTCAGAGGCCAGAAGGCCTTAGTTTCCAGCGAGCAGAGAGAACAACGCAGAGGCAGAGGGTAGCCATCATTGTGACGCATAGACTGCGGAGAGTGACGCAGTCACTGCGTAGAGGCAGCGCAGGGCAGTCTAGTCTTGGTGCAGATAAATGTCGAGTTCCCGTGGAGGAGTGAAGTTTGTCTCACAAGATCTCTTCTGTCAGTTTATATGTATGATTTGACGGGTGTGTCAATCATAGATTTGTACTCATAAATATTTATTGCATAATATATAAACCCTCAGATCTGTTGCACCGGTTTTCCCGCATTGGGTTTTTCCGAGGACATTTGTCCAAAAATAACTATGTCAAATGGTTGTGTGATCTATGCTTGTTCAGATTTGTTTCCACACTTTTAATTTGTCCGCGGTTTATTTGTGTAGGTTGTAGTGTGATGTATTCAATGTTTTTCGTAGTAAACTGCAAATATATTGTTAAGTTAGAAAATTAACAATTTGGTGAATATCTTCCAGTTGCTACAATAGGATAGGATTCAAGAGTTAACAGAATTTTCACAGGAACATCATGGGAGGGGCGGGACAACATCCCTGATTTCACCCCCAAGCACTCCTGTTGTGATTTGGGCTAGAAGGTGTTGGAATACCTTTGCCTTGAAGATCACGATGCCCTCAAGGATCCTTGTGAGCCCAAGTCATTAGTTCATATGGAGAGACTAGATTTTTAGATATTGCTCAAAATCCAACAAACTTAATAGTTTTCAAGATTTCAAGATTTTGGGGATTGTAGTGTTTCCAATTGATTTTGTCATGTGTGAGGGTGTGATATTTCCATTTGATCAAGAGCATGAAGCCCTTTAAGTACCTTTATGTTTGTGGCATTGATTGTTGAACTTCCTTGATGTTGGTGGTATTGCTTGCTGAACTCCTCTACCATGGCCTTAACAAAAATGTACCCTTCACTCAAAGGAAAATGATTGGTTAGGCATGCTAAGATTTTTCTACCATGTTATAAGGTTGAGGAGATGAACCCTTCACTCAAACCAAAATCAATGGTTAGACATGTTAAAGTTTTTCAATTTCTACCATATTATAAGGTTGAACAATTCAAGTCTTAAGACTTTGAGCTAGATGATGTTTATGTAGCTCTTGTCAATGATCCCATTTCTAGAAGTGTTGAATCAATGATGAGTTTTATGAGTGATCATGTTGATCAGTGATTTGTAGTTTTGATGTCTAGTTTTACTACTACTACTACTACTACTGAGGTTGTAGAGGAGTTTGAGGAGTCCATAGACTCTGAGCCAGATGATGTTTATGTAGCTCATGTTGATGATCCCATGTCTAGCACTGATGATGAGTTTGATCATGATGGGGAGTGATCATGTTGATCAATGATATATAGACTTGTTGTAGGCCAATGGCCCCATAACTTGTAGCATTGTTTTTGGACTCTATAGGTCATTTAGAGCCTCATTAATCATGGTCGTAGTCTTAAAAAACCACAGAATAACCCAGAAATTCCGATAAGATTATGAAAAATCCCGACAAATGTTTTTGAAAATCTGGGTTACAGTCGTTAAACTTCAGTATCTTGGGTCTCCTAAGGGTTTTTGATGGTGTTGAATCCATTTCCACCATCAAAAATTAAGAAACCTCAGTATTATGTCAAAGAGGCTGAGTGACTTTCAATGTTTCAAGAGGCAAAAGGTACTTTGATTAAGGACAAAGATCTTGACTATGTCAAGAAGATGACTGAGACTTTATTCACATATACACTTGTCGTTTGAAATCAAAAGATCCGATGTTCTCTGAAGTCAAGGTTAATTGGACTGCTTCAAGACGTCAAAAGAATCAAAGTTCAAAACCTTATTGCTTTTGAAGAGGAAATAATTAAAATTTTGGTAAAAGGAATATCGATGTTCAAAATGGCTGAAAATTTCTAATAGCTAATCTCTTAAAATTCGAACTCTTTAGATGAGGGAGAAGCCTATCTTAATGTTTGATATTTGTGATATATACAAGTCTCTTCAGCTCGAAGGAGTCTTGAAATTTTAAGCTAGCAATATGATCTTCTTTTATGAAAGCCGTCCAGATATCTCTTTGAAGTAGCCCAAAGAAACTCAAAGAGAAATGATTGAATTGGTCAGAGATCCGTGTGAGGTTAACTAATGACACCGTACTCAAAGGTAGAAATTGATGACAAGTAGAAGAATAAGGTTGAAGTATTACTCTATATACTCTGCAATAAGGAGTAAAATAAACACAGAGGACTGGAAATGCAAGAGATCAGCAAAAGACTATCAAAATATGAAGTTTTTCGCTCAAAGTATGTGGTATGTAGGATCATTTTTCTCTTATATCTCAAAGAGCTTTGTTAGCCAAGACCAAGCATAGGTCTAAGTTGTAAGTTTGTTTCAGCTATCTTTTGTAATTGATGATTTGGTTCAATGAAGCTAAGATGATCTCAGTATACTGTAAAGGTCTGTGCTCTTTAATTTGGAAGACTGAGTCAATAATCTGAAATCATTCCCTTGCAAACACTTGGTATAAAATCTGGAATGATAGTTCTACTGTGATATGTCTTACATGTTGAGAAATTAGGGCTTTTATTAAAATTTCTCTTCTTGATAATTACTTGTGATTTCGTTATGCTTCTTTCACTTCTTAGATCTTATCTTCGTTATATTATTATTATGTTCTTCATCAAGTCAATTATCAAATGCACAAGAGACACAATGTTTAGGCTTTCAAGCCAGGGCCAAAACCTCTCCCTCTTGGAGAGGAAAACCCGATAGTAATTCTTCTTATAAATCTTCAATTGATGAGTACCAAGACCATGACAAAGACCCTTGACACTGGTATGCCTCCAAGACCCTTGTCACTTGCTCTTCTAGGCTCCTTATGTTGATCTTCCTTTTCTGCAGTGTACTGCACCAATGCTAGTGAGACTCGGTCCCTTAATCTAGTAGCCCGAAATGATGTGTTTCTATTCTTTCTTCTCGACCTCCAAGAGATTCCTTCTCATCCTTCTTACTGTACCCAAGATTGAGATCTTTTCACTTGCTGTAATACCCTTCCTTTATGCCATGAATACCCTCTGTCCTTTTTCTGAGTTGTCCAAGATACAATGATCAAGATGGAGGCCAGAATTATCTTCTCTCTGCACTCCTTGCAAAGTTTTTTCTCTCGCTTTCAAGACACTCTTCTTCCACACTATGTTGTAGACCTGAACTTTGCACTCTTATCACAGAGCTTGACCGAGATAGATTAGATGTTAGGTCCCTATATTACTAGTATAGTCACTTATTGTTGTTAGTGTAACCCCAATATTGTTATTATTGTGCCCTCACATAATTATTGTTAGGTTGGCTAGGATTATATTGTGACCCCATGGAATCCTGTTAAAATTGGACAACTAGGTCCAAACTCTAGGTTGTGTTGCTCAGATGATGATCACAATATTTTAATTGGATTCCTTTTTTGGAGAGGTGTAAGATTGATCTAAAGATCATCTCGATCTGATGAGCAGAACATGTACTTTGAATTTATTCCACTTATGTGCTAGGTCGGCCTAGAATAAAATATAGACTTAAATGTCTTAAAGGACGTGTCACACACCCCCAAAGATTCCTATATATTGGAGAGACTTAGAGTTCATTTGACACACATTGTGGTGGAGGACTTCTCTCTCTCTGGATAGCATTGGAGCTGTGATATATATGGTCTGTTCTTTGTTTGGGTTGTTCTGGGTTATGTGTGACACGCTTGGATGAATGACCTATTGAAGACTTTGCTGGTAGAAGCATCCTGTTGATTTCCATAACGCCACCATTTATTATCTCTATTTTGGCTTGTCTTCTATCGATCTATTAGCATGTTCTATCTTCTTCAGTATTGTGCCCTAATCTGAAATGGCATAAAACATTTCCTGAATTTAACATGGTATTGCAGCGTACGTGAAGGCAAAGCCAAAATTGGTTCGTTAGGAAGCCGCAGCTATTTGATGGATGGTTTTTCTTTAATCATGAATGCCGCAGGCCTGTGAGGCTTCACTAAAGCCCGCTGCATAGATTAAGGAGGGCCAAGGACTGTTCAAGGGCTAGAAACATAACCTATGGCTAGGTATCATAACCTTTGGTGTTAAATATGAACACAGCACTAAGGAGCATTCCTGTGCCAAAATTAAAGAGTGTTAGGGACTGTGGTTCGTGCCCTAACCAGCCCAGATGTGCAGCAATGAAGTGGACCCTAAAACAGATGATGATTTAGGACAACGGATCTTTGACGCAACAGCAAGGGAAGGCTCGAGATAGCTTTTTTTTTTTTCTCACGTAAGAACTGCTGCTCGTATCCAATGAGAGGCCGACTTTCAAATCTCCATGATTGCTGTAGATATGATCATGCTTGTTAATTTTCGAACTCCCTAGTTGACAGATTAAACAGATAAGAGATGTCCTTCCACGCCTAACAAACCCAATTATAAGTCAGATGAAAATAGCAGCATCAGCATCTATCAAGCCAAGCGAAGCGTCAGAGCAGAGCGTCAGCCAAGCAATCAAGCGTCAGCGTCCATCAACTGGAGCGTCCATCAAGCAAAAGCCAAGCATGGGATCATACCAGACCATGAAGTGTCCAGCGGAGCCCGAACAGGGGAGATTTTCACGTAAAAGCAACAATATATGGAAGTAGTTGATGATGGGCATGGATAGGCGGGTCTTGCTTGAATCGCTTATATTGCTGGCTTGCTTGATGGATGGGCGACACCATCTCGCAGACTCAAAGTCATAAATGAAAACTCTAAAAAACTCAGCGAATGACGGAACAATGCAACGAGCATGAATCCACCGACAATCAGATAATGTGGAGAGGCACCAGCCGTCAAATGAGTTTACATCTAGAGCATGGCATTTTGAATAAATAAATTGTATACAAGATCCATTCTTCGTATTTCTGATAGAACAACATGCTGAAAGAAGGATCAAGTCTGATCGAGTGCAGATCCGAGATACGACTTCAACTACCTGTGCGAAAGGGCTAAGTAAAATTGTTGGACAGGACGTGCAGACCCCAACGTATCAGTTGGATCGGGATCATCCTTGGAAATAATTTTTGGATCAATTCATAGCTACAGAGCTACAGGCAGATTCATGTGGGTGTATCTTTTGCGTTGAAGATAGAGAATTGTTCGCTTAAATACTCCTGCACTAGTCGGATCAATGTAAGGCTCTCATGTCAGCAGGACTGCTGTTCAATGGGAGCAAGTAACATCGGATCTATATTGCACAGGAAGATCTGTGATACTTCTTATAGAGTTGCACAAAGCATAAAGAAAAGATGTGTCGATGGCTCTGTGAAATAATCACATGAAGAAGTCTGAAAGAAGTGGGGATGAGGGTCGTGTACATCAGTGTTAAGGTGTTGCACAAGACAGCGTTAAAATGCAGATTAGCTACCAACAGTAGTTAACGTCTGCCCAAAAGTAAGTTTGATCTACTCTATTGCGTTTTAATGCTCATTTTATGTTTTGCCTGGGATTCAAAGGTAGCTGAAGCTACGATAGTCTGTATTGGAAGATTGTTTTCTGGGCAAGAAAACCTTCATGTCTAAGTCGCAGGCCTGTAGGTGGCATTGTGAAGAACAAAATAAAATAGAGGTGCCTCCTCACATTTCAAGGTCACCGTGGATGCAAGGGAAGGAGTTCGTTTTACTTGAGGTGTGTTTTGGGCAAGAAGGATGAGGTAACTGCCCATGAACAATCCAGCAGCCCATTCATAAGGCATCTTGCATTGCCTAGGCTGCAGCTTCTGAAGGCTGTCCAATGACTAGATAGTGGATGGTGCAGTCCGCTAATGCCCTAACAGAAATTTACAGTTGTATACAATAACTCAGTAAAGCCTTGAATTACTAAGCATCTCCTTTGGATAGTCCCTGGAAGATAATTATCATATACAATTTTCTGATATGTTTGATAAAACTATCACTTCTGCAATTGATTTCTTGGCTACGTGTATATATCAGGGCCTGCAAATTATTGATTATCATCAGCAAAATTCATTTCTATGGAAGTCATCTATAAGATTTTCATTCAAAACTCTGGATTGTCTTGAAGATTCAGGTCACTTTGATGAATAAAGGAACACATGTAACATATATTGATGACTTGAGGGGCAGTGCAGTGCCTCATTGAACATTATTATGATACTGTTGTCTAGTGACAGTGGTTGTGAACCAGCATATACCTGGACTTAATCTATTGGCAGTAACCTTAAAAAGTGCCTTGTCCAATTTTATCCTGTTGGATGATTGGGGCTGGAACATTGATGAGCAGGAGTACCATTATCACTGTGCTGGATCTGTATGGACTGACATGAAGAAGGCTAAATTATGTGTTTTAACATCTGTATGATTGGTTCCTAGATCTGTAAAATCTAGGAGAAAAATCGCAGAACTGAGATCTGAAGTCTTGGGCAGATCTGTAAATAAGAAGCAGTGTTGGATGAGATGGCAGATGTAGTAGATGAAGCTCTCAAGTGCAAAATTATGAAAGAAGGAATCATGTTTGGATTTCTAGTTCTGTGAGTCACGGTAAAGAGGGCTAGTTGAGGAAGCCACAACAGAGCTCCTCAGAATAACATGACTTCTAACAAGCTGAGGCGTGTTGATATATTCTCCCTGTTGGAAAGTGACATAGATAGACACCTATGTAGTAGTCAGCATGAGACATTAGCAGTGTCACTGGAGCATAATGGTAAAATGTGTTTCGGCAGCTTTCAGACACATTGGAATCTTGAACCATGATCAGCAAAGCCTGTTGGATGGCTTTGACTGTGGAAGATTAAGTCCCCCTTTCCAAGTTGGTGTCTGAGATGCCCTCATTTAAAAATAGATGTTTTTCTCTCTCGAGAGAAGCTGACATTAAGAGGGAGAATACATCTCTGTATATACTCCTGAGCTAATATCATTGCTGAACGAAAAAAGATCCTCATGGCTCAAAGACATATGGCTTCAGAGGGGGAAGAAAACCGAGAAGCCATATAAATACCAAGAATATCTAGCTGCCATGAGTACAGTATGAGCCTGGAACATTTGAAGAAACTGGAAAGTATCTAAATCTGCAAGGATACGAGGGTGATATATGGGATATGTTTCCTAGACCACAGATTAAAGCTGTTGTCACCTCACTTCAAAATCAAGCATGGATCTGATGGAAGTGCTGAAAAGTTCAGGCAAGATTCGTTGCCCATGAGGAAGGCATAGACTATGATGTCACACCTGCACCTGTGACCCGATATACCACCATTCGATCAATAATAGCCCTTGCTGCTACGCAAGGATTGTAGAGACCTTGTTTGTTTTCTTAAATTTTAAACTTAATTTCAGGGAAATTCAGAGTTTTTGCTGGAGAGAAAGACTTAGCTAAATCAATTAACAGGGAAACACTGCTACAATTATCAGCCTGTTAATGAATACATTCTATAACATCCTTTCATCGTAAATGAATCTAAACATATATCAATATAAGTCAGCAGTAATACTATTTGATGCAGAACAATAATGAAATTTCCATTTTTTGCATAAGGAACTAATCTATACATGGGAAATACTTGGAATACAGTAGACGATTTAATGGTGGCACTCCTCAAGCACTCCTCCTATGATGCTGTGGGCAGATTGAACAGTTCACCGAAACAATATAATCCTTCCAGCTGATCTAGGAACAATCCTAGATCCAGAAGATCACTCTTCTGCCCCCGTGCCCAGAATTCCAAGAACGCTGAAACTCCCTTCCAGTGTTGATAGTATCCTTCAATCTTTCCTTTTGACAGAATACAGAATTTTCCCAAAGGACCGTCCCCCTCCCACTTCACATCCTCTCCCTTATATCACTTTTCTCCACCGCCCTCAACTCCCGAAGATATTATGGCATTTATGAGGGTCTGCATACATTTAAGGAGATATTATATTCATTTAAGGAGACATTAATGTAGAGATAAGGTTTTGGGGTTAAGTGCATGAAATATCTCCATAGAGTCCTTATCTAGTTACGTAGATGTGATGGCTTTATGGAGAGCTTAACTTGGCTTTGTATTGTGTTTGTTAATAACTTAATTAATTTGCTTTAATTAAATTATTTTATTACTTTATTGGTTCACCCACATATAATTGTTTTTACTAAATTAAAATCTGATTTTCTTAAATAACACTCTCCCATGCCTGTTGATATTTCGTTATATCATGGCGAGATAAAATATATAGTAATATTCAATTCGTTATTCTTACTTAGGTAGCCTTAATACTAGTGCAGGGTATGCGATATAGGCATATGTAACTATCACATGCGTATGTCGTATACTCGCTAATGTTATTTTACTTATCAATTAGGAATGGGTCGTTACATACTTCCTTCTTTCAGAAAAACTTCGTCCCGAAGTTAGGGCTTCATATACTCATATCGATAATTATGTTTTTAGAGATTAGGGCACATGTGAGAAGGTTTGTATTTTAAGATTGAGTTTCGTTTGAATATGCGTGTTTTTCTTTGTAATTTAACTGTTACTTCACATCTCAACCGCCTTTGCAGACTATTCTAAAATCATCTTATCCTTCCTAATCTCTTCCACTCCCATCCTATCCATCCTCTACAGGAATATGACATGGCATCAGTTTTACTGATCCATTCATAGACCTTAAGGATATCAGCGTCGATTACATCAACCTGACATGCTTGTAGGCATCTGGCAGTCATCATTACACGTCTAGGGGAGCGTGACTCACACAATCCTCCCATGACTCCAGGTATTGGAGGATAAATGGTGAGCAACACCTCCACCCCTCCCAGTAGAACCAGGGTCAACACCCTATCATGGAATCACATGGAGTCTCAACGCTCTGGGGATTTTGTCATCACGTCTATTGTTTCGGTAACCTGTGTTCTGCGAAGTAATCACTGGTACACAATCTGCAATGTAAACACTCGTACACATATTACGACATATGCATCTATATTGTTCATAACCAATTGTTACCCATATAACAACCTCTACATATTCAAAATACTTTGATATTTATGATATCAATCCTAGAACTTATATATATAAAAAGAAAATTTGTTCACATAGGTATCAATATGTCCAATAAAATTTCTCATTTCAGACACTGCTTCTGTTTAGTTCATACATGTTCTATTTATGATGCATTGCTTTAACCATTTTCAATCTGTATACCAATATGTTTCAATTTTCATATTCAAAATGTAGTTACTCTTCTATTTCCTTTCTTTTGATCATATTTGAAATGTAATGAAATTCATCAACAGATAGTTTTATCTATAATATTTAATCTATGATTTCATATTCTTGCAATGTTAATTTAAATGACACCTCGCATATCGGTGTCCATGCACCAGCAAATTCTAAACAAACAGCATATATCTTGTGTCAGTAAAGTGAAGTAGCATTCTATCTTTATGGGTATCCATGTACCAGTAAAGTAAAACTCATCTTTACATAGTATTTCAAAATTTCAAGTGTCAAAATAGAGCAGTCATATACAGAAAAGTTTTTAGTTCTCAAAATTTAGCATAAGCTGGGGTAATTCTGGCAAAAAGTCTCAGCATCCTCCCAAGTCGCTGATCCAGGACTATACTTGTCCCATTAGACTTTCACTTGGTCTAACCGGCGGTTCCTGAGCTGTCGAACCCTACGTTCCAGAATACGTAATGGTTCGACCGTTAGGGTTCCCTCGTCCGATACCTGCAGTTCCTTCCATTGAAGGTCATGAGATTTATCAGCAATATAGTGTCGTAAGGCAGATACATGAAATACATTATGAATTTTGTGCAGGTGGGGTGGCAGTGCAGGACGATAAGCGACAGGTCCAACTTTTTCCAGGACTTCAAACGGTCCAATAAATCGGGGGGATAATTTTGTCCCCCTCCCTATCCGAATGGTGCTCTTATTTGGTCTGATGCGGATGAAAACCTGATCTCCCACTACATAGCTTCTATCTGTCCTGTGAGTGTCCACATAACTTTTCTGTCTATCCTGAGCCTCTTTTAACCGTTGTCTCATCAGTTTTACCTGATCCTCCATCTCTTGGATCAAGTCTGGTCCGACGATTATTCGATCTTCTAACCTATTCCAACTCAACGACGTTCTGCAAGGTCTTTCGTATAATGCTTCAAATGGCGGCATCCCGATTGAGCTATGATAGCTATTGTTGTAAGCAAATTCTACCAAGGGTAAGTACTTTTCCCAGCGTGACTGTTGGTCCATAACATATATCCTTAGCATATCCTCGAGTACTTGATTTACCCTTTCAGTCTGTCCATCGGTCTCAAGATGATAGGCAGTACTCAAATTTAATTGAGTTCCCAAGGCCGACTGCATATAATTCCAAAACCTTGATGTGAACCGAGGATCTCTGTCGGATATGATTTTCTTAGGTACTCCATGAAATCTGATAATTTCATTTATGAATACCCGTGCTACGTCAGCTACTTCATAAGTATCTCTTACTGGGATGAAATGGGCACTTTTGGTTAATCTATCCACCACAACCAGAATGGCATTATGCTTTTGTTGCGTAAGAGGCAGCCCAACGATAAAATCCATAGAAATTATCTCTCATTTGGTCATAGGGATGTCATGAGGTTGTAAGAGACCTGCTGGGTGATGGTGATCAGCTTTTACCTGCTGACATTCAAGACACCTAGCGACAAATTTGACAATGTCGTTTTTCATGCCTGACTAGAAGAAGAGTCTCTTAGTGTCAGCATACATCTTCTTTACCCCAGGATGTGCACAATATACTGCTCGATGTGCTTCCTTCAAGATGGTGTTTCGGAGATCTCCACTGTCTGGTATATACATCCTCCCGTGAAATCGTAGAATTCCGTCCTCCTCCAAATCATACCCTTCAAACTTAGGTTCCTTTGAATGGTTGCTTTCGAGCCCCGATCTTACTTTTAAGTACCAACTATCTCTTACAAGATGTTCAAGTACTTGATTTCTCAAGTTCACCTTGATAGGTACGAGGGAGAAGATTCGAGGTCTTCTACTTAATGCATCTGCTACAACATTCTCCTTCCCCTTGATATAAAAAATCGCAAAATCGTATTCGCTTAGGAGTTCACTCTATCGTCTTTGTCTTGCATTCAAGTCTCTCTGGGTGAATAAATACTGCAAACTTTGGTGGTTACTTTTAAGCACAAAGTTTCTCCCCACCAACTAATGTCTCCACATCTTTAAAGCTAAGACCACCGTGGCTAACTCCAAATCATGCGTAACATAAAGTTCTTCATGTGTTTTTAATTTTCTCGAAGCGTATGCTATTACGCCTCCTTCCTGCATTAAAACTGCACCTAACCCCTGCTTAGATGCGTCGGTACACACAGTAAAATCTTTATCCATATCCGGTACTCGCAAAATCCGTGCACTAGTCAATAATCGCTTAAGTTCAGAAAAAGCTTTATCACATTCTTCAGTCCATTCATACTTAACACTCTTGCACTGAAGGTTTGTGATCGGCTTTGCAATTTTGGAAAATCCCTCCACAAACCTTCGGTAGTAACCTGCTAAACCCATAAAACTACGCACTTCATGTGCATTCTTAGGTATCAGCCACTTTCTGATTGTATTTACCTTTTCAGGATCTACAGAGATTCCTTCGCCTGATATGATATGACCTAAGTAATGGATTTTCTTCTGGAAGAAAGCGCATTTGGATAATTTTCCATATAACTTGTGCTCTTTGAGACAAGATAACACTATCCGAAGATGCTCTTCATGCTCCTTCTCATTCTTAGAGTAAATGAGAATATCGTCCAGGAAAACTTGTACAAATTTGTCGAGATATTTGCGGAGAACGCTATTCATAAGGTTCATGAAGACTGCAGGTGCATTGGTCAACCCAAATGGCACCACAATCAATTCATAATGCCCGAAACGAGTTTAGAATGCAGTCTTAGAAACATCGCTCTTGCTAATCCTGAGTTGATGATAACCCGATTGCAAATCGATCTTTGAAAATACCGTAGCTCCTTTCATTTGATCGAAAAGGTCGTCAATGCGAGGCATTGGATACCTATTCTTTACCATGGTTCGGTTCAAATCTCGATAGTCCACACCAATGTTGCACGAAGCGGGGACGTTTTTTGGAAGCGGGGACGCGGAAGCGTCATTTCCAAAAAATCTAGGAAGCGAAGCGTCTCGGAAGCGTCTACTATATATATATATATTTTTATTTTTATTTTTTTGCATTTATATTAAAAAAATATCCAAAATACCAAATTAATTGTAGAAGACATGGAAGCATGCATATTTGTACATAAATCAAGATAGATATGACATCCATTGTACATTAATGATTAATTATTTGAGCATCAACCATTTAGAATAGATGCATCAACCATCTATAATCTAGATTCTTCTCCTCTTATCTAGCCTTTGCCTCTACCTCGATTATCTGGGGACATTAGTCAAAATTGCCCAATTTTGATCAAACCCTAATGCAAGCCTTAAAAAATGGTAGAAAGAACTTAACATGCTTGATCGATTATTTTGACTTGATTGAAATGTAATTTTTTGCTAACGACATGACAAAGGAGTTCAACAATTAACACCACCAACACTAGGGTACATATAGGGCTTGTTGCTCTTGATTAAATGCTAATCACATACCCTCATACATGATATAATCTAATGAAATGCCACCATACCATTGATCCTGAATTCCTGAAAACTGTTAAGTCTGCTGAATTTTGAATAGGATGTGAAATTCTATTTTCTACATATGAAGTCTGAACAGGCTGGAACCACTCTCAAACATCCTGAGTCATTTCATGGTAATGTTAAAAATTTAAGTAAAAGGATGAAAATGAAAAATAAATGAGAATGTCACTTTTACTTTAAGAATTTAACATTACCATGAGGGAGCATCTAAGAAATATCTAAGGAGGTAAAAGAGAGCTTATATTTTTTTCCTCCTATCCCTAACTCAGCACTAACTCACCTACTAACTCAACCAAAGACAAAATTAAAAAAAAAAAAATCAAAAAAATCATTTTTCTGACCTACATTAGTCGGATCCGTACGGCACTGTACGGAACCATTCACGATCCGTACGAATCCGTCTCGGAATCGCGGCGTTTCCGTACAGCGATCCGCGGATCCACTGTACGGAAACGCGGATCCGGGCGTACGGATCCGAAAAACCAGGAACCGCAAATTTTTTTGGGATCCGCGTTTCCGAAAATCGGATCCGCGGTTCCGGGTACGGACCCCATACGGGACGCGGTTCGGGCCTTGGAGCCGGGGGGGGGGGGGGGGGACGTTTCCTGCAACATTGGTCCACACACAGTCGCAATGAACCATCTTTCTTCTTGACAAAGATTACAGGAGCACCCCATGGTGAAACACTGGGTCGAATGTGCTCTACTTCTAACAGTTCTTTCAGCTGTATTTGCAGTTCTTGAAGTTCCGGGGCAGTCATTCGGTAAGGAGTTTTAGATATAGGTTCCGTACTGGGTTTCAATTCAATGGTGAGATCTAGCTCTCTCCGAGGAGGCAGTCCAGGTAATTCCTTTGGAAAAACATCCGGAAATTATGATAGAATCGGACACTGATCTAAGGAAGGCCCCTTTTCTTTGCTTATCTCTTGAACTGCATACACCTGACAACCCTTCCTTAAACACCGTTTCATTTGCATGGCTGAGATGAAACGCAAGGATACTTTTCTCTTAATACCTTGAATTTGGATTGTCTCTCCCACATCATTCAAGCAAAGTACTGTTTTCCCGGAGCAGTCTACCCATGCTCGATGAGTCTCTAACCAATCCATTCCTATCACCAGGTCGTAAGTACCTAGGGCCGTGACATATACTTTTAGTTTGGTCATACAGACTCCTAGATCAACTTTGCAATCCTCCACACTTAATTCTACCGATTGAAGGTCTCCTGAAGCCATTTCTACCTGTCTAAAATCGTCTTGTTTGCAGGCTGCCAACCCACATGTATTCAATGCATAAGATGAAATAAAACTATCAGTAGCTCCAGTGTCAAATAAGATTTTGAGTTTTATTCCGTTGATAGTACCTGAAGATTCCACTACCGTGGATTGATGTGCTGCTTGGTTGTTGCTAACGACAACATGGATTCTATGATTGCTTTGGGCATCTGATGATGGTTCTTTTCCTGTTCGCCGAGAGTTCTCTGGACAATCATGTCGAAGATGAGGTCCTCCACACCCCCAACAGTCTACTCGGGTTGGTCCTTTTGCGTTTGACGGAGAAACCCCCGACCAAGAACTCTGTCCCCTGGTGCTACTTCCTCTCCCATTCTTTCCTCGATTACCAGACCCTTGAGACCTCCACGCACTGATGTTTGAGGACTCGGAAGCTATTGCGCTTATGGTCCTGGGAGCTCCTGCCCCCGCTCCTCTTGGGGTAAACCTGTTACCATAAGGAGGTGGTCTCGAGTTATTTCCTCGGAAGAAATTTCGGGGAGTTTTTCCTGTAAATGCCTGCGGTATTGATTCAGCTGGCCTGAAATCCCTTTTAATCCCCAGATGTTCTTCTGCATAACGAACACATTCAACTGCCTCTGCCACTGTTGGTGGCTTCCACATTCTTACCATGGCTCTGATCCGAGGATTTAACCCAAATACGAAACGCTCGGCCTGGCGTTCATCCGTATCTAGATAAGGAACATATTTCACAAGTTTCATGAATTTTATCTCGTATTCTTCTACGGTTTTACCCCCTTGGGTTAGAGTATGGAAGGCTCCGGCTTGCTGCTCTTGAAAGAAAGGTGGTAAGTATTTCGCACGGAATCGGTCCACAAACAACTCCCAAGGAACGGTATCTGAAGTGAGATGCAGCTGTTTTTCCATATTCCCCCACCAAATCAGAGCATTCCCCTTTAGTTGGAATACAACGATATTTGTTTTAGAAGTTGAAGAATATTCTCTTAATGCGAAGCATCTGATCATCTCTTCCAACCATGCTTCGGCATGTTCTCCAGCTCGTCCTCCAGAGAATTCCGGGAGTTTAATCTTTTGCAGTTCCCATGAAATATCTTCTCTGTGAGGTTTGTCATCAAAATCCTTTGGTCTTTCTGAATGTCTTTCCTCTGACTGACGTCGCTCCTCCTTGTTCCTGGTCGACTACGACCCTTTCAAGGTTTCCATAATGGCTTCTAAAGAGCTCATCACAGTAGTGAGATCGGGCGGAGCAACAGGTGCTGACGACGATCTTGATGGTGGTGAAGGCGATGGTGAAGGTGGAGGTGGCGACACTGCATTTCGCTAGCGCTGCTGCCTTTGGTACGTGTTAAACATGGTAATTTTGTTTTCCTGAAATACATAATAAATTCATGAGGAGCGGATAAATTTTCAGACTGACAAAATATAATTTTCGTAAGATTTGAGCTGGCATACGGGTATAGTTCTTTTGCTATTTTACCTGCAGGCAGGTCTTACTGGTACCGAGGTCAAGGAGGGTGGCAACGCGACCTCCTTGTCCTATGCAGGGTAACGTATGCTTACTAAATCTAGAGTGAAATGCAAGGTTTTTTTTGTTTTTGTTTTTGTGCAAGACCTGTTTAATCCCAACTCGATGTGAATCATCTAGTTAGGTATTTAAACCGTTTTCATAATTTCTATAGTATTAATGCATCACAATGCACATATGATCACAGCACACGATGCTATCATTTGCTCTTTGTCTGATGATATGTTATATAGTTGAACGTATCCACCATTAACCATGTATTACCCTACCATATAAATTCCGAATTTAATTTTAAATTTAAACACATTAAATTTAATTTAAACACATTAAACTCATTGACTAGGATTGAATTTTATATAATAATAACCATTAACCATATATATTCCTATAAATTACGAATCCTTCTTCTTCTTTTTTAAAATTTTAAATTTAAACGCATTAATATTTAAATTAAACACGTTTAAACACATTAAATAGGATATTAACTTTTCATATAACAATGACTATTCACTATATATATTCATACCATTTAAATTTCAAATTTAAACACACACACATATATATATATATTAAATAATTTAATTAATGATGAAGTGATTAATGTCCTTAGAATCTGGGCTTTACTAAATTTTATCAACTTTTCATGTCTAAAAAAATAAAATCCCTTTTTCTTTGTATGTATATATATATATATATATATATATATATATTCTTCGATATTCATAAAATTCTATTTTTCCATTATATGGGAGAAAGCTTTGTGAATTCATCCCAAAAAAGAAAAAAAATGACATAGACACAATTTGGTGTAGCCAATATCCACTACCGTTTACATATTCTGTTAATGCACTCAACTATCATCTTATTTACGGATATTCTAGCTTACTACCATTATTTTTATTTGCTACCTTTATAAAAGACTAATGTAGATATTATAATATAAAGACTAACACAGATATTATAAAAGACTAACATAGATATTTTTATTTGCTACCTTTATAAAAGACTAACGCAGATATTATAATATAAAGACTAACACAGATATTATAAAAGACTAACGTAGATATTTTTATGTGCTACCTTTATAAAAGACTAACGCAGATATGATAATATAAAGACTAACACAGATATTTATAAAAGGACTACCTTTGCGATGTTTGAAAAAGAATTTAGCATATCTCTGTTTGTAATTCAACGCATATTTATAATAAAAATTTGAATAAGTAATATTACAATGTTTTTAAATGGAAGCCAAGGTAAACAAGACAGCAGTTAATGCTATCGTGACTTTGAACACACATGGCAGCCATTTAGTATATTATTACCACAGCATCTCCCACGTAATCCCATACAACCAGATAATCAAGGGTACGCAGGCCAGCAGGGAGGCACTAGTCATCAGTGGGAGGGATAGTTATTTGACACTTACTGGAGTTGTGATTACTTAAACTAAGTGAGAATTAGGATTGGCGGATGGCACAGCCATATGTTGCCACACTTGGGAACTCTTCCACCTGTCTATATGCACCCACAGATGGAACTACAACGCTGGTAATTTAAGGAAAAACTCACTGCCACCTACAGGTAGTCACCCAGCCATTTCGCAGCTCGACTTAGCCTTGAAATTTTCTCCTTCTTGACACTTATTTGCTCTCATGCTTTTGGGATTTTCTCCCAACTTGTATAAATAGACTGCAGCGATCTATTCCCGGTCTTTCATCACATTCAATAGCGCACAATTGCGAGGAGGAGACGCTGGCATGGGCAGCCAAGAAAAGCTCCCACATATGAACATCCCCGCACAGGAAAAGGAGGACAGGGTTTCTCC
The DNA here is from genome assembly GCA_034641835.2 of Pinus albicaulis. NCBI lineage: Eukaryota > Viridiplantae > Streptophyta > Pinopsida > Pinales > Pinaceae > Pinus > Pinus albicaulis. The sequence continues at coordinate 1,051,245,492 of CM076584.1, read as the reverse complement.
AAGGGAAATCGAGCCATTTACTTCTGTTACAGGCTCGAAAATTTTATTTTATTTTTCTTTCCAAGTCCAAGAGTGAAAAGACTTAGGACAATATTTTCCATCTGCATCAACAGATCTAACTATCCCTAATGGGGATACTTTATCAGATTTTGCAGAATCTTCAAGATTCCAAAAGGTCTTACAAGGTCAAGAAATGTTACCCTTAAAACGGATTTTAGAGCTGATACAATGGATTTGATGAAATATCGATTATCTGATTTTAAGGTGCGGGATACTGAACATGAAGTCTCTGAAAGAGAAAGGAGGAATGCAAGAATCTGACAAGTTCAAAATCCTGATGTTGATACAGGTTCTTATAGCAAGAGCTGGGCTCAAATCTGATGCCGAAACAGAGTATGCCCTCAACAATTACTTGTCTCTTAGGTGGATGGAACTCTGAGTAAGATATAAAGATGTATTTCTCGGATTCATAGGATATTTATCCTAATTTTAATGATTGTATAAATTCATTTTCAACATTCTGCATAAGGATTTAATATTTACCAAATGTAAGAACCCTCTTTGACAGTTTCCTAAAAATGAATGCTGAAGCATATTACTGTTCTCAATGGAACAACTAGACACTGGTTTAAACACGCAGCATCTTATAAATGAAAATGCTGAAGCATATTACTGTTCTTAATGGAACAACCAGAGACTGGTTTAAACACGCAGCATCTTATAAATGAATTTTAACGAGCCTATAAGGTTGGAAAAAGGGTTTGAAACACCCTCTGATACCATATGTAGAGACCTTGTTTGTTAATTTCTTAAATTTTAAACTTAATTTCAGGGAAATTCCGAGTTTTTGCTGAAGAGAAAGACTTAGCTAAATCAATTAACAGGGAAACACTGCTACAATTATCAGCCTGTTAATGAATACATTCTATAACATCCTTTCATCGTAAATGAATCTAAACATATATCAATATAAGTCAGCAGTAATACTATTTGATGCAAAACAGTAATGAAATTTCCATTTTTTGCATAAGGAACTAATCTATACATGGGAAATACCTGGAATACAGCAGACGATTTAATGGTGGCACTCCTCAGGCACTCCTCCTGTGATGCTGTGGGCAGATTGAACAGTTCACCGAAACAATATAATCCTCCCAGCCGATCTAGGAACAATCCTAGATCCAGAAGATCACTCTTCTGCCCCTGTGCCCAAAATCCCAAGAACGGTGAAACTCCCTTCCAGCGCTGATAGTATCCTTCAATCTTTCCTTTTGACAGAATACAGAATTTTCCCAAAGGACCGTCCCCTCCCACTTCACATCCTCTCCCTTATATCACTTTTCTCCACCGTCCTCAACTCCCGAAGATATTATGGCATTTATGAGGGTCTGCATACATTTAAGGAGATATTATATTCATTTAAGGAGACATTAATGTAGAGATAAGGTTTTGGGGTTAAGTGCATGAAATATCTCCATTGAGTCCTTATCTAGTTACGTAGATGTGATGGCTTTATGGAGAGCTTAACTTGGCTTTGTATTGTGTTTGTTAATAACTTAATTAATTTGCCTTAATTAAATTATTTTATTACTTTATTGGTTCACCCACATATAATTGTTTTTACTAAATTAAAATCTGATTTTCTTAAATAACACTCTCCCATGCCTGTTGATATTTTGTTATATCATGGCGAGATAAAATATATAGTAATATTCAATTCGTTATTCTTACTTAGGTAGCCTTAATACTAGTGCGGGGTATGCGATATAGGCATATGTAGCTATCACATGCGTATGTCGTATACTCGCTAATGTTATTTTACTTATCAATTAGGAATGGGTCGTTACAAGGATGGAGTCTTCATCAGATAGATGTAAAGATCACATTTCTGCATGTTGCATTAAAGGAAGAAGGTGTATGTTGAGCAACCTCTGGGGTTCGAAGTCCAGGTTAGGGACACCCATGTTTGCAGGTTGAAGAAAAGCCCTCTACGGGCTGAAACAAAGCACCTAGAGCTTGGTACGAGACGATAGATAGCTACCTGGTGAAGCTAGGCTTCACTCGTAGTAAGGTTGATCTGAACCTTTACTTCAAGGTTGATAGAGAAAAGCCTCTCATTCTAGCTTTGTATGAGGACGACCTCTTCCTGACAAGTGCTTATCCTTTCATTCATCAATGCAAGAGGGAGCTCGCTGCTGAGTTCGAGATAAAGGACCTAGGACTAATGCACTATTTCCTAGGCCTAGAGGTCTGGCAGAGACCTGGCGAGATTTTCCTTTCTCAAGGAAAATACATTGTGAAACTTCTAGAAAGATTTGGTATGGTGGACTGCAAGTCCGTGTCAACACCAATGGAACTCAACTTCAGGAAGTTGAGTGGCAGTGCTGCTGGGTCCGTATTGTCAAATCCTACTAAGTATCGTCAACTCGTAGGGGCCCTGATGTTCTTAGTGAACACCCGTCCAGATATATGTTTTGCAGTGAACACTTTGAATCAACAGATGGTTGAGCCTCATCACTTTCAATGGGTTGGTGCCAAGAATCTTCTGAGATATCTTTGGGGCATGATAAACCATGGGCTCAGATACACTACCGGGAGCGTGACACTCCTTGGATATACTGATGCCGATTGGGCTGGCAATGTGGTGGATCGTAAGAGCACGTCTAGATGCTAATTCACAATTAGATTTGCTTCTGGCAGGAAAAGGAAGTCGGTAGCCTTGAGCACCGCTGAGGTCAAATACATTGCAGCATGTATGACCCATTGTGAAGTCACTTGGTTGCGAAAGCTCTTCAGTGAACTGTTCGAGCATGTGCTAGATGCCACCGTTATCCTTTGTGATAACCAGAGGGGGATTCATTTGTCATAGAATCTCGGGTTCCACGATTGATCCAAGCATGATGATGGCTGGTACCACTTTATCCCGGATATGGTACAGCGAGGCACCGTAAGGCTCGATCATATAGGAATTGATGAGCAGGTCGCGAATATTCTCACTATGCCCTTGGGGAAGGTCATGTTCCTAACCTTCCGTGAGAGACTTGGTATCGTGAAACGACCCTATGATGTGGGTCCTGTTAGACGATGAGCTCGAGGAGCTCTAGGGGGCTTTGGGGACAGCTTCTCGAAGCTATGAGCAACCACAAAGCTAGGCTTGCCAAACTTTGTTGGTGTGCTTGGACCCCACTGTTGTGATTATTGAGTTGGTTCACCTCTCATTATCTGTGCTTCGTATGCATCCTACCCATTGAGTTCAGGGCTCATGGGAAGTACCTCTCATTTGGCCAATGAGGTGGGAAAAGCTAGAGACTAGTAGCAAAGACTGATGGATGCATCAGAGATTACCGTACTCTCTATCTAGGATGGTATGGTCCAACCACTTGATCTGGGATCAAGTCTTGTATTGTGCCCTAATCTAAAATGGCATAGAACATTTCCTGAATTTAACAACTCCTATATATAGAAGGAGATTTTGTCATTTGTATCATCTAAGAATTGTTCATTTATGTAATGTAAAGGAGGTTTCCCCCTCGAAGTGGCTTATTTCTAAGGCGTTGATCTCTCTTTTCTTCTATTTTTGGAGTTGGTTTCATAACATTTGGTATTAGAGCTTTGGATTCTAGGGTTTCGCTGCTCCAAACAAGTCATCGTGGCATTTTCGCTATAACATTTTTTCTAGGAAGGTTCAGAAGCTGAAATTTTTACAGAGAGAAGCCAAAATCCTGAAAAACGTCGTGTACAAATTTCAGATCTTTGTTTGCAACATTTTCGGAGATATGATATGTGGAAGTTAGGGTGTTTTCAGGCTCCCGAATTTCACCTAAACAAGTCATCATGGAATTTTCGCTATAACTTTTGTTCTACGAAGGTTCAGAAGCTGAAATTTTTATAGAGCGAAGCCGAAAACCTAAGGAATGGCGTGTACAAATTTCAGATCTTGATTCGCAATATTTTCAGAGATATGATTTGAGGAAGTTAGGGTTTGTTCAGGCTCCCGAATTTCATCTCAAAGAGGTGACCGTGGGAAAATCGTCATAACTCTCTCTCTGAGCATCAGATTGGAATTCTATAAAAAGTGGCCGCAAGTACACGGACTGTAGTTTCCTGTGTATCAAATTCAGAGCCGAAGGAGGAAACAATGACACGTGGCATGTCGTACAAGTTCACTCTACTGAACCGGTCCATAATTAGGTCATTATGGGAGATTGGGCATAACTTTGCCTTTAAGAATCCAAATCAGGTCAGACCTATGTCATTTGAAAGAAGCTTTAGAGGGCTACTACAAGGCCGAATTTCCAATATTGAAGATCCGCAATCACAGAGATAATTCAGTGTCAATATCGAGCTCCTTGAAAGCAAGAAAAATGTATGTATTTTTTTTCGAATTGCATAAGTCTTGTGTGAAAAATCAGTTTGAATTGATTCCAACGACATATTGTAGAATAGATATCAGTATTGGGTTCTAAAATGCCCCCAAAAAGAATTCAACACCCATTAAGTGTTCAAAAGGCTCTACTATGACTCATGAAGACAAATAACTGCAACATGACATGTCAAAATCACAAGAGCAAGTGCACCAAATTTCGCTCTTGCAAAGAGCAACGAAAAATGAAATGGAAGTTTTGAAGAAATGCGTGGAAGCTAAGATGGATGGCATGGAAGCTGGCATGGAAGGTAAGATGGATGACATGGAAGAAAAAATGAAAGACAACATGGAAAACATGAAGAATAATCTAAAAGAAAACATGGAAGGTTTGACAAAGTTGATACAAGAAATGTTTTCTAATGGCGAAAAGATAGTAGAGGAAACTCATGATGAGAACAAAATAAATGTTAATCGTGATTTCATAAGCTCTAATGTTGGATGGAAGAACAACTGTATTCCAAAGATGGATATGAGGAAGTTTGATGGCAAGGATCCCGTAACATGGATACTGCAGATGGAGCAATATTATGATCTCAATAATGTGCAAAACACACAAAAGGTACACATTGCAACTTTACATTTAGAACAAAAGACATTTGTATGGTATCGATGGCTTTGATCTCCCGTAAAAAAATTGTCACTTGGTCAATTTTTACAGAGGAAATGATAGCACATTATGAGGATACAAAGAGCAACACCTTCTTTAGCCAATTGATAAATCTCAAACAAAAGGGTTCAGTGGTGGAGCAGATTGAGGACTTCCAAAAATTGAATATAAGGGTAATTGATATTCCAAAGGAACATAGGGTTGATGTCTTCATAGGGACTTTAAAAGATAACATCCAACATGAAATTCGCGTTTGGGAACCTGATTCATTGGAGAAGGCGTTCAGATTGGCAAGAAAAATTGAATGTAAAATTATGGCGACAAGGAAGCCTACCACTCACATCTATAAAGATGGAAATGTTGCTACTCCTAGACTTCCACAACCCACAAGGTTGACACCACAACAATTGGAAGAAAAAAGAGAAAAAGGGCTTTGCTACAATTGTGATAGCAAATACACTAAAGGTCATAAGTGTGCTGAGAAGAAATTATTTTACATAGATTGTGAAAAGGAGGAAGAAAATGAACAAGAAACTTCAAAAGAAGAGGATATACACCAGACACCAACCCTAGAAGAAGAAGAAATGAGTCTGACCATATCGTGTAATACATTGGCAGGAATTACCACTCAAACTCTCAAAATAGAAGGACATATCAAGAAGAAAAAGGTAATAGTGTTGATTGATTCGGGTAGTACCCATAATTTTATTCATTGTAAGGTAGTCAAGGAATTGAATTGTTTCCTATACCTAGCACCAGAATGTCAAGTGATGGTTGCAAATGGAGGAACTATAAATTGTTCTGGAAAATGTCATAATATCAAGCTAGCCATGGGGGAATATGTATTGAATAGTCCAATGCTTTCCATTCCAATGGGAGGTGTTGATGTTGTACTAGGAGTACAATGGTTATAATCTTTGGGGACGATAGCTTTTAATTTTCAAGAACTTTTCTTGAAATTTTTTTCGGAAGGAAAGGAAGTCAAATTACGGGGTATCGTAGGGAAGCCAGGAAAGATAATAAGTTCTAATGTCATGACAAAGCTTCTGAAGAAAGAACAATGAGGCGTAATTGCACAATTATGCTCACTAGAAGTTCCAACATCAAAATCATATATTTCTCCAGATATTCTTGGACAATCATTCCAAGGTGTTTGAAACTCCCAAAGGACTCCCACCTATTCGTGATCATGATAATCTTATTCATTTAATTCCAGGAAGTGTTCCTTCGAACATTAGGCCTTACAGATATCCTTACGTCCAAAAGAGCGAAATTGAACGTATGATTGCAGAAATGTTAGATGTTGGTATAATTCAACCTAGTCAAAGTTTTTCCTCTGCGCCAGTAGTATTGGTGCACAAGAAGGATGGATCATGGCGCACGTGTCCGGATTATAGGGACCTCAATAAGCTCACTATTAAAGATAAATTTCCCATTCTTGTGATTGATGAATTATTCGATGAATTACATAGAGCAATTTATTTTACCAAGTTGGATCTTCGTTCAAGATATCATCAAATTAGAATGAAGACAGAAGATATTCCAAAAACAACATTTCGAACTCATGAGGGTCATTATGAATTTTTGGTCATGCCTTTTGGCCTTACCAATGCACCTTCTACATTTCAAGGGTTGATGAATTCCATTTTCAAACCCTTCCTTAGAAATTTGTGCTAGTATTTTTTAATGATATACTAATCTACAGCAGGTCTTGGAAGGATCATGTTCAACATGTTGACAGGGTGCTCAAACTATTGGAGGAGAAACAACTATATGCAAAAACATCCAAATGTTTCTTTGGAGTACAAGAGGTGGAATATCTGGGTCATATTGTATCTCACGAGGGTGTTAAGGTAGACCCTAACAAAATTAAAACCATTAAGGAATGGAAAGTCCCCACAACCATAAAGCAGTTGCGAGGATTTCTCGGGTTAACAGGGTATTATCGCAAGTTTGTTAAAAATTATGGGAGAATAGCAGCACCTCTAACAACATTATTGAAGAAAGATGCATTTTCATGGACTCCTGAAGCAACTAAGGCCTTTGAACATCTTAAAGAAGCAATGTGCCTAGCACCGGTCTTAGCTATGCCAGACTTCACAAAAACCTTTATTGTGGAATGTGATGCCTCAGGAAATGGACTTGGTGTTGTTTTAATGCAAGAACGAAGACCCGTTGCTTTTGAAAGTCATCCAATCAAAGGAAAGTATTTACAGAAAGCTATTTATGAGAAGGAAATGTTGGCAATACTACATGCACTAAAGAAATGGCGACCTTACCTAATGGGAAGACACTTCAAGGTAAAAACTGATCATGATAGTCTTAAACACTTTTTGAAACAAAGACTATCTTCAGAAGAACAACAAAAATGGGTCACAAAGATGTTGGGTTATGACTTTGAAATCATCTACAAAAAAGGGAAGCTAAATGTTGTCGCAGATGCACTCTCAAGAAAGGATGAAGAGGTGGAAGCATTGCTTTGTGCCATTTCTATTATCCAACCAAATTGGATAACCGAAGTAAGGGATGAATGGAAGAAGGACGAAGAAGTGTGGACACTCATTCAAAAGTTGCAGCAAGATCCTAGTACATCTGATACATTTAATTGGAAAAATGATTCCTTATGGTACAAGGATCACTTATATATTTATAAGAATTCCCAACTAAAACAAAAGATTCTTTTGGAATTGCACATTTATCCTTTAGGAGGACACTCAAGATTTTTAAAAACTTACCACAGGGTGAAGAAAGAATTTTTTTGGGATGGCCTTAAATCTGATATTCAAAAGTTTGTGGCGGAATGTTTGGTTTGCGAGCAAAATAAAGTTGAGACAATTAAGACCCCAGGTCTTCTACAACTTTTATCCATTCCAAGTCAACGTTGGGAGGAGATTTCAATGGATTTTATCACAAGTTTACCTAAGTCCGAAGGAAAGAGTGTCATCATGGTGGTAGTTGATAGACTTACCAACTATGCACACTTTTGTGCATTATCTCATCCATTTAAAACAAGTACAGTTGCTACTGCATTTATGGAAACAATTCAAAAGCTACATGGAAACCCAAAGATTATTGTAAGTGACAGAGATCCCATTTTTACTGGGAATTTTTGGACGAAATTATTTTCTTGTTTGGGTTCTCAACTAGCTCATAGCTCATCTTATCATCCTCAATCCGATGGTCAAACTGAGATAGTGAATAAATGTTTGGAAGGATATCTTTGTTGTTTTGTATCTGATAAGCAAACACAATGGGTCAAGTGGTTACCTCTCGCTGAATGGTGGTATAACACTTCCTTCCATACTACAGCAAAAATGCCCCATTTATGGCACTTTATGGATATCATCCACCATCCATCACATCATCTTTAAGAGAAAATTCTAAGGCTCAAGCAATGGAAGATCACATCGAGCATCAACAAGAAGTTCTCCAACTCTTAAAGGATAACCTAAATTTGGCACAAAATTGAATGAAACAATAGGAAGATCAACATCGCAGCAAGAGAAGTTTTGATATAGGAGACTAGGTATTTTTACGGCTACAACCATACAAACAAATGTCCCTCAAGCAAGCTAAAAAGGATAATAAATTATCGCCAAAGTACTATGGTCCTTACAAAGTGTTGCTAAAGATTGGTACTATGGCATACAAATTGGAGCTTCCTGCTTCTTCGCGAGTGCATCCGATTTTCCATGTTTCATGCTTAAAGAAGGTTATAGGTGACAAAATTCCAGTTCAAACAATATTGCCAGAACTTGATGAGGAAGGAAAAATCATATTGGAACCTGAAGCAATCACAGAAACAAGAACTCGACAGCTACGAAATCGATCAATTTTAGAGTATCTCATCAAGTAGAAGAACTTACCCACTGAAGATTCTACATGGGAGGATGAGAATTTTATACGGAAGCATCCGGAACTATTCAAGCGTTGAGGACAACACTTTTTTGATGGAGAGGGGCATATTAGGTCCCTATATTACTAGTATAGTCCCTTATTGTTGTTAGGGTAACCCCCTTATTGTTATTGTTGTACCCCTGTAACCCCAATATTGTTATTATTGTGCCCTTACATTATTATTGTTAGGTCGGCTAGGATTATATTGTGACCCCATGGACTCCTATATATAGAAGGAGGTTTTGTCATTTGTATCATCCAAGAATTGTTCATTTATGTAATGTAAAGGAGGTTGCCCCCTCAAAGTGGCTTATTTCTAAGGCGTTGATCTCTCTTTTCTTCTATTTTTGGAGCTGATTTCCTTATGCTTCTTTCACTTCTTAGATCTTATCTTCGTTAGATTATTATTAAAATCTTCATCAAGTCAATTATCAAATGCACAAGAGACACAATGTTTAGGCTTTCAAGCCAGGGCCAAAACCTCTCCCTCTTGGAGAGGAAAGCCCGATAGTAATTCTTCTTATAGATCTTCAATTGATGAGTACCAAGACCATTACAAAGACCCTTGACACTGGTATGCCTCCAAGACCCTTGTCACTTTCTCTTCTAGGCTCCTTATGTTGATCTTCCTTTTCTGCACTGTACTGCACCAACGCTAGTGAGACTCGGTCCCTTAATCTAGTAGCCCGAAATGATGTGTTTCTATTCTTTCTTCTCGACCTCCAAGGGATTCCTTCTCGTCCTTCTTACTGTACCCAAGACTGAGAGCTTTTCACTTGCTGTAATACCCTTCCTTTATGCTATGAATACCCTCGGTCCTTTTTCTGAGTTGTCCAAGATACAATGATGAAGATGGAGGCCAGAATTATCTTCTCTCTGAACTCCTTGCAAAGTTTTTTCTCTCGCTGTCAAGACACCCTTCTTCTGCAGTGTGTTGCAGACCTGAACTTCGCACTCTTATCACAGACCTTCACCGAGATAGATTAGATCCAAGACAAAGATAGATTATCCCCCTTTTTCCTTCACTATTTGTCCTTCTATTTCGCACCAACTGTTGCCCTTAACTCGCACTTTTATCTCAGAACTTGATCTGAATTAATGGTTATGAAGTGAGGCCACAGTCCACTCTTATATACGGACTATCTCACTGTTTCTAGGCCGACATGATCATCTTGAGGGTAGGCCGTCTTATTCAAGGGATATCTCCAACATACTTTGATCTGACTTCGTGGAGCATAGTGACAAGGGTTTGGAGTATACTTTTACATCAATAATTTGTTCTTTACACAAGTGTGACATGAATTCATATTCATAACTCTTAATTATATTTATGACAAGATGACAAACCCCTAAAGACATCAAGAAGTCTTTGACCTATAATAAAAACTCCTTGCTCATGAAACCCATGAGGCAAGCATTACAATAAAAACATTTTATTATCTTTGTCTCTTCATTACATAAATTCATAATTATAAGTCATTATGAAGACTGAACCTAGTTACACTTTTCAGTATTACAAAGTAATCTCAAATTAGAATTGTCACTCAAAGCAAGTACTAAAATAAAATGAAGTGTGAGTTAACAATCTTATGCTACCTTGAAGATATTACATTATAAGCAGGGAATTGAAGCTACTACGAACCTTGTATTGTAAAAGGCCCTAGAAAGATGCATCGTATGTGTTGATGATAAAGTATATATTATGAATGACCAAGTCCTAGATGAGAAGAAGGATCAATGTAAAAAAGGTTGAGTCCCTCTTCAGTCTCTCTCTTGACAAGGTCAAATTATTTGCAATAAGACACAAACATAAACGATATAATAGAAGTTCTTGAATAAATTGATCTGTGTTTCTTGCATGGGTACTTTGGATCCATTCCTTACACATTGAAATGAAGATATGATTATGAGAAAATAGAGTTACTTGAATCATCATTGGACATCCATGATTGATTGATGACAATGATGGGATGTGTAAAGGACATGTCGGTTCTAGGATCTTGACATTTGGTTAATGAAAATCTAGGGTTTATAACACCCTAGCAAGTAACAAGAATTAAAAAATAAAACCCTAGGGTTTATGAGCAAACCATAAGATTGGGTGTTTCTGTTGAAAGTAGAAACCCTAGCGTTTGCAAGGAAGAAATATCATCAAGATGATGACGTGGATAAGGTGCAAGATGGATGCAAGGAGTCTAAAGATCAAGAGGGAGAAGATATTCTTCTCAAATTCTATCAACATGAGAACATCTAGATAGTCATTATGAATACCTCCCTAGTTAAGAGGGAGTGTTGATTTTCGTAACTATGATTGGTCTTCATAATGTATATTTGAGTCATCAATGTATTTGTAAGCATGCTCGTCATGCTAGAAACAAAAAGAAAAATACTTTTAAGTCATGTCCCTTTCGGACATTGAATCTTTAAAAGATTTTTTTTTGGCTCCAAAAGTGATGTCGGCCCCCTCCTAGTCAAGTTGGCCTCCTTCAAATGTTCAGGTCGGCTCCAAGTAAATATGCACCCATTCTGCCAAGGAAAAAGAGTATATAAAGACTTCACATTCCTCCACATTTGGGCAAGCAATTCGATCTCTTATCTTTTGTGACTTAGCCTACTCTGAAGTAGTGAATTGGCATCTTCTAAGGAGAGAAGTCTAAGGCAAGATTAGAGGTCCAAGGTAATGAAGAAAGATATTTCTGAGGCAATAAAGAAGGGTTATTCTGAGGCTAGCGAAGGGCTACTTTGAGGAAGCAAAATCTGAGGCTAGAAGGTCGAATTTCTAGAGCAATGAATCTCTGAGAAAGGATGAATTATGCCTCTATGATAAAGGATGAATCTCTATTGGGCAGAACCTTTGAAGGGACCTAATCTTTGTGGAAAGAGCCTCACTATAGAAGGCAGAAGGCAGAGTTTGATGTAGACCTAATCAAAGACTTCAATGGGCAGATTGACTTGACTAGAAGGATGGTTTGAAAATTTCATCTATTGCAATAACTGTAAAAATATTCTTCTAACTGTCGATTTGATTATGCAATTTATTTTCTACGACAAATATCGAATAAATTTACTACTGCAATTTTCACAATAAATTATTGCGGAAAATAAAACTCTAGAAATAGAGAAATTCTAGCACACACATAAAAAACATTAACACGGTAATTTTTGGACAATTGTCCCCGGAAAAACCTAATGTGGGAAAATCGGTGCAACAGTTGAGGATTTTCTTATTAATCTTCAGCAGCAAATATGAGTACATGAATTCTAACAATTTAAACAGAGGAAAATACTGAGAGAAATTTTATGAGAAATTTCTCTCTCCACAGCGACTTTCTAACCACTAGATGGACCCTCTACCTCTGCCCATACGCCGGTGCCTCTATGTCACTCTCTGCGCAGAGCTCTAGTGGACTACGCTCTTCCTCACATTGCCTCTTCCTGAATCCGGAAATCTACCTTTTGGACTTTTGTTGCTACCCTCTCTCTTACCTGCTACTCACCCTTTGGCTCTATCTCCTTTAGTGAATCACAACCACTGAGAAAATCGATTTGCCTGGGCAACTGAGTAACTGCACTGGTGTATTCTCCATCTACCCATCGACTTCTTCTTATATTCTTCTGTTGGAGCACCGATGACCAAGATTAAAACATAATCGATGGCCCATATTATTTCCCTGTCGATCCGTGTGAGTTTCTAGAACATTCTCACCATGAATTAATTAATTATGATTAATTAATCATATTCTCTAAGTTTATACTTCAGAAATATTTAAAAATTGACTAATTAATCTAATTAAGTGGTCTCTAGGTGGAATTTTCAGAAACGATTTCTGGGTATTGGAGAATACATGTATTCTAACCTCTCCACCAAATCTCGTGGTTAGAACACATCAGATGCTACAAAAACTAACACGGTGTTAAAATTGGACAACTAGTTCCAAACTCCATGTTGTGATGCTCAGATGAAGACACCAATATTTTTATTGGGTTCCTCTTTCAGAGAGGTGCAAGATTGATCTAAAGATCATCTTGATCCGATGAGAAGAACATTTATTTTGAATTTATTTTTAATACCTTCAAAATATGTACAGGTCAGCCTTAAGGTTTTACACCCCCAACAAATGTGTCACACACCCTCAGTGATTGATATAAATAGAGTCAACGTTGGAGGACATTTCACTCATCTCATCCTCACACATCATCTCTCCTCTTCTGATTGGTTCGAGCTCCTTGAAGGCAGTTTTCGGTTCACACGTGGGAAAGAAGGACGGAGAGAATTCTGCTGCTGTTGCTGGTGCTGTTGCGGTTGTTGCTGCTGATGCCGTTGTTGTTGCTGCTCTTGGTGTTGCTGTTGTTGCTGCTGGTGCTGCTGCTGTTGCTACTGTTTTGCGTTGACTTTTCTGGGCAGCATTGACTTTTCTGGGGTTGACTTTGAGTTGACGGTGTGGCTGTTTTGAGGGTTGTTGTGACACATGCTGGGTTGGCTGACCAAGGAGACTTTGCTAGTTGAAGCATCCTATTGACCTCCATAACGCACCAACACATTTATCTGTTTTTGGTTTGTCTTCCGTTGATCTACTGGTATGTTCTATCAGCACTTTACTTGATTGTTTATGTGATTGCTGTAGTGAAAGTAAAGTTGCATCAAGCATAGAACATCTACACAATTTTACATGGTATCAGAGCTGAGGTGAAGACAAGCCCTATTTGTAGCAATCACCGAAGAAGGAAATGGGTTCCACAAACTATGGCTTCAAGGAGGATGACAAGTTGACTGGGAAGGATGACTTCCATGCTTGGAAGATGATATTGGATCTTAAATTGGAAGACCGAGATGTCATGGACTATGTGCAGGGTAAAATCCAAGAACCTCCATCCACTGCTATTGCTGCTGCCAAAACAAAGTACAAGAAGGGGGAGATCAAAGCAAAGCTGATGATCAGGGAATCCATTCATAAGAGTCTGGTGGCCTACATCTTTGAGTTGTGCACATCCAAAGAGATGTATGATAAGTTGGTCCTCATGTTCAAGGCCAACAATGCAAATCAAGTACTATTCTTCAAGAATCAATTGGAGAATTTGAAGAAAGGCAGAGATGACTCTGTCCAATCATGCTTTCTGAAGCTGACCGAGATTAGGAACAATTTGCTGGCTATTGGGGAGACAATAGCTGACCGAGAGATTGTACTCACCGCACTTGGAGGGCTCCCATCCAAATGGCATGTGTTCAACACTACCATTCTAAATAATAATGTGATACCTAACTTTGATGAAGTACTGTCGAGATGCATTCAAGAAGAATCAAGAATGAAGGAGTATGAAAATCAAGGAAATGCTGCCTACGTTGTTCATTCTAGAAAGAAGAACTTTGGTGGTCCAAAGAACAAAGGAAAACCAGGGGCCCAAGGAAAGAAGGGCAAGTGTTTCACTTGTCATAGGAAAGGTCACTATGCTAGAGAATATCCTTTCAAGAAGGATTTTCACGATGGTGATAACATCAACAACAACCGAAGGAACGACAATCAAAGGAACAACAAGTTCAAGGGAAAGAGGAAGGCTTCCTCCGGCGGAAATGAGCAACATTTCAAAAGGTCGAGAAATTCCAGGCAGTGTTTTGAAAATTGCTATTAAATCGTGATTTTTTCCGAAGGCCGATTTAATTGGCAATTTTTTGGATTTGAAAAAATCGCCAAAAAATCGCGGGCCCATCAAACAGCAACCCAATAAGTTCAAAAATCGATTTTTTTTTGTCATTTTTGCAGGCAGAGGGCAAGAAAGAGAACTAAGGAGGAGGATACGTCATCTTGAGAGGACACAATCCACCTAATGAATGGCCCAGATTGACTAGAAATTACTATACTTTTACAAGGCAATTTTACATCTGTTTTTAGCTTTAAACCCCCCGCTAGGGGGGGGGCTCCATAAAGTCACAGCCGCCCCCCCCCTTGGACCCCCCAGGCAACATTTAATTACGGGCGGTAAGGTACAGGGGTCCAACGTTGTAATACAAAATAAACAAGATAATCAGGCTCCACACCCAACAGAGAGGCCTATCATGGAGTCAGCCCCTGATTGGATAGAGCAGGAGGTAGTGGAGGGGGAGGAGGAGGAGGAGGAGGAGGAGCAACAACAGGAGGAGGAGGTGACACCACCTACCCCTGCTACCAGTAGAGGACGTGGTCTGCCTCATTTAGCTCTGGGTGCTTTAGGTTTTGGTGCTTCAGGTTCTAGAGCACAAAAGAGTCCATTGCCAGCCCTGCCAGCTTCTTCGTCTAGAGGGAATGCTGTTACATTTTCTCGCAAGAGGGGCAGAGGAAATCAATAGTATATACTATAGGTTATTTGGTGCATTCCTTTGTATATAACATTATGACTCATGATATGAGATACATTATCATATTTTTTGTTGATATTTTGAGGTTGAGTTGAGACTCAGGACTTAGTATTCAGGACATGATTCACTATTATGTGTGATGTAGCACTAGACATGATATTACACATCTTATATATTAGTTTTTTTTTCATATTTATGTGTCAATGCATTTATTTTATGTTGTGGGTGCTTTAGATATTAAAAAAATTAAAAAAAAATGAATATTTTTGTATGTGCCGATTTTTTCCCGATTTTTACGATTTTTTCCGATTTTTTCCCCTCGCCGATTTAATCTCGATCGTGATTTTCAAAACATTGATTCCAGGTATAAAGAATCAAATGTTGTTGATAAAAGAAATGAATTCATTCTTGTATCTGCCCTCTCTGTTGCATCTCCACCCGACACTATGGATGTCTGGTTGATAGATAGTGGTGCCTCAAGGCACATCATTGGGTTCAAAGAAGCACTCTCTCATATGGTTGAGAAGGATACTAATCTGGAAATTATCCTTGGAGATAATGCCACATATCCCGTGAAAGGGACAGGGACTGTGACCCTCCACTTGTCTCAGGGTCAAGTTCTCCGCTTGCAGGATGTACTCTATGTACCTAATTTGAAGAAGAACCTTGTGTCTATATCGGTCATGGAAGACAAAGGTTTCAATGTGGCATTCACTGATGGAAAGATGCGCATATGGAAGAAGAGCTTCAAGGAAGCTATCTCATTTGGGTTCAGAGTTGATACACTCTACCAGGTTGGAGGAAGTCCACTGCGAGCAATGACATGAGATGCTATCTGACAGACCGATAATGGCACTGAATATGAGACGGAGGAGTTCAAGAACTTTTGGAAAGAACCTGGCATTAAGAGGGAGACCACAACTGACAATACTCCTGAGCATAATGGCGTTGTTGAACGAAAGAACAGGACCATTGTGGAAGCTGCTCGTGTAATGCTATGTGACTAGGGTCTACCGAAGTTTCTGTGGGGAGAAGCTGTGAACATTGCTATGTACATACAAAACCGATGCCCACATTCCGCTTTGGACTCCAAAACTCCCAAAGAGGTTTTCTCTGATAAGAAACCTGATGTCTCACACTTAAGAGTTTTTGGATGTCCTGTTTATTTTCATGTGCCGAAAGAGAAAAGGAGCAAGCTGGATGCTTCTGGGAAGAAAGGAATGTTTGTGGGCTACAGCGAAACTTCGAAGGCCTATAGCGTCTATGTGCCTAGTCAAAGGGAAGTGGAGATATGCCATGATGTCACTTTTGACGAAGATGCTTCCCTGAGGAAAGTAGTAAATATTCCGAGATCTGAGGAACATCATGAAGCAAGGCCTGGAAATCAAGAAGAACCGAAGGATGAGACGATGCCCGATGTTGAAGGACCGATGGACCCAATTGATCCATCTCCTTCACTGGGGAAGAGACCATCATGGCTCAGGGACACTCTCGAGAATGCTAAGGGAAATATGGCCCCAAGGGGGACATTCCGTGAAAGCAAGAAACCGAGTAGATACCATGGGTATCTAGCAGCCATGAGTACTATTGTACAATCTGAGCCTGGATCTTTTGAGGAAGCCGTAAAGCATCAAGTTTGGAAGGATGCTATGCACGAAGAGTATGAGTCCATAATGAAGAATGATGTCTGGGATGTGGTTCCAAGACCGAAGGACAAAGCAGTTGTCACCTCGAAATGGCTCTACAATATCAAGCATGGATCTGATGGAAGTGCTGAAAAGTTCAAGGCAAGGTTCATTGTCCGTGGCTTCTCTCAAAAGGAAGGCATAGACTATGATGACAAATTTGAACCTGTGGCCCGATATACCACCATTCGATCTATCATAGCCCTTGCTGCTACGCAAGGATGGAGTCTCCATCAAATGGATGTGAAGACCGCATTTCTGCATGGTGCGATAAAGGAAGAGCTATATGTGGAGCAACCTCTGGGGTTCGAAGTCCAGGATCGGGACACCCATGTTTGCAGGTTGAAGAAAGCCCTCTATGGGCTGAAGCAAGCACCCAGAGCTTGGTACGAGAGGATAGATAGCTACCTAATGAAGCTGGGCTTCACTCGTAATAATGCTGATCTAAACCTTTACTTCAAGGTTGTCTAGGAGAAGCCTCTCATTTTGGTGCTGTATGTGGATGACCTCTTCCTGACAGGTGCTGACCCTCTCATTCAAGAGGGAGCTTGCTGCTGAGTTCGAGATAAAGGACCTAGGGCTGATGCACTATTTCCTAGGCCTGGAGGTCTGGCAGAGACCTAGCAAGATTTTCCTTTCTCAAGAAAAATACATTGTGAAGCTTCTGGAAAGATTTGGTATGGTGGACTGCAAGTCCGTGTCGACACCAATGGAGCTCAACTTTAAGAAGTTGAGTGGCAGTGCTGCTGGGCCCGTGTTAGCATATCCTACTGAGTATCGTCAACTCGTAGGGGCCCTGATGTTCTTAGTGAATACCCGTCCGGACGTATGTTGTGTAGTGAACACTTTGAGTCAACACATGGTTGATCATAACATTCACTAGGTTGGTGCCACGAAACTCTTGAGATATCTTTGGGGCACGCTAGACCATGGACTGAGATACACTGTCGGGAGTATGGCACTCCATGGATATACTAATGCCGATCGGGCTGGCAGTGTGGTGGATCGCAAGAGCACATCTGGATGCTGCTTCACACGTAGATCTGCTTCGGGCAGGAAACTGAAGTCGGTAGCCTTGAGCACCGCTGAGGCCGAATACATTATAACATGTATGGCCTGTTGTGAAGTCACTTGGTTGTGAAAGCTCTTCAGTGAGCTGTTCGATTATGTGCTAGATGCCACCGTTATCCTTGGTGATAACCTGAGGGGGATTCGTTTGTCATAGAATCTCATGTTCCACGAATGATCCAAGCATGTTGATGGCTGGTACCACTTTATCTAGGTTATGGTATATCGAGGCGCCGTAAGGCTCGATCATATAGGAACTAATGAGCAGGTCATGGATATTCTCATAATGCCCTTGGGGAAGGTCGTGTTCCTAACCTTCAGTGAGAATCTCGGAATCATGGAACGACCCTATTCTGAGGGTCCTGTTGGACGATGAGCTCTTGGAGCTCTGCGGGCCTTGGGGATAGTTCCTCGGAGCTATAAGCACTCACGGGGTTAGGCTTGCCAAACCTTGTGGTGCTTCTGCCCCACTGTTATGATGATTGAGTTGGTTCGCCTCTCATGATCTGTGCCCCGTATGCATCCTACCCATTGAGTTCCGGACTCACGGGAAGTACCTCTCATTTGGCCAATGAGGTGGGAAAAGCTAGAGACTAGTAGCAAAGATTGATGGACGCATCAGAGATTGCTGTACTCTCTATCTAGGATGACACGGTCCAACCACTTGATCTGGGATCAAGTCTAGAGAGGTTTCGGGCCTCCAACTGACTTCGGGTCGGTGAAACTAATCTCGAGTTAGTATATGACTCTCTTGAGTCCAAGTGAGGTTTTGGACCTCCAACTGACTTCGGGTCAGTGAAACTAACTTCGGGTTAGTCTATGACTCTCTTGAGTCCTAGTCAGGTTTCGGACCTCCAACTGACTTCGGGTCAAGGAAACCAACTTCGAGTCGGTATGAGACTCTTTGTGAGTCCTATAGAGGTTTCATACCTTTGGGCTGAATCTGTCAGCCGGGAATGATGTCTTTGTGACTGACCCATTTCTGTTCTGAAATAAAGAGGCCAGCAAAGCAAGTAATGGCGGGATGACGCACCCTCAGTGATTGATATAAATAGAGTCAACATTGGAGGACATTTCACTCATCTCATCCTCACACATCATCTCTCCTCTTCTGATTGGTTCGAGCTCCTTGGAGGCAGTTTTCGGTTCACACGTGGGAAAGAAGGAAGAAGAGAATTCAGTTTCTGCTGCTGCAGGTGTTGCTGCTGTTGCTATTGTTGCTGTTGGTCCTGCCGCTGCTGCTAGTGCTGTTGCTTGCTGCTGTTTTGCGTTGACTTTTCTGGGCAGCATCGACTTTTCTGGGGTTGACTTTGAGTTGACCGTGTGGTTGTTTTGAGGGTTGTTGTGACACATGCTGGGTTGGCTGACCAAGGAGACTTTGCTAGTTGAAGCATCCTGTTGACTGCCGTAACGCACCAACACATTTATCTGTTTCTGGTTTGTCTTCTGTTGATCTACTGGTATGTTCTATCAGCACTTTACTTGATTGTTTATGTGATTGCTGTAGTGAAAGTAAAGTTGCATCAAGCATAGAACATCTACACAATTTTACACACTCCCTCTTAGCGAGGAATGCGTTCTAGTGCTGCAACCTACTGAAACAACACCTTGTCTCTGCATCATCTCCTATCACATGCTGATGTCTGGCTACTGCTTCCCACCAACCACTGCGCCATTCTGATATGAGCTGCATATGTGTTGTTATTGATCCTGCAATAATGTTGCCAACACTGCATCTGCACTGCAACTCCCTCTCATCTGCCGTTGCTGCAACTGCAACATTTGCAACTGAGAATCATCTAAATTACCCGGTCCCTGCTACTGAAACGGGTTCTCCACCATACCCAGATGTTCCCTGAACTGGATGAACTTAGCTCTCCTTAGAGCTTTCGTGAATATGTTTGCTACTTGATCTCCTATGGGAACAAATTGCAGTTGGACTACCCCACGGTGTACACAGTCTCTGATGAAATGACATATGATATCTATGTGCTTCGACCTGTCATGAAACACTAGATTTTCAAATAGCTTTATGCAACTTTGATTATCAAAGTAGACACTAGTCGCTCCCATCCGTTGCCTGAACTAGCTCACAAGTAGCTTCCTAAGCCATATAACGTCGCACATAGTTGTGGTGGCTGCCATATATTCTGCTTCTACTGAACTCAATGCTACTGACTTCTGCGTCCTACTACACCAAGAAACCATCTCTGATCCAACACTGAAGCAGTACCCAAAGGTGTTAAATTTTGCGTACCAGAAGACAAGTGGTCCCCTAAGGCTTTGATCTTTTGCCTAGGGATAAGTGTCCACTTTATTGTACTTCTTTTCCTAAAGTGACTTATAAGTGGTAAAGCCAGTCTAATTTAAAAGTGACTTTATAAGTGATAAAGTTACATTCTAATTTTAAAGTGACTTTATTAAAGTCAATGAAGAATTAGAAAGTGAAAAAGTGACTATAGAAATAAAAGACTAAGTGGATCTTTATTTAAGTGGGTGAGTTAAAAAATAGAAAGTGAGAATTAAATGCACATTTATTCTCATCCCTTGATCTAAATGAATCTGAGCCATTAGATCTTAGGGTTGCCCAAAAAGTCATTTAGGGTAAAAGGAGAGAAGAAGAAGAAAAGATCATTCAGTCTTTCATGAGGATTTGAGAGAAAGAGAAGGGAGAGCAAGGAGAAAATTTCTGAGCAGGGAGGAAGTGAAGGAGAGCAACAAATCCGTACAGCTAGAATTTGCACGCATTCCAAGGTAACAAATCCGTACAACAGAGTTAAGGCATGCATCCCAAGGAGTACGACACAAATCGAGGGAGAAAAGACAGTGGGAAAAGGCATGAAATTCGAGGCTTAGTTGGGCATGGATTTCGAGGGGTACTATATAGTCCGTACAGTCTATACGACCGTACAGTGATTTATGGGCATGGATTTCGAGGCAAACCGTACAACATTTAATGCTGTAATTTTATGATGTTTTTCTGTTTGCTGTTGGCACGATTTTCAAGGTGGTGTTCAAGCACGGAAATTGAGATATGTAGTAATTTGTGAATGCTGGAATTTTTCTGTGTATTTCAGTTTCTCTGTAAAAGTTTTTCAGAAATAAAGATGAGCTCTCAAACTGGTTTTCCCCAAGAGTTGTAGGGGGTTTTTCCAGGGTCACATTGACCAAAAATCACTGTCATTTTCTGTGTGACTGTTATATTTTCACTGTGCATTTATTTTTGCATTTTCCAGCAATAGTAAAATCTCCAAATTTGTGTTTTCAGAAATAATTGTCATTTCCAGATTTTAGTGTTTTTATCATGCTTGGATTTAACATTAAATGTATGGAGTGATAAGGGAAAACAGATAACCAGAGTGGGGACATAAATTTTACATGGTATCAGAGCTTAGTTGGCTGAAAATTGCAGTTTGGGACAGCAGTGTGAAAATTACAGCAAGCTGATTTTTACACAGAAAACAGAAAACCTTTACCCAGATTTGAAATTTTAGTTTTATAGGATAGTGAATCATGTCTTTGGGATTGAGGGTTGAAGACAGGTTAGATGGGCAGAGTAACTACAGTGCATGGAGGGAGAGAATCCAAAGTATCTTTGAGGAAGCAGAGGTCTGGGGCATTATGGTGCATACCACCCAACACCCAGTAGCAGATCCTGTTGACCCAGTACAGTTAGCAGAGTTCAATAAAAAGAATGTTAAGGCCAAAAGACTGATTTTGGATGGAGTCAAAGATCATGTCATTCCTCATGTGAGAGGAAAGACTTATGCAGATGAAATGTGGACTGCCTTGATCGGGCTTTACCAAAGCTCAAATGAGAACAAAAAGATGGTCCTAAAGGAGAAACTAAAGGCCATAAAAATGGCTAAGACTAATAGTGCTACATCATACCTCACTAAGATCACTTCGGTGAGAGATGAGTGGGCAGTCGTAGGAGAGACCATTTCCCCCACTGAGTTGGTGAGAATAGCTTTTCCCAAGTCTTGGGAGAGTTTTGTAAATGGTATTGTTGCACGTGAGAACCTTCCCGAATGGGAAAGTTTGTGGGATGATTGTATTCAGAATGAGATCAAGAAGAACCATCTAGAGGTAGCCAAACAGGGGGAGGAGGATGACAATGTGGCATTGTTGTCAAGAGGCAAGAAAGGCAAAGCAAAGAAGGGAGCTTCCACCAGTGGAAGCAAAGAAAAAGGTAAAGGCAAGTAGCATAACAAAGAGAAGAACTATTCCAAAGTCAAATGTTGGAATTGTCAAAAGATGGGGCACTATGTTGTTGTGTGTCCAGAGAAGAAGAACAAGAAAGGGAAAGAGAAAACCATGGCAGCTTCAGTAGAGATAGAGGGCTTCTCAGAGAGCTTTTGATTGAGAGTTTGGATTCATAGCTTGTGAGGCCACTAGTGCAGTATCGCCTGCCATACGGGTTCAGAGGGAGTGTGCACTCTCCTCTACTAGCAGAGCATCTTCTAGCATTTGGTATGTTGACAGTGGCGCTTCTCACCATATGACGGGAGTCAAGGAGTACTTCTCAGAGCTTTCAAAGAGTGATACTGATATGGAGGTAGTACTTGGTGATGACAGCATTGTTAGAGCAGTCGGTGTAGGAACATTGACATTTGATAGGGAACCCAAACCTCCCTTGAAAGTGTCAGATGTTCTATATGTGCCTGGAATGAAGAAGACCCTGATATCTGTTTCAGCACTTGAGGACAGAGGGTATGAGGTGTTGTTCAAGAGTGGGTAGGTGCTCATATATCCTAGGGGAACTCCAGCTGCTTTAGCTAGAGTGATTGGAGTGCGCCATGCTAAGGTGTACAAGTTCTCATTCCAACCCCTGATGGCATTGAGTAGCAGTACTAGAGTCAGGCCCAACAGTAGATCTAGCAGTTCAGAGTTGTGTGAGATTTGGCATCGCAGGATGGGTCACATGTATCACGAGGCCTTGAGGACATTGCGGGAGATCACCATTGGTGTGCCAAATTTCAGTTCTGATCACCTTGAGGTATGTAGAGGATGTGCTATGGGGAAGTTTGCAAAATATCCTTTTCCCAGTGACAGCAGGGCGACAGGGATCCTTGACTTGATTCATTCTAATGTGAGTGGTCGGATGTCTCATGTATCCTTGAGTGGCTATGAGTATTATGTTTTATTCATTGATGACCACTCCAAGAAGCCCTGGATTTATTTCTTGAAGACCAAGAGTGAGGTCTTCAAGCGGTTTCAAGAGTTCAAAGCTCTTGTGGAGACCCAAACCGGTAGGAAGAGCAAGGTACTCAGGTCGGACAATGGAGGTGAGTATACTCCTGGTGAGTTTGTGGATTTTTGTGTCGAGGCAGGCATTAAGAGGGAGTTCACGGTTCCTTACAACCCCCAGCAGAATGGGGTGTCAGAGAGGAACAGATCCATTGTAGGGGTTGCCAAAGCCATGCTTCACGATCAGGGGTTACCTTTATTTTTGTGGGCAGAGGCATGCAACACTATTGTTTACTTGCAGAACAGGAGTCCACATCGTGCCTTGGGGAATGTGACTCCTGAGGGGGCTTTTTCTAGGAAGAAGCCTGATGTTGGACACTTTCGTATCTTTGGGTGCCTTACATATTCCTATGTCCCCAAGGAGAAGAGGACCAAGCTAGAACCTACTGCAAACAAGGGAATCTTTGTGGGTTATAGCGAGACCTCGAAAGCTTACCGGATTTACATTCCTGCGAAGAGGAAAGTGGTTGTCAGGCGGGATGTAAAGTTCGAGGAGGAGAGAGCTTTCAGGAGGTCACGGGAGTTACATTATCTAGAGTCACCAGACCCTCAGCAGCAGTTGAGTCAGTCACAGGGATCCAGTGCACAGACTGCAGGAGGTCATGGATCAAGAGGCACATCTATTACAGTTTCAGGTCCATCAGTGAGCAGTGGCTCTCAGAGTCAAGTGAGGGTATCTTCATGCAGCATGCAGGGCAATCCGCAGAGTAGTTCACAAGATAGTCCACTGATGGACAGTTCGCATGGTACTTCAGCTTCTATAGGCACAGGTACAGGTATGAGGTCAGTGGGCAGGCCTTTAGGAGTTCAGGCTTCTGATGATGATGAGGATTCTTTCACTCAAGTCGAAGAAATAGGTTCAAGGAAGAGGAAGCCCAAGTGGCTTCAAGACACCTTGCGCGAGGCCACATCAATTGCTGGGCTAAAGAGACAAGTCAGAGAGAGTAGAACACCTGAGCGGTTTTGTAATTACATGGCATTGGTAACCAGAATTGTTGACTCTGAGCCTTCTAGTTATGAGGAGGCAGCTAGCGAGGAGGTTAGGAGAGAGGCCATGATGGAGGAGTATTCTTCTATTATGAAGAATGATGTTTGGGAGGTGGTGCCGAGGCCTGAGGCTGAAGGTAAATCAGTGGTTACTTCCAGATGGCTCTATAAGATAAAGCATGCTGCACATCGAAACATAGAGAAGTTCAAGGTTCGGTTTGTGGCGAGAGGGTTCTCACAGGTAGAGGGAGTTGACTATGAGGTGACCTTCACTCCCGTGGCTCAGTATACATCTAATCGCTCCATTATATCAATTGCAGCAGAGATGGGTTGGAAGATCCACCAGATGGATGTGAAGATCGCCTTTCTCAATGGCTTCATTCAGGAGGAAGTTTATATTGAGCAGCCACAAGGCTTTGAGGTGCATGGGCAGGAGACCCATGTATGCAGATTGAAAAAGGCACTCTATGGCCTGAAGAAAGCTCCTAGAGCTTGGTACTCTCAGATTGATACATACTTGCAGCAGTTGGGTTTCACTGAGAGTGAGGCTGATCCGAACCTATACTTCATTGTGGTGGGTAAGGAGCCTCTCATTTTGGTGTTGTATTTTGCTGACTTGGTCATCACTAGAGCAGAGAGACTCATTGAGGGTTGCAAGAGAGATCTTTCTTCAGAGTTTGAGATGAAGGATATCGGCTTGATGCATTATTTTCTGGGATTGGAGGTGTGGCAGGAGGAGGGGCATATCTTCCTGGGATAGGGGAAGTACACTGTGGATATTCTTGCCAAATTTCACATGGAGGACTGCAAACCCATGTCTACACCTATGATCACTAACTGGAAGAAGCTTCACGCTTCTGATTCCGAGTTGGTGGATCCTACTCTATACAGACAACTAATTGGTTCATTGATGTATTTGGTCAACACTCAACCAGATATATGTTTTGTAGTTAACACTATGAGTCAGTTCATGTGTGAGCCCAGGAGAGTGCACTGGGTGACTGCAAGACACATTCTTTGTTACTTGCAGGGTACTATGGATTATGGTCTGGATTATAGACACAGTGATGGAGTAAGATTGGCAGGGTACACAGATTTAGATTGGGCAGGATGTGCTTCGGACAAGAAGAGCACTTCAGGGTGTTGTTTTGGGTTGGGTTCGGCAGTTGTGTCGTGGTTCAGCCAGAAACAACAGTCACTTGCATTGAGCTCAGCTGAGGTAGAGTATATGGCTGATAGTTTGGCTAGTTGTGAGGCCATATGGCTTCGCAAGATGTTGTTTGGTCTATTTGGTCAGGCATTGAGACCTTCTGTGATCTACTGCGACAATCAGAGTTGCATAAAACTCACGGAGAATCCAATTTTTCATGATAGGTCAAAGCATATTGGGATCAAGTATCACTTCATTCAAGACTATTTCCAAAAGGGAGCAGTCAAGCTTGAGTACATCTCCACAAATGAGCAGGAAGCGGTCATCTTCACCAAAGCCTTACCACGGGGAAAATATGTCTACTTCAGAGACAAGATTGGAGTGGTGAGGTCCACTTTCCTTGGTAAGAGGGAGTGTTAAATTTTGGGTATCAGAGGACAAGTGGTTCCCTAAGGCTTTGATCTTTTGCCTAGGGAAAAGTGTCCATTTTAGTGTACTTCTTCTCCTAAAGTGATTTTATAAGTGGTAAAGTCGATCTAATTTAAAAGTGACTTTATAAGTGATGAAGTTACATTCTAATTTTAAAGTGACTTTATTAAAGTCAATGAAGAATTAGAAAGTGAAAAAGTGACTATGGAAATAAGAGGCTAAGTGGGTGAGTTAAAAAATAGAAAGTGAGAATTAAATGCACATTTATTCTCATCCCTTGATCTGAATGAATCTGAGTCATTAGATCTTAAGGTTGCCAAAAAATTCATTTAGGGTAAAAGGAGAGAAGAATAAGAAAAGATCATTCAATCTTTCATGAGCATTTGAGAGAAAGAGAAGAGAGAGCAAGGAGAAAATTTCTGAGCAAGGAGGAAGTGAAGGAGAGCAACAAATCCTTACAGCTGGAGTTTGCGTGCATTCCAAGGCATCAAATCCATACAACAGAGTTTAGGCACACATCCCAAGGAGTACGACACAGAAATTAGGGGAGAAACAACAACAGGCAGAGGAACAAAATTTGAGGCTAAGTTGGGCACGAATTTCAAGGAGGACTGTTGTACAATTCGTACAATCTGTACAGTTTGTACAGTCGTACAGTGATTTCTGGGCACAGAATTCGAGGCAGACTATACAACATTTAATGCTATAATTTTCTATTGTTTTCCGGTTTGTTGTTGCCACGATTTTCGAGGTGGTGTTCAAGCACGGAAATCGAGATAAGTTGTGATTTTTGAATGCTAGAATTTTTCTGTGTATTTCAGTTTCTCTGTCAAAATGTTTTTCAGAAATAAAGATGAGCTCTCAAACTGGTTTTCCCCAAGAGTTGTAGGGGGTTTTTCCAGGGTCACATTGACCAAAAATCATTTTCTGTGTGTGACTATTATATTTTTACTATGCATTTATTTCTACATTTTCTAGCAGTAGTAAAATCTCTAAATTTGTGTTTTCAGAAATAATTGTCATTTCCAGATTTTAGTGTTTTTATCATGCTTGGATTAAACATTAAATGCATGGAGTGATAAGGGAAAACTGATAACCGGAGTGGGGACAAAATTCTTACAGAAGATACTTTTCCTGTCCACTGAACTACCTGCCTAGTCTGCATCTGTGAATCCACATAATCTGACGCCATCTCCTCGAGTATATTTCAACCCATACTCGATTGTGCCGCACACATACCTTAGAATGTGCCTCGCTGCTGCCCAATGTACCCTTTTTGACTCTACCATGAATTGACTAAAGGTATTGATGGCAAAACAAATGTTTGGCCTAGTGTTGACCAGATACACGAGAGACCCAATGAGTTGTCTATACAAGGTGGGGTCGACTTCCCTATCCCTTGATGCATCTATCTTCTTCCAATTGGTGATCATCGACGTAGTTATGGGTCAGAAATCCTACATTCTAAACCTCTTCAGAATATTCGTAGCATATCTCCCTCGCCCAAGGAAGATCTCCCCATTCTTCTACCATACTTCCAATCATAGAAAATAGTGCATTAACCCCATATCTTTTATGTTGAATTCTGTTGCAAGGTTCCTCTTGCAGTCTTTTATGAGCCCTAATGATCCTGTCAAAAAAAGAACATCCACATATAAAACAAGAATGAGTGACCCGCCTTCTACCATTAAATAAAAGAGGTTGGGATCTGCATCACTCTTGACGAATCCCAACTGCTGCAAGTAACTGTCAATCCGACCATACCATGCCCTGGGAGCTTGCTTAAGCCCGTTTAGGGATTTCTTCAATCTGCACACATGAGTGCGCTTCTCATGAGTTTCGAAGCCTTTTGGCTATTCTATATACACCTCTTCTTCTATCACCCTGTTCAAGAATGTTGTCTTGACGTACATCTAGTAAATCTCCCATCCCATCTGAGCTTCTAGGGATATAACATATCTAATATATGTATATTTGGAAACTGGGGAGAAGGTCTCCTCGTAGTCTACTCCTTTTTGTGCATACCCCTTTGCCACAAACCTAGCCTTGTAGTTCTCTACACTGCCATCTGTAGTGTACCTGATCTTGTAGATCCATCTGGAACCTACAACTGATCTGTCTTATGGCCTCAGCACTACCTCCCAAACATCATTTGTCATGATAGAACTATATTATTTTACCATGGCATCCACCCACACCTGATGTTGTGCGGCTTCCTGAAAGCTGGAGGGTTCTGCGACTTCAGCTACCAAAGCTTGATATTTGTCAGGCTGCCTGCGTTGTCTCTTGTTCGTCCTAGGAGTTCCGATAAACTCCTCTGCATCTCTCAACATCTGACGAACTTCCCTGTTGGCTATCCCATTGGTGGTGGGAGGTTCAATCAATTTCTCCTGCTGTCCCTACTGTTCCGTCTGCTGAGAACTCCCTGGATCTCCTACCCCTAAGGAAATACTGGTACTAGTCACTGTACTTGATCCCTGTGACTGTCCTGCTATTGGTCCCACTAGCTGTTGGACTAACGAAACTTCTATTGACTGATTCTGATCACTTGCAGGCATCTCTCAAGATCTCCTAAAAGCTGTGTCCTCCATGAACTTTACGTCTCGTCTCACTACAATCTTCCTACTGCTAGGAATGTATATCCTGTATGCCTTTGAGGTTTGGGTATACCCGACGAGGAAGCCCTTTTCTGCAGTCTAATCCAATTTGCTGTGTTTTTCATTTGGCACATGGCAGTAAGCCACAATCCCAAAAATCTTCAAGTGACTCACTTCAGGCTTCTTTCCTGTGAAGACTCCCTCTAGCGTTTTCTTCCCCAATGCTCTATGAGGAGTTCTGTTTTGAATGTACACTATTGTGTTACATGCCTCTACCCATAAAAATCTGGGCAAATCCTGATTATACAACATAGCTTTTGCACCCCCAACTATCGTTTTGTTTTTCCACTTTGCTACTCCATTCTGCTGAGGGTTATCTGGAGTTGTCCATTCTCTTTTGATGCCTTCCTTCACACAGAAATCTGTGAAATCCTTATCAATGTATTCTCCACCATTATCTGTGCGAAGCACCTTGATCTTCTTCCCTGTTGCGTTCTCTACGAGCGCCTTAAACTCTTTGAACTGATTAAAGAACTCATCTTTGGTCTTTAAGAAATAGATCCAGGTCTTTGTAGAATGGTCATCAAAAAAGGTGACGAAGTATTCGCCACCACTAAGAGTTCTAATGGACAAAGGGCCAAAAACAATATCTGAATGTATCAGTCCTAACACGCCATCTACTCTGTTGTCACTTTTAGGGAATGCTGCCTTCGCATACTTCCCGAGTACACATCCTCGTACACATCACCCTGCTCCGTACTAAGAACTGGAACCCCTGTTACAGTTTCTCTGAGCATCTTGAGTGCTCCATGGTGTAAATGTCCCATCCTCCTATGCCATAATTCGTTCAGCTCCTTCCCACTGCTACTGTCACTGCCTATTAGTGCATTAGAGAGTTGAGTTGCAACCTATATAACCTGTTGCTTCGAGCTCCAATTTCTTTCACCTTCTTCCAGCTTGAGTGTTTTACATACACTTTCTTCCCTACGAAGTGGACATCATACCCCTTGTCCTGCAACTGGGACACTGAAATTAGGTTCATACCCAATCCAGGCACATGAAATACATTTCTAGCGTTGGTGTTGGCTCCTGACTCCCTCTGAAACTCTATGGTGCCTCTCCCTATAGGAGTACATTTAGTTTTGTTGCCCATAGTGATCTACAAGTCCATCTGTCGTACCTGGTAGCTAGAGAAACATTCTCTAACTCTTGTCATATGAGTTGAAGCTCCACTATCTATATACCAAACACCAGGTGAAGTTGATCCCAATAAGCAAGCAAATTCATCCTCCAACCTGGAAGATAAATATGAAGCATCCTGACGGTTAATTTTGTCCATGATTTTCTGTGTTATTTCTCTTTTTTCCCGACACTGATTCTGATCAGCAAACTGCTGCAACAATTACTGTGTTCAGAAAGAGAACTACTCTGCAAAAAATATCGGTTTGCTCCCTCTGGCTCTAGAATTCCTTGATCTGAAGAAAACAAGTTTTTTGGTCGCTCTCTCAAAAAAACTGATTTTCCTCAAAGAATTACGGCTTTCTTGGCCAAGGGACTGTTCTGCCCTCTACAGATTCAAACTGATACTCACGCTAAGCAACGAACCTCTTCCCTTCTCTGCTACTGAGGTCTCTGGTTGATCATAAATGCTTTGATACCATGTGAAAATTTCATCTATTGCAATAACTGAAAAAATATTCTTCTAACTGTCAATTTTACTATGCAGTTTATTTGCTACGACAAATATCAAATAAATTTACTATTGCAATTTTCACAATAAATTATTGCGGAAAATAAAATGTTGAAATAGAGAAATTCTAACACACAGAAAACATTAACACAATTATTTTTGGACAATTGTCCCCAGTAAAACCCAATGTGGGAAAACCGGTGCAACAGATGAGGGTTTTCTTATAAGTCTTCAGTAGCAAATCTGAGTACAAGAATTCTAACAATTTAAATAGAGGAAAATACTGAGAGAAATCTTATGAGAAATTTCTCACTCTCAACAGCGACTTCTTGACCCCTAGATGGACCCTCTGCCCATACGCTGGTGAATCTGTGTCACTCTCTATGCAGTGACTGCACAGAGCTCTAGTGGGCTACGCTCTTCCTCATGCTGCCTCTTCCTGAATCCGTAAATCTACCTTCTGGACTTCTGCTGCTACCCTCTCTCTCACCTGCTACTCACCCTCTCGCTCTATCTCCTCTATTGAATCACTGCCACTGAGAAAATCGATTTGTTTCGACAACTGAATAATTGCACTGGTGTATTCTCCAGCTACACATCGACTTCTTATATTCTTATGTTGGAGCACCAATAGCCAAGATTAAAACATAATCGATGGCCCAGATTATTTCCTCGTCGATCAGTGTGAGTTTCTAGAATATTCTCACCATGACTTAATTAATCATATCCCCTATGTTTATACTTAGGAAATATTTAAAATTTGACAAATTAATCTAATTAAGTTGTCTTTAGGTGGAATTTTCAGAAACGATTTCTAGGTATTGGAGAATACATGTAATCTAGCCTCTCCACCAAATCTCATGGCTAGAACACATCAGATGCTACTAAAACTAATAGATTGACTAGGTTTGACTTAGTTATCAACTTATATGTATCTCTGTTGAATTGAAGAAAAGGTTGTTGAATTTTTCCCATGTGGATTTTCCCAGGGTAAATCTTTATGTTCCTTGTGTGGTTGTCTCTTTATGACCCTTGACACCAGTATACCTCCAAGACCCTTGTCACTGCTCTTCTAGGCTCCTTAAGGTGATCTTCCTTTTCTGCAATGTATTGCACAAGCACTAGTGAGACTCAGCCCCTAGTCTAGCAGCCCTCAACAATGTGCTTCCTTTCGTTCCTCCTTTGATCTGACCTCGGCTTCTAAGAGAATCCTTCTTGGTCCTCTTCTTGCAGCCTAGATGCCCAAAGATGGTGATCTCTTCTTCATTGCAATAACCCTTCTTCACATTGTATATACTTCTAAGCTTATGCTAGTAGATAAGCCCAAGATCGAGGCTTGTACAAACTTACCTTTGTACTAATTATGATCTCCTTCAAGCACTAAATTGCAGACACTAATATGACCGAGATCTTGACCTCGACTTCACATACCCTAGTACCCTTTCCTTCTGCAGTATCTCCCTTCTTTTCTTCGTATTGCAGTTTGGACTTCTATATCAAACTTAGACCCAAAACAGATATACAAAAGAGGCTCTCTTCCTTCACTGAACTGCCTTCTTTCTTTGCACCAAACTCAGACCCTATCTCGCACATCTTGCTGCCGACCTTGTCCAAAATCTTGGTGGCGTAATGAGGCCGATGTCCACTCTTATATAGGCTCTGTCTCTCCTATCCTAGGCCGACATGATCAACTGTGTGTAGGCCGACTTCATCAAGGAAACTTCCATCATATTCTAAGCCGACTTCAAGAGGCTAGTTGACAAGGTCCTGGAGTATACTTTTTACATCAACAACATGTCTTTTCACAAGTGTTACACGACTTCATATACATGACTCTAATTAGATTTATGACAAGATGACAAATCCCTAAAGACATCAAGAAGAAATCTTTGACCTATAATGAAAACTCCTTGCTCATGAAACCCATGAGGCAAGCATTACAAAATACATTTTATTATCTTTGTCTTCTTCATTACATAAATTCATAATTACAAGTCATTATGAAGATTGAACCTAGTTACACTTTTCAACGCGAGAGCCCTAGACTGTTGTATTATTCAGGTTGATTAATATAACGAAGTTGGGTTGAAAATTTGTAAAAAGTTGTGTATATTTTGTGCACTAATATATTTAAATTTTACTGTTGTTTATATTCTGTTGTGCAAAGTAGCTTCGTTGTGATTCTTGGTTTGCTAGCGTTAGTGATTTAAAATTATATCCTAAACAACAAGACCGTGGAAAAACATGGTATTAGAGCATGTCTAAGCTACTTTGAGGGATAGTGAATCAAAGTGTGCACAACAAAGCTACTCAAAGGGAGTTGTGATTGTCTAGATCATGGAGCAGTGGGTTCAGCGAAAGACATGGAGATGTGGTCTCGATAGGCTACATGGTCAGATGGACTGGGAGGTCTAGTGGATCGGTGGTGAACCCAATGCACTTCAGTATGCAGCTTGTAAATTGTGGACTTCCTATGTCTTGTCATGGATGGTTGGTACAGCTCGAGGATTGCTTTGCTATGGACGAGATCAGCATGATCAAGATGGCTTCATGTGATGAATTGGATGTTGGAAGGCTAGAGTATTCATCGGATTGTGATGTTGCATATCCGAGATAGGAGGGATTTGCACGAGTTGTATTTGATACAGGACGATGAGTGCTTGCAAGACTGAGCTAGTGAAGATCATGTAGGTGTGAAAAATCCAAGTCCTAGATCTAGAATCCTACTACAGCTAATTGAATTAACTTCACCTACTTCAAAATTACATTAACAAGTTATTCGCAAATTCTTTTGTAAACATTCAAGTAAATACTGCTACAACCTTCACTTAATTTAAATTAGATGTGGAAACAAGAAACCGAGAAAAAGAAAAGCATCAAACAGGACACCGTTATTTTTGGACAAATGTCCCTGGAAAAACCTAATGCAAGAAAACCAATGCAGCAGATATGAGGGTTTTATTATTAAGCTGCAGTAAATTTTGAATACATCTCTGAATGTCACTCCAAACAATTCAGTTACAGAGAATATCACCGACAGAAAGATTAGTGAGGTTACCTCACACTATCACTGGAAATCTCGGCTGATTCGACCATCGAATTAGATGCCTCTGACAGGCTCTGTGCTGCCTTTGCATAGTCTTAGCATCAACCCTCCTACGCACTGCATCACTCAGTTTTTGGATCGATCTGCTCTCCAGAAAATTCGAACTCTGCCTCCCGGTCTCACACCCCGGCTCCCGGCTTTTGAAATCGGTTCTTCAGCAAACCCTTTGGATTTCCTCTTGCCCTTTGCGCATCCTCTATGTAGCCCTGCGTGGTTCTGCGTCAGCCTCTCTGGCTCTGCGTTGGAGCTACTGGATCTCTCTCTGCCCTTCTCTGCTAATGATTCTCTGGCTAAGAGATATTTCTCTTTGGATACTGTTTCTGCCCCTCTCTACAAAAGATCTCTAGATCGAAGTTTCTCCCTTAGCACTGCTCACTAAAGAAATCGATCACTTAATCCTCTCGGTGTATCTTTCCAAATGACCCTCAAGTCTTTCTTATAGTCTTCTTGTTGAGACTTCAATGACTGAGATTAGATCTCCAATCAAAGACTAAGATTACATTCATACTTGATTTGCTTTTTCTAGAAGTTACACCTACAATTTAGATTAATACCCATTAATTATTTTAATTTCCTAAGTTTAGACTTAGGGTCACATTTATTTCTGGGTTCTTTGGAATACATGTGTCTAAGCCTCTCCACAAAGTTTGAAACTTAGAGCACATCCGATGCTACCCCAAAATCAATAGTAGGCTCAGAGGGAGTCTAGCCTCAAAGGGAGCAGCCCTATGGAGGTTTAGGATCTTCAAGTTCAAGTGTGATGAGGCAAAGGCACTACCGAGATTGCAGGGTTCATTGTCCATAGTATGTTACAGTGATGAATGCCAGATGGGCTACTGTCGTCGATGATAATGGAGACATCCTAGTGTTGGAAGTACCTCCTTCGCTAAGAGGGAGTGTTGATTTTTGGTAGCTTGAGAGGTACTCCAAGCCCTAGAGTTCAAGATTTGGAGGTTGGAGTACCACAATAGAGCATTGTGGGCTTGAAACCCAAGGTGTGGGCTTTGCACCCGATCTTGTGGGTGTGAATCCATGAGGCGCACTAGACATGCAATGGATGGAGATGATAGAGGATGACGAAACAAATCCATCACATAGAGAATCATCGAATTTCGAGTTGTCTATGTGGAGATATGAATTTTTTAAGTTTAAGAAAGGGTTTTTGGCACAAAAGTCATGTAGGCTTGAGAATGAATGTGCCAAAAGACATGTCGTTTGGGAGCCCTTATGTTTGGTATAAATATAAGGTGTTGGAGCTCATTTTTAGACCATCCAAGTGCAACAATCACATAGTTTGTGTGGTCTGAAACTAGCCGCAGCCTAGGAGGACAAGTCCGAGTTGGAGAAAGGTTAGTTTGACATCTTCTTAATGGGCTAGGAGGTTCAAGATAGTGCAGAGAGGAAACTGCATGCCTTAGGAGAGTTTTGGGTTGTGTTTTGGGTTTATTTATGTGTGGTATCCCATCCTCCAAGTAGGTCGTAGCTCCCAATTGGCTGTACAGGTAAGCAGCAAGTCATCTAGCCATTGAAACAGGGTGTTGTGGAGTATTTCAGTGACAAAGCTAGGCCATAGGCCTTGTTTCTTTGAACAAGAGGGCCGAGATGAGTTACTTGGGGTTGGTATTAGCCCAAAAGTGGAGCAAATTATGGACAGAGCTTGGGAAGATGAGGTCGAAATTGTAGGAGGTCTTTTAGAGGTGAAGGAGGGGCTGACAGAGGACTGTTAGAAACCCTAACCAGTCTAGTGACATGACAGCAGTGCACAAAATTCTAGGACAAAGAAAGGTATGGTTAATTGACGTGTTTTGTTGCTAGGGATGAGGTTGTTCCAAAAGAAGTTTCGACAACAGTTTTGAGCACATCTAGAGGAGCAGATTACATCAACATCGTATGTGTCATGTCAAGAGGACCAGCAAAAGGTTGCAGAACATGTATGGTTGTCCTCTAGTGTTGATGTGACTTGTAGGTGAATGGGTGTCCTAGGATAAGATTGTTAGCAGCCAAGTGGAAGGGTCTCCATAGGTGTTGGATGCCCTAACTAGGAGCAAATGCTACAACAAGGATTGGTCTCTTGTGGTCTGTTGGAGGGCGGCGTGAGAGTGGACCAAGTGTGGACAGTGGACTGGGCATTTATGGTCTATTGGAGGATAGTGTGATAGTGCCCAAGTTGGAGCCCAGTGTCCATCTTGATGGACTAAGGTGGTTGCTAGAGTGGCAAAAAGAGAGCTCAAAGGTCTGATCAGCCAAGAGCAGTTTGAGAAGCCTTAGATTTGTGTATGGAGAAGGACATCTACAACAGAAGATGGGCAGTTCTCCTACCCCGTGTTCGTTGTGGGAGATAGACATCTTGCAGTGATAGGTGGCAACCCTCTGTGCCCTATGTTAGTCTTCATTGGAGCAGCGCAGGAAGACTATAGTGGGCTGAAGTCCCTGAGTAGCTGAGGAGCAGCAGTGGGAAGATGAGAGTTGTTTATAAACGTAGTCATGAACAACTAGACAGGAGTCTCGATGTGTTGTGCCCTTGATGGACTAAGGCACAACTAGTGAGCAGATTGGACAATCGAGTTTTAGTGTCCATACGGACTTGGAGCATTGATAAAGGTAGGTGTTCCAAATCGGAAGCAGAAGCACAGGGCAGGTATAGGGTACGACCGAAGGAGTTGTGAAGTCAACTACATTAGCCAGATGGCCAGAGTATCTTGTTGAGGGTAGATTGGTTGTCGATGGACTAACACCAAGCCCCAGTTTTGTATCTTTGTATCAGTGGATGTATGAGGGCCATTATCCCTGGTATGGGAGCCCTAGACTGTTGCATTATTCAGGTTGATTAATATAACAATGTTGGGTTGAAAATTTGTAGAAATTTGTGTAAATTTTGTGCACTAGTAGATTTACTGTTGTTTATATTCGGCTGTGAAAAGTAGCTTCATTATGATTCTTGGTTTGGTAGCATCAGTGATTTAAGATTCTATCCTAGACACCAGGATCATGGAAAAACAATAGTTGGAGTCTGTACTTTGAAGCTAACATGATGAGCTTGGGGGTCAACTTGATGGAGGAGGTTTTATATGACCAATGATAAAAATTTCTTGACGTGAGAAGCCTAATAAGGGTCTATAAGATGACAAGGACTCAAACCTAGAAGCCTACAATGGAGGCTTGACTTAGAATTGTGAAAATTTTACTATAGTATCATAGTTTACTTCTCCTACTTGATTTAAATTATACTAGTTATCTTTAGAAATTAGATTCAGAAAATACAGAAGTAAACACAACTAATAATCTACACATCCAGATCATTTACTGAATACTACGCTCATTCAAACAAAGTGACACACGGATTTTTGGACATAACTCCCCGAAAAAACCCAAAGCGAGAAAACCGGTGCAGCAGATATGAAGGTTTATTTTATTAAGTAGAATCTGAGTACAACAAATCTGGGTTCCAGATTTGGAAAACCCAACAAAAAATAAAAGAAATCTGCAGCTAACATGTTGTTCCAAGACCAAATATCCGACTGATCCACACCCTCAAACGAGATTTACAAGACTCAGCCCGGATCTGGCCCTAGACACCCCAACGCTGCCCCTGAAGCCCCAACGTCAGTCCTAGGCTTTGTGTGCCACTGCGCTGCCCAGAGAAGGACTGCGTAACCCCAGAGAGGGTGACGTAGGCCTTACGCTGGCCCTGGAGACCCTCTGTGTAATTCTGAAACCCTCTAGAGCTGCAGCGCTGCCCTTTCCTTGGCCTGCGTAGCGGCTGTGCAGCTGCTGCTACTCTCTGTTCCTCTACGTTGTCCTTGTTTGCTACTCCTCTACCTCTTGCTAACTCTCGGCTACGGGATCAGATCATCCCATCAGCCAATACTACCCCTCACTGCAGAAAACTCCTCCGGAAATTCTTAGCAAACCCTGCCCTAGAATTCCAGATGAATCTCTCAGTTCTGCAACTATGTGTGTGTCTCCAACTGACCCTCAAGCCTTTCTCTTATACGTTTTCGATGATCTCATCAACGACCGAGATTAAAACATTCATCAACGGCTGAGATTAAAAGACTGCTTGATCTGTGTCTTTTAGAACATTTCAGCACCTGTTAATTAATTCACTTTAATTATTTAATTTTCCTAAGTTTAGACTTAGGAAATACATTAAAATAATTAATTATTTGAATAACTTGAACACCAACTGAAATTTCTCTAAACACCTTCTGGGTTTTGGAGTTCAAGTGTGTCTTAGCCCCTCCACAAAATTTCAGGGCTAGAGCACACCCAATGCTACACCAATTACACAAAATCTCAATACTCACTCTTAGCACGGAGTGTGTTCTAGCAATACATCCACACCATGCACTGCAAGATCTTGATGCCGGTTTTTGTGTTGTTGATGCTTGGCCTGCTGCCCTCCATCCACTGCACTGCTTCTTTCTGTACTGCTGCCCATGCCACTGCCACTGACACTGCCACATCTGTACTGCAGCTCCCTATCAACTTGTTGCATCATGCTACCCATAGCACTCCCACTGCTAACTATTGCACTGCAACTCAATTGTCGAGAAGTAAGCACCTAAAGCACTCCTGCCCAATCGTTTGACAGATAAATCAAGCTGCATCTATCACTGAAGCTCCCTGGTTGTTGATTTATGCTGTCCTCCTGAAGCTACTGTTATGCTGCAACACTGGACTACGTGAGCACAGCCTCTCTGCGCTACTGAAGTCCCATCAACCCCTCTGCGCTGCTACTGCCTTTACATTATGCTGCTCCCTCTTCAGCGCTTCAGCTCTCCCTTCTGCTTCAATGTGACCTTCTACAGCCATCTCCCGACTCATCCTGCTACTTTCTTAAGGCTCCCGTAGCTCGTATGTGATCCAAGAGTAGAGTTGACTTAAGGATCCCGCCACTGTTTATAGATGCTCTACAAATCCATGTCACCCCACCTCTTCTCTCGAGGCACATGAGCAGTCATGGTTGCATCATCATCAGAACCATCATCCTTTGTTGCTGCAGCCTTGGAATCAGAAGCTCCTTTGCCCTTCTTCTTAGGACAAGTGTTGGCGAAATGTCCAAGTTCGCCACAGTTAAAGCACCGGACCTTGGAAAGGTCCCTCTTCTTCTTCCCTTGTTGTTTTCTTTCCTTTGATGCAAGGGCTGTATCATATTCCTCTTCTTTCTTCACCCTGACTGTCCCACCACTGATATTCTGCTTCCTGGTGATCCTTCTGATCTCCTCTTGGCAGAGGATAGCCCACATGTCTGCCCGGGATGGTAACGCTACTCTGCCCAGTATAATCTGGACAAATGTTCCCCATTCCTCAGAGACTGCATTCAGGGTAGTCCTCACTAAGAGCCCTTCGTCTGGGGTTGCACCCATGCCAACCAATTGGTCTCGGATGGTCTGAAGTCGGAAAAGGAAAGGATCAATTTCCTCACCCTTTTGCATCTGGAAAAGCCTCATCTGATTCTCTAAGAGCATTTTCCGTTGGACAGAGCTTCCTTGATACATCGCATCTAGAGCGACGCACATGTCATTTGGTGTGTTCTTTTCAGCAATATGTGGTTCACTCCGTCCATGATCAAACGCTTAGTCCGTACTTCATTCTCCTTAAATTTCTTTAGAGGATCAGGATCTATAGGCACAACTAGAACACTCGTTGCATGGTCCTTGATGCTGTACTCATCTAGGACTGATAGGATCTGTGCCCTCCAGATGACAAAGTTGGAAACACCGTCCAACATGTCCTGGTCTCTCAGCCCATGAGAATCCATCTAGCTCAACTCTGACAGAAACAGTACTTTCCTCCCTCTTTCTATGGCTACAGAAAATCTAGATCTAGGTTTCTTGGTGACTAGAAACCCTCTAGTAACTGCTTCTTCCAAAAAACTGATTTCCCTCTTGGAAATCTTCCACTCAAACACAATCAAACAAAACTCTCTGATCACCCTCTTGATCGAATCTCAGATCTGTTTGGCTGAGCGCTGCTTTGTAGTTGTCTTCCTCTTGCCTTTGTTGACTTAGCTAGGCACAATTCTGCACCGACAGAATCTCTACCACACAAGCACTGTTGAAGATCTGAAGCACTGCTTCCGGATCTTGGCAAGGCTTTCTGCAACATGAAGAATATTGGATTGCGTCTCACTGACTGGCCCAGCGAAGCCTTAGAGCTGCCCAGAAGTGGACTACATAACCCCAAACTAGGTGATGCAGTCCTTATGTTGTCCTAGGAAGGGTCTGCATAAGCCTAATGGCCTTCTAAATATGCAGCGCTGCCCCTTCCTGGATTTGTGTCCTCCTGCTGCCAAGCTGCCCCTTTCGGATCTCTACTGCTTCCGCTACTATCCTGCAAAAAAAAATATTCTTCAGCTGATTTGCTGGAGATTTAGCTTGATCTGCTATCGCTCTGATACCATGTGAAAATTCTACTGCAGTATCATGGTTTACTTTTCCTACTTGATTTAAATTATACAAGTTATCTTCAGAAATTAGATTCAGAAAATACCGAAGTAAACACAAGTAACAATCTACACATGCAGATCATTTACTGAATACTACGTTCATTCAAACAAAGTGACACACGGATTTTTGGACGTAAGTCCCCCGAAAAACCCAAAGCAGGAAAATCGGTGCAGCAGATATGAGGGTTTATTTTATTAAGTAGAATCTGAGTCCAACAAATCTGGGTTCCAGATCTAGAAAACCCGATAGAAAATAAAATAAATTTGCAGCTAACCTGTTGTTCTAAGACCAAATATCTGACTGATCCACACCCTCAAACGGGATTTACAAGACTCAGCTCAGATCTGGCCCTAGACACCCCAGCGCTGCCCTTGAAGCCCCAATGTCAGTCCTGCTAGGCTCTGTGTGCCACTGCGCTACCCAGAGAGGGACTGCGTAACCCTAGAGAGGGTGACGCAGGCCTTACACTAGCCCTGGAGACCCTCTACGTAATTTTGAAACCCTCTAGAACTGCAACGTTGCCCTTTCCTTGGCCTGCGTAGCACTTGCATAGCGGTTGCACAGCTGCTGCTGCTGCTCTCTGCTCCTTTACGATGTCCTTGTTTGTTGCTCCTCTGCCTCCTTTTGACTCTTGGCTCCAGGATCAGATCATCCCCTCAACCAATACTACCCCTCACTGCAGAAAACTCCTCCGAAAATTCTTAGCAAACCCTGCCTTAGAATTCCAGATCAGTCTCTCAGTTCTACAACTGTGTGTGTGTCTCCAACTGACCCTCAAGCCTTTCTCTTATACTTTTTCGATGATCTCATCAACGTCCGAGATTAAAACATTCATCAACGACTGAGATTAAAAGATTGTTTGATATGTGTCTTTTAGAACATTTCAGCACATGTGTTAATTAATTCACTTTAATTATTTAATTTTCCTAAGTTTAGACTTAGGAAATACAGTAAAATAATTAATTATTTGAATAACTTGAACACCAACTGAAGTTTTTCTAAACACTTTCTGGGTTTTGGAGTTCAGGTGTGTCTTAGCCCCTTCACAAAATTTCAAGGCTAGAGCACACCTGATGCTACACCAACTACACAAAATATCAACAAGAATAAAATAAATAAGCATGAAACATATGCTAGTAAAAAATTGATCCCTAAATAAATTTTCTTTTCCTTCTTTTGACCAATATATAACATCATGACTCAAATACAATTATGAAGACTGACACTAGTTACAGTATTCAACACTCCCTCTTAACTAGGGAGGTATTCATAATTATACATGTATAGGTACAAAAATGAACTCAAAATGATATGTTCTACGAAGAGTCATAGCAAACGCAATGCTAAAGATTAGATACTTGACCAAGGTATCTAACCGAT
Source organism: Pinus albicaulis (assembly GCA_034641835.2). Taxonomy (NCBI): domain Eukaryota; kingdom Viridiplantae; phylum Streptophyta; class Pinopsida; order Pinales; family Pinaceae; genus Pinus; species Pinus albicaulis. Next base: position 1,051,204,437 of record CM076584.1, on the reverse strand, counting down.
TGGGACTAAGGTATGTTACAAGCTTTAGCCACTATAGGTACCATCAGGCTTTCGCTCAACATTTCTTTCTAGGTTCCTCACATCTTTGTTGTTTGAAGCATTATCATTCTTGCTTGAGGATTCACCTACATAGCCAAGACCTGATTTATCAAGGGGAGACCTTTGCTGACTTAGGATGTCATCTAGGGTTTGAGAGCTTTTCAAGTTTTTATTCAGCAATTCAACTTCCTTTTCAAGAAAGACAATTTCTCCTTTCAACTTGTCACAATCTTCATCTTTCATAAGTAGTTGCTTCTTCATTTCTTCCATCATCCTTGTTGCTTCATGTGCTTCGATTTTGAGGGAGAAGATATTTGATTTCATTATGAAGACTTCTTCATTCTCATTTGCTAGACTGCTCTCCATTTCTTCTTTTATTCTTGTAGCTTCACATGTTTCGGCCTTGATAAGATTGATGTATGATTTTAGTTTCAAGATTTCTTCATCCTTTTCGTGTAGTTAGCATATCATGATGTTTCTCTCCTTTTTTGCTTCATTAACTTGTCCTTCTATGAATGCAAAAGTTTCCATCACCTTCTCAGCTCCTTGCGCTTGTTTCCTTGCTTCTTCTAGTTGAGATCTAAGAGAGGAGACCTCTTCCTTGTATTGACCAATCTCTGCTTCAAGATTGTTCAAGCTCTTAAGTCTTTGTTCAAGGTGGCTTGACAAAGTTTCTTCCCTTTTCTTCACCTTATCCAATTGATTTGTCATAGATATGATTTCTTCATGATGTTTTCTTTTATTTTGATGAAATACCTCTTTAAGTTTGGCGAGCTCCTCATCTCTTTCTTGTACTTGAAGCCTAACAAAGTCAACTTCCTTCCTTGTCTTGTCTTGGTTACCATCTTACGCTTTCTTCTTAAGTTCCTCATTTTCATTTTTCAAACTGTTAATCTCTTCCATGGAAGCCATAAGTTTATTCAAGAGATCTTCTTCAAAGTCTTCTTTGTTCAATTCATCTTCTAGGTCTTCTTTAGCCTTGTTGTCATCTCTCTTATCTTCAGCTTCCTTGACGGATTCTGGACTTCCTTCTTGTTTTCCATCATCTTCTTGACTAGAGATCATTGTCAACACTCCTTTTGAGTGAAGATCATGAATTTTGTCCCATATGACTTTTGCTAATGAACATTTTTCAAAATTGGCCTTCACAGAATTTGGTAACCCATTCAAAATTGCCTTCATTGCTCTTGTATTGTACTCCTTGGATTCTTCATCCATCGTGTCATTAGTAATCACTGATTTCCAAACTTCAATTCCTTGAGTCTTCAAGAAATTCCTCATTCTTGCCACCCATATATCAAAATTTCCATTGAACAATGGAGCCTTCGCAAATTGATTTACTTCAATTTCAATGGTTGAGGAAGAAACATTTTTAGGAGGATTGGAGACTTTCTTCCTTGGCTTTTCCATTTGTGTTCTAACGATCAACCTTCAAGCTGTTAGGCTGTGAGTGAAGGAACTTGGCTCTGATACCAATTGTTGGAAATACTGAGAGGGGGGTGAATCATTATTTCTTTTCAATTGTTAATTTTACCAGTTAGATCACTTATATTTAGAACACAAAATGAACAATGATGGAATAGATACTTTTATTAATTTCTTCTTTACAATAAGTAAATTACAATAATGATATAGGGCTCCAACCCTAGATGAAGACTCCAATCTATATTGTGCCAAGCACCAACTTGGTCTTTCCAAGGCTCCAACCTTGTCAATTTGAGGCACCAACCTCGTCAATTTTGAGGGACCAACCTCTAGGGCTCCAACCCTATCTCTAGTACTACTACAGGCTCCAACCTGATTTCTTGAGGACTTCTATCCTCTAGGGCTCCAACCCTATCTTCCAAGGCACCAACCTTGTCTCTGTGAGGCTCCAACCTCTTGAGCTCCAACCCACAACTTCACTTTGTCAAAATATCTTTGGTTATTCTTCATAGCTCCCAAAGTCTTTTTCAACAAGCCCTGACAATCTTAATCTCCATGTCACATCATCAGTGACAACCTTTTCCTCTTAGAAGGTGTCACCATTGCTCTTCATCGTACCCAAACAATTTATCCAAGTTACCTCGTGATGATATCACAGTCTCCAATAATCTCCACAAATCTTCAATATGTATTCGATGAGCAGCCTTAGTTCTGCACCTGCTCTAAACCTCTTCAAGGGCACCTGATCTCCACAATCTTCAAGATATCTTCAAGGTACTCCAAGGTGTCTTTCAAGATTCTTCACTATACTGCACCAGGTCTGTTCCAAGAATTCTTCAAGGTTGTCTTCAATAACCCTTGCCTAAACAAGATATCTACTCCACGGGCTCCTTGATTGATGCTTCAAAACCCTTCACTGTCTTCAATTAATGTTGGCACAAATAATAAGTGATATACTTACCTGTATGTCTTCAATAGGATTCTTCATAATTCAATTGTTCACATGTTCAATTAGCTCTTCACTGCAGCGGAATTGATAAGCCACAGATTACTTCTTCAATTGTATCTTCAATAAGGTGCCCCGATATTTCTTCAAGGTAACTTCAATAAACTGCACCAAGCTTAAATTTCTTCACTGTTCAACACTTGCTCCAAACAATGCCTGTAATTTGCTTCAGAGATATCAAAGGGTTGCTTCCAAATCTGCGTCTTAATACTTCACCACCTAATCCAAGCTCAAGACTGAACTTCTCAAGTTACTGTCCACGGAACTGTTTATGAGATATACCACTGCAATCCTTCTTCAGATCCAAGCCAACAATCTGAGCTATTATAGGTGACTGTTCCTCATATGATTAAACCGAGTCTCTGAAATGAGCAACAGATTACAAATTCAGATCCTTCACAAGTTCATTGTTAATCCATGCTCCTTGTCTTCTCCTAAGTTCCACAGTACATCACATATTTGACTTGAGGCCACTAAGGTAGGTTCCAAGCTTGTGTATAAGTCTAAATTTTATGCCAACCCGAGGTAGAATGTAATTCTGAATTTTTCTTGTAAATCCGAGTCCTCCAAAAAGTGATTAGACCGAGCCTTCAAGGATGACTGTTCACTGCAATAATCTACAGTTCTGAGCTCCTATAGGACTGTAACTTGGGGTCTGAGTTCCACAGACGATTGTCTAAGGTTCAGATCCAAGACATGTTTCGATGCTAAGTCTAATCCAAGCTCAGTCCATAGACTGGAACACTGGTCCGAGGAAAAGAATAAACCACAGTCAAGATTGTCCCTCCACAGCTCTGAAACAAGTGTTATAAACCAGTTCCGAGACTGAAGTACCATGGCTGTCACTGCAACAGCTCCTCCAAGACACAAGTAGCAATGTAGTTTAGGTTGAAACAGCCACTGGTCCGAAAATTACCCACTGCAACAGCCTCACTACAGGTCCGAAATTCTGACGCTGTTCAAGAAGAATCCACTGTCTTATTAACCTCAAACCCAAATCAGATATATCTCTCCCTTCTTCAATCTTCACGAGTTGTGAACAGTGGTATTAATTCTGTGATTATAACCGAATTTTTGTGTTCAAAATGAAGACCAAAAACCTTGTATATATATTCTTATTTCAATGCTAAATGAAAAGACATGTCTCCACATGCAGGCCGACAAGGGATGGCTAGGACAGGTCGGCTCCAAGACCAGAATAATTTCCTTAACTTGAAAAATTCATATCTCCCAAACCGCTTGGACTTTCCGGTCAAGTAAGAGCTCATTAGAAAGCTAAAATTATGCTCTAAAAGGTGTTGTAGGCATCATAGTGAAATTCTGCCTCTGAGATAGTAAAAAATATTTTTTAACGTGACTGGTCATTTATTGGTGCAGAATTGGAGGTAGGCAATGTAGACTTCTTCATGGATAGGCTTCCTCTTATTAGGCTTCTTCATCATAGGCTCATGATGTCATCCATGTCATAATGTCATCAAGTGTTCTTCATGTCATGTCCCTAGACATTGTCCATGTCATCAAATGGTCCTCCATGTCATCTTGACATCATGCTAGATCCAGTCTTCTTCATCAAGAGTAAGCACATCAGCATTAATGGCATCCTTATTAACCAAGAGGCATGACACCATCATTTGGAACCAGGAATCTCAAGAATATTGACATCTCAGTCAATGTCATATTGGCATCAATGACAACCTTAGACCAACATTACTGTCAATTTCCCATTTGGGGATATTACAGTGGTATCAGAGCTCATAGTCTTGGCTTAGCCTGTGGAGCACGTAGTCTATGACACCAGAAGATAGACAGAACATTACCCACCAAAGGCAGTAGAGGTGGCAAATATGGGGGAGTCAAGGATAAAAGGAGAAGCAGCATTTGGTAGCATCTTAAAGGCCCTAAATGATTTAGCCAAAGGACAGAAAGGAATGTTGGAAGGACTCAAACAACAAAATAGGGATAAGAGCATCCATCATGAGTTCCCATTTTGGGAGACTTTAGAGGTCTCACAACAGTGTGACCACCCTTAACCAGCCACTCACCCGCCAGCCTTCAGTAGGCCAACCAGGACCACGATGCCTACATTTTTACCTTCAGTGTCGAGTGAGCAAGGTAGGTAGCATGATCATATACCCATGGGAGATTATTTCTGAGAATGGCAGTCCATGGGGGAAAACCTCAGAGAAGCTTTGTCCTTCAGAGATTACCGCCAGCTCAAGCGAGATGAAAAAGGCAGGAACAGTGGGGGGTCTAGCACGCAGAGCTCAGAGTTGCAGCATACCATTGGGAGGATACCTTTTCCCACGTATGATGGATCCATCGAGTGCACGGCTCGAGATCGGGTGGAAAAGTTGGATACCTTTTTCCAGCTTAACTGAATAACAGAGGGGGAAGCCATCAAAATGGCTACCTTGCACTTGAAGGATGAGGGCACACATGATTGTGGGGAGCTCGTAGATACACCTAGTGTGACGTAGGAGTCACCCTTGTCGGAGACTTCCTTGACCGCTCTGATTGACATCATAGAGGAGAGAGTGGAACATACACCCATAGGGTCATTCATTGATGAGGTGCCAAGGGAGACAGTGGTGTTAGATGATGGTCGCTCTCAGCAGTTTCATCAATTCCAGGCAGACCTTCTAACATTGAAGGAGAAGGCCACGACAGTGTGAAAGGCAATTTTGCAACAGAATGAGGGGTTGGAGGTCATGAGAGCACTTTGTGCCGAGTCAGCAGCCAAACTGACTCACGTTGGGGAGTGATTGGATTCCCTAATGGTCCAACTAGAGTGCACATCAGGGCATCAGAGCAACCCTCTTCAGATGTATATAGATGGGGCTGGTAGCACTAGTAGGTTGCCTCTGCACAATGGAGAGGCAGAGGGAGATTCACCTCGACAAATTTTGGGTGTTGACCAGGATGGTGAGATGGGGCGACATGAGTTGCGCAGGGTGCGAGTGCGCAACTCTCGCAAGATGGAGGGCTTGTTCTATGTGCGAGGACCCTTTCATTTGAATCCTCTCTCGGGGTTGGATGGTGAGAGATTCTGAGTCGGTACCTGGTAGAGTGGGATGGACTCAAGGAGATGATAGTAGTTTGGAGTAAAGCACAGTGGGGGCTTTCAGACGAGGGCGGTGGAGGTCCGGGTTAGCATTGGGATCCAAGTGGGGCATCCAATCTGATATTGGACATGCAAGATGGCTATGGCATTGATGAGGTAGTCGATCTAGCGACTGAGCACATGAATTCCTTAGGGAAGTTCCAGTCGAAACTAGCGTCTAGGCAGTTTGTGAGCAGACTCCATGGGTTGTATTGGCATGTTGTTTGTGCATGGGGTGACAAGATGATTAGCATTCCCTGGCAGGAGCTGGAGGGACGAGATGGTATTCACAAGCCACCAGACAAGGCATTACACAGAGGCGGTGCTTTCTCATCGATATATGGGACACTTGAGCTATGGAAGATAGGCACAGGGTGTCATTTTCGTTGGCATGTGAGGAGTCGGGCCGCTCCGATCCTTCAGAGCAGATGGAGAGATGTAGCCAACATCATGGGGAATTTACTAGCAGAGTGGTGGATATTTTGGCCCATGCAGGATACTACACGTTACAAGGTGGTACGACAATGGGCTTTGATACATAGGACTACACAGAGTTATGTCATAGGGTCCAATGTTATGTAGAGGGATGCAGACTAGTGCATAAAAACCCAATGTTAGGCCATAACATCCAGGGGTGTGCAAGGCTATGCAGCGAGGAGCAGTGGCCCGCAGAGGAGCATGGAGATGCATGGGGGTGTGTTGTAGTAGGTCGGACTGCGATGTGGAGTAGGAGTGCCTCACATCGCATTGGGTACATGTGGGGAGTGAGGTGCAGTGACACAAGAGGGATACATGATGATACAGGATGGTATTGTCGTAGCCAGGGGTATCCAGTGGTGTACAAGGATAGGTTGCAGCATACAGTGGCATGTCGAGGAGTGCGGAGACACTTGGTGGTATGCAATGACACATGATGTGCTGTAGCAGGCTGCGGGCTCTTGGAGCGTTGCCTCCAAGGGGACCGATGGACAGGGGCATTAGGTGTACCATGGGATGCAGCTCACAAAAGATCGATGAGGATGTTGTTGAGCATCTAGAGACACCACGTCTAGCGGAGATAGGGCTACGAGGGTGTTATCAACAAATCCGAGGCAAAGAGAGTGTCGTCCGGAGGGTTACTCTTGAGCATTCAAGTAGACTCTTGATCATAACCCTTGGGACATACCCACCCATCATCCTCCAGTGTTGCTTACGGTCGCGAAGTGTTTGGTTGGTGCTCCTTAACACTCTCCATTCAGGCAGCAGGGCATGGGAGGCTCATCCTAGGCAGTTGGATGAGATACCGCATGTAATGAATCGGGAGGAGACTCTCCAGTTGAGACACTTGGTAGGGGCACACGTTGACGAGTACAGGCTTAGGGATGGTGTGGTTGATTTCCCAGGTAGCATATGTTCCACCTTTGGGCTCACATTTGAGCGATGCTGGATGGTAGACTTCGTCTATAGGAGGGTACCCAAACTCCGAGCAGTGTCCAGGTGTATCATCAGGAGTTGGGATAGTGGATTGCACTATGTGGTTTGGGAGGAGCAGGGCAGGTACGCATGTGTGGGACATGTTGACCACTAGAGTGGCACCTGATGATAATGAAAAGACTCCATGCCCAAGGATGAACCAGAAGACATTTGTACCATCAGATATCATCAATTCAACAGAGTTTTTGAAATCTACTTATATTTCTCATCATCTTTCTTTTGTAACCAGATTCCATGCCCTACGAGGAATTCTAATAAGTGATGCTAGTAATGATGAATTTGAGTCAGTATTGAGTCTGTAACAGGCCTAGGTAGCTTAGGACCTTGCCAACAAGTGAGTATTACTCTGGGATGGTTTTTTTCACTCGGTTAATTATCATCTCCCTAGCAGGACTCTATAATTAATTGAGTGTTTTCCTCCAATTTTACCCCAAAGCCGGAGTACAGCTTGATGGTGAGGACTTAGGTGAGTCCTAGTGTCTAGAGTCAATGTATATTACCATACTAGATCACATAAAAAAATTTGTGGAATTTGGTTAGGTCTAGGTAGTGATTTTTTAATTTTTTAGAATTTTTGCAAGTCGAAAATTGCAAATAAAAATTGTAATTGGATTGTAATAAGTGTTGTCTAGAGAAGTTGTATGGGGTATGAGTAATCAAAATCACCCTAATCTTTCTACTATGACACACTTTGAGGGGTTAATAATTAGTTTTGGACTCTCAAAACCCACATTTCCTAAGTTTAGTGGAAATTGTGGCATTTAATTAGGCTAGAATTAAATAAAATAGAGAGAAATAAATTATTCCATGTGACAAAATGACGTGGAAATGACTTGGAAATCATTTTAAGTCAAAGAGATGAGTCAATGGACATGTGGAGGATGACTGAGCACACTGCATCATTAATTTATCATTTATTTTATCAAAATCGAATTTCCCAGAGATAAAGCAGCAGTTACACACAAGGAAAATCGAATTTATTAAAGGCAGTTGAGCATAAAAGGAATATTCTACAGAATCATTTGACTGAAGACCAAGTGGGGACCTCTTCTCATGAGCTATCAGGAGTGAAACAACACTCAACACTTCACTTAGAGGATTTACGTTATTCCTTGTGCTTAGACTGCGCAATTACTAAGAGGAAACATGCAGTTCTTAGAGGCTTATCCAGAAGTTCACTGGGATCATCTACAGGTAAGATTTCAGTTTGCTCGAGTTTGCAGTGGTGGACTTGATGTAGCACAGGACTTCATTTGGCTTATGGATGTGTTCATTGGATCATAAGGGGAATTCGATTTCCCTTGGTGTGCACAAAAAAAATTCAAATTTGCTCTGGGTATCTCAATCTTCTCCACATCGAACTTGGCTTATCTTTCCTTGGGATTTGCTTCAAGTTCAGTTCTCACATGCATTCGTCCTTGGAAATTGCTCCCAACTATCTATATAACAAAGCCATGGGCTATTGTATTGTATCAGGTTAAGAGGTATTGGGCTTGAGGAAACTCTGCCATTTTGTACTTGCATATCAATAAAATCAAGATTTAGGGGCTACGAAGCGGATGTTCTCTTGGCGTTATGAGGTGATTTCTTTCCATAATATTGCTATTGTGTTTGAATTCATTTACATGTTTGATCAGTATTAGTTTATATTTGTATCTAGCTTGGATTGATACATGCAAGCTATCTTGCATGGATCATTGATTTAGAATAGTATTCTAGAAATAAGCTTGCCAAGTCATTTTCAAAGGAATGTTTGGTTTATCTTATTCATTATGATGCTCTAATCCTTTTGCAACCTAATATTTGTTCAAGTGTGTAGGGAAGATCTATTTGTATTGTGTGCAGGAAATCCATCTAGGTGTGGCAGAAGTCTCACATAGACCAACTCACTCCTAGATTCAAAGTGATCCAAGGCTCGACTATTTTCAACCCCAAGTCTTTCATCAAAGGAAGACCAAGACAGAGTTTTCTCGTTCTCTAGCTACTTGATCATCTACTTCATTTAAAATTTAAAATACTTCTTTTTAGAGCTTCCAAAGTTATACAAGCTATTTCAAGAGCAATTTTTAAGTTGGGCAAGTATGGGGGTTCACTCCCATTACTTGAGCTAGCATTTTGTACATTAGTTTGTAATATAGTCTTATTTTATTTTGCTTTTTTTTACGTTAATAATTGATTTTGTGTAGGAAGCCCATAGGTTTGAGCTTTGGACAACGAAGAGTTTGAAGAAGAGGTGTTGGAAAACTACTAATAATCTTGCATGCAGGACCTTCCACGATCTCAAGGACTGATTTTGAAAGGAGGTCGTGAGCTCTATAGGGGCAGCAACAAGTTATCTAGGTTGCGAGCCTTTGAGGCTTGCCAACTTTCTGATTTAGAGTGTTTTTCCATTTACTTTCGTTGTCTTACTCAAGTGGGGGATTCTAGCTTTTCCAAGCTCTTATCTTTGTAAAGATCACTTTTCATTTCTTGGGCAACCTTCTTAGAGGCATCTTTTCTAATCATTGTAATCATTAATAAAGGAAAGTTCTTTTCTTGAGGGAGCTTGGGAAATTTTCCCATGGCATCCCCCTTCCTCAGTTGAACAGGAAGGACCTTTTGTGGGTGGATTGAATTTGTTTCTAGTTTCTTTAATGCTTATTTCCATCGCATGCATGCTTAGAATTAACAACATATTCACTCCACATTTCATTCACTAAATCTTGTGTCTAAAAAATCTAACATGCATAAGTTCCAAAATTTGCAAACTTGAGCAAATCTCTTTTATGTGTGAACGATCAATATTATTGGCAAGTTTTAATTGTTTCATGTTTATTTAGGCACATGTTTCATTATTTGGTCCATTTATGCTACATATTTTGGTAACTATTGGAGCATTATCTCTCACTTGAAACAATTGTATCATAAAGAAAATCTATTTCACTTAACTTGTCTACTTTCATTTATTGGTGCAACACATATGAGCTTATTTCCATTCTTATTTCTCAAGTTTAATTTGTTATTGCAATGAGCACTATCTCATTTTGTTTCTTTAGAAACATTGCATGTAGCAATTTAATGGGGACAATCAACATAACTTGCATATAAAGGCCCCAAGCCTCACTAAAATTTTATCTCTAACATAAGTTGGTTGAATAGACATCTTGGGGACTCTCTACTCCTCTATTGACTTCTCACTGTGGGATCCATATCTTTGGCAGAGGGTGAGGTCTGAGGATTGAACAGTTTATTTGCAATCTTGTTGTAGAAGTAACTAATAATAAAATTAACCAAGAGCACTATCCATCATATTTACTTTACTTGTCTCTTGATGGTCTTGAGTTTTAATATGCAAAGTTTATTCCAAAAGCAAGTATTGTAATTATCTTAACAAATGCCTTCTTTTTATGTTTCAAGTCTAATTTCACATTTGGCATTTAGCATTTCCTTGTTCACATTTTCCAAGCTAATTACTAATTGTGGAGTTTTGGCAAGATATGTTTCAATGTTTTGATTCCTAAACTTGATTATTGTGAAAATTTACAAACAGTTGCAGTGATAGATTGACTTCTCCTACTTACTATTTCAATAAGTTATTATTCAGAAATCTTCCAGCAAATATCGAAATAAATACTACTGCAACATTCACAATTATATATGCAGAGAAATAAACAGTAGAGAACATAAGCACAAGAATCAATCACATGTACACAGTTATTTTTGGACAATTGTCCCCGGAAAAACCCAATGTGGGAAAACCAGTGTAACAGATGAGGGTTTTATTAATTCTTCAGCAAATGACACCTTTACAAGGAAAATATATGGCAGATGAAGTCTGAACCACCTGAGACTGAATTTCCGTCTTACTCGGACAACTCTCTAACACCTAGAACAACCCCTGCATGCCCCTGCTTCACTCTGCATGATTCTCTGCGCAGTCCCAGTGCTGGACTGCGTGAATCTGCGTGGAGACTACATGGGGTCTCTGCGCTGCAGCCTCAAGCTGCCTCCAGTGACCCACTGCCGCTCTACGACCCTGATCTCGATCACCCCCATGCTCCTCCTTCTGCTTCAGCAACTCTCCCACTGATATCAAATTCTATATCAGAATGGATCTCCTTCGGGTACTGAGTGTATGTCCGGCTTATTTTCCAAGTGACCCTCAAGCCTTCTTTGGTAATCTTCCTATTGGAGAACCAACGGCCCAGATTAAAAGATTAATCAATGGCTAAGATTAAAACTTGACTTGATCCATGTTTTCTAGAAGATTCACACTCTGACTTATTAATACCCTTTAATTATTTCATTTCCCTAAGTTTAGACTTAGGCTCTCCATTAAAATAATTAATTATTTTAATAAGTCTTGAACCGAGTGGAATTTCCACAAACCGTTTCTGCGTTCTTTGGAATTCTGTTGTCTAAGACTTCCTGCAAAGTTTGAGACTTGGAACACTTCCGGATGCTACAAAAATCAACACTCCCTCTTAGAGAGGAAGGTGTTCCATCCTGTTGCATGCTGCTCTGATTTTGAAGCACCCTCTACGCTTCTGATCTCAAGATTCTACTCCCCCCATCTGTTGCGTTGTTGCCCCCTGTACTGCTGCCTTTGACACTGCCACTGTCACTTGTTGCCTCTGTACCGCAGCTCCCCTTGAATACTGAATACTCCATTCCTGCTACTGGAAGGGATTCTTCATCATCCCCATCTTCTCTTTGAAGCAGACAAATTTTGTCTTTCCCAGAGCCTTTGTGAGGATGTCTGCCACCTGTTTTCCTGTTGGAGTGTAGTGCAACTAAACAGTTGCATGTTGTACATAGTCCCTGATGAAGTGACACCGTATGTCAATATGTTTCGACCTATCATGAAACACAGGATTCTCAGAGAGCTTAATGCAACTCTGATTATCACATAAATTGTTGGTCGCTTTCATTTTCTCCTTGAGTAGATTTACTAGCAGTTTCTTATGCCATATGACTTCGCATGAAGCTGTGTTGGCTGCCATATACTCTGCCTCCGCTGAACTCAGTGCTACAGACTTTTGTTTCCTACTGCACCAGGAAGTCATTCTTGAACCTAGATTGAAACAGTACCCGCTGGTACTCTTTCGATCAACTGAACTTCCAGCCCAATCTGCATCAGTGAAACCACTCAACCTGACATCATTATCACAGGTGTACTTCAATCCAAGCTCGACTGTCCCTCGAAGGTACCTGAGAACATGCCGGTTCCACCATGAACTGACTTAGGGTATTAACAGCATAACAGATGTTTGGCCTTGTATTTACCAGATACATCAATGACCCTATGAGTTGTTTGTACAGTGTAGGATCAGTATCATCATCTTCGGACGTGTTTATTTCCACCAATTGGTAATCATTGGAGTGGTCATGGGCCTACAATCCTCCATCTGAAATCTCTTCAGAATCTCTGGAGTGTATCTTCCTTGAACAAGGAAGATTTCCCCATTCTACTGCCAAACTTCCAACCCTAGAAAATAGTGCATCCGTCTTAGATCCTTCATGTCAAATTCTTCAGCCAAATTCTTCTTGCAATCTGTGATGAGCCTTGATGATCCTGTCAAGAACAGATCATCCACATACAGTACCAATATCAAAGGCTCACTCCCTACTCTCAGATAGAAGAGATTGGGATCTGCATCACTCTCGACGAATCCCATCTTCTGCAGATAGTTGTCAATCCGACCATACCAGGCTCTAGAAGCTTCCTTCAGTCCATATAATGCTTTCTTCAATCGCACACATGAGTTTTCTGATCATGTGTCTCAAAGCCCTCCAGTTGTTCTTTATACACCTCTTTTTCTATCACACCATTCAAGAATGTCGTCTTGACGTCCATCTGGTGAATTTCCCATCCCATTTGTGCAGCAAGGGATATCACGGACCTGATAGATGTGTATCTGGTTACAGGGGTGAAGGTTTCTTCATAGTCTATTCCTTCCTTCTGAGTATACCCCTTAGGCACAAACCTGGCTTTAAATTTCTCGATGTTGTCGTTTGTAGCATATTTGATCTTGTAGATCCACCTGGATCCTACAACTGATCTCTTCTACGGTCTGGGTACTACTTCTCAGACATCATTTGTCATGATGGAACTGTACTCGTCCACCATTGCATCAACCCACACCTGGTGCTGAGCTGATTCTCGAAAGCTGGAAGGTTCTCTGACTTGAGCAACTAAGGCTTGATACCTTTCAGGCTGCTTACGATGTCTCTTCTCATTGCAGGGGACTCCGATAAAATTCTCTGCATCCTTCAAAATCTGTCGAAGTTCCCTGCTCGTTCTTCCACTGGTGGTGGGTGGATTTACCGGCTCTCCTTCTTGCAAATCCTCGGGAAACCCATCCTTTGGATCACTATGCCTTGGAGAGGCAACTGAATTTTCTATTGCTGGTTGTTGGCACTGGACCAGAGGCTCTTCCTCTCACTACGTAGCAGAAGGCAACTCTCGTGATCTTCTGAAGGATTTCTCCTCCATGAACTTCACATCTCTTCGCACCACTACTTTCCTGCTCTCAGGAATGTAGATGCGATAAGCCTTTGCATTCTCATTGTATCCTACTAAATACCCCTTCTCAGTAGTCATCTCCAACTTCTTCCTCTTCTCACTAGGTACATGATAGTAAGCTGTACTGCCGAAGATCCTGAAGTGACTCACTTCGGGCTTGCTGCCAGTGAAGACACTTTCTGGCGTGATCTTTCCCAATGCAGTGTGAGTTCTGTTCTGAATGTAGACAATTGTATTATACGCTTCAGTCCATAGAAATTTGGGCATGTCTTGGTCATACAGCATAGCTCTGGTTGCTTCAACAATAGTTTGGTTCTTCCTTTCTACCACTCCATTCTGTTTCGAATTGTATGGAGTTGTCCATTCTCTTTTGATGCCTTCCCTTGCACAGAATCCGGTGAATTATTTATGTACATATTCACCTTCATTATTTGATCGTAATACCTTGATCCGCTTCCCTGTCAGATTTTCCACCAGAGCCTTAAACTCTTTAAATCGACTGAAGACTTCATCGTTGGTCTTCAAGAAGTAGATCTAGGTTTTCCTGGAATGGTCATCAATGAAGGTGACAAAATATTCGACACTGCTAAGAGCTCTAGTGGACATTGGCCCGCAAATATCTGAGTGTATTAGATCCAACACACCCTTGGCCCTATTGTTGCTTCTCTGATATGCTGCCTTGGCATATTTCCCCAATACGCACCCCTTGCAGACATCATCCCGTTTGGTGCTCAGTTCTGAAACACCTGTGATAGTCTTCTAGAGAGTTCACAACGCCCCATGATGCAAGTGCCCCATTCTTCTATGCCATAGCTCATTTAGGTCCATTTCATCTGCGCTACCAACTAGTGCCATTAGAGAATCAAGCTACAGCTTGTACAACTTGTTGCTTCTTACCCCTATCTGTGCTTTCTTCTTCCAACTGGGGTGCTTGACGTAGACTCTATTGCCAATAAAGTAGACGTCATATCCTCGGTTTTCAAGATGTGACATTGAGAGTAAATTCATCCCCAAACTCGGCACATGCATTACATTAGTGACCCGGATTCTATTCCTTGCCTCGGTCTGAAAAACTACGGTACCTCTCCCAATGGGAGTGCACTTTGCTTTATTACCCATGGTTATTTTGAAATTCATCTGATCTTCTTGGTAGTCGGAAAAACAGTCTCGTATTCCTGTCATGTGAGCAAAGGCTCCGTTGTCAATATACCAGACATCTGAAGACGCAGTGCTCGATACAGAAGCAAAATCTTCCTCTAATCTGGATGCCAATACAGATACATTGCGATCCATCTGTTCTATCATGCTTCTTCCCCCTCCTGGAGAACTGCGTGAACCCTTCTGCGTTGTTGCTGCAACAATAGATCTATGTTCACTGATAGATGCCCCCTTTGTTATTCATCTCTGGCTCTGATACCATGTGAAAAATTACAAACAGTTGCAGTGATAGATTTATTTCTCCTACTTATTATTTAGAAATCTTCTGACAAATATTGAAATAAATACTACTGCAACATTCACAATTACATATGCAGAGAAATAAACAGTAGAGAACATAAGCACAAGAATCAATCACATGTACACAGTTATTTTGGACAAATGTCCCCAAAAAAACACAATGTGGGAAAACTGGTGCAACAGATGAGGGTTTTATTAATTCTTCAGCAAATGATATCTTTACAGGGAAAATATACAACAGATAAATTCTGAACCACCTGAGACTGAATTTCTGGCTTACTTGGACAATTCTCTAACACCCAGAACAGCCCCTACATGCGCCTGCGTCACTCTGCGTGATTCTCTGCGCAGTCCCAACGCTGGACTACGTGAATCTGTGTGGAGACTACGTGGAGTCTCTGCGCTGCAGCCTCCAGTGACCCACTACTGCCCTCCGACCCTAATCTTGATCACCCCTGACCTCCCCCTTCTACTTCTGCAACTTCTCGCCCTGCAACTCTCCCACTGAAATCGAATTCTACATCAGAATGGATCTCCTTCGGTTGCTGAGTGTATGCCTGGCTTATTTTCCAAGTGACCCTCAAGCCTTCTTTTATAATCTTCCTGTTGGAGAGCCAACGACCCAGATTAAAAGATTAATCAATGGCTAAGATTAAAACTTGACTTGATCCAGGTTTTCTAGAAGATTCACACTTTGACTTATTAATACCCTTTAATTATTTCATTTCCCTAAGTTTAGACTTAGGGTCTCTGTTAAAATAATTAATTATTTTAATAAGTCTTGAACCGAGTGGAATTCCCACAAACTATTTCTGGGTTCTTTGGAATGCCACTGTCCAAGCCTTCTTACAAAGTTTGAGACTTGGAACACTTCCGGATGCTACAAAAATCAACAATTATATCAAAGGTATTTTTTGTATCTTGCAATATCTTGTGCTAACAATCTTTTGTTTGCATTTCAGGGCTACTTTGCTTTCAATTTTTGAGAGCATTACATTTTACTTCTTGAACATATATATCTTTCAAATGTTGAGCAAATTCTGTATAAGGCACTGGTTTGTGGTTTTATCATGTTAATGATTGTCATTATTATTTCAAGTTAACCACATCATATTTGCTCAAAAATCCTTAAAAGTAATCCATTTTCACTATAACACTCTCCTAGAACCTCACATCCTTTTAACTTAGTTTTTTCACTTTAGGGACCACCTCCCTTAGATAACCTAGGAGAGAGCTAAAATGGAGAGAGTCGGGATCAGTGTGACCGCCCCTTCTCTGAAAACCTTGCCACCAACCACACCTTGTGGGGTTGAAGGCTTTTTCCACTGACTTGTAGGTAGGTGTAGGCGGCAGGGAGCGATAACAGCACAGACTCTTGATACTTGGGGTCCACCTAGGGGATACATACAGGGGTTAGAGATGAGGGCCAAATGGGTTCTAGCAAGTAGCAACGCTACGCAGCGGCATCCCATGAGGAGTGGGAGTTGTGAGCTCCTAGTATGGTTGGGGGATCCAGGGATTTGTTGGGCAGGTGGATCGCTCCACTTTGTGATGAGCAGGGGCATGGCAAAAGGTGATCCATCCCACTTTGGGCTTCACACGTGGGGGAGCACTGAGACCTCCACTGCATGGCGAGGCAGACGTATCACGTTGTTGCTCAGGGTCATGATTGGCAGTGGAGGGTTAGATATAGGCATCATGGAGATGCCCAGGTAGGATGAGCTTGGCCTTCACAAATTTTTGGCCACAAGGCCCTAAGAGAGAGGGATATAGTCTGCGCATGTTAGGGAGTATCTCATAGTCAGAGTGGCGCATCATCAGCATGGTGGCACCTCTCCGAGATTAGCAAGGGACCCGAGCATTACAGCTCTGCACTGCTCGATAACCTTTAGGGATGAGTTGTATACTACATGGGGAGATCATGTAGATATTCCATTGGGTTTTAGCGAGTCATTGATGGAGTGGGGGACTTCATTAGCATGGCAGGTTGGTCAGCAGGATGATAGCAGGAGGGGCTCATGTGAGCTAGACGCTATCTCTGTAGAGATTAGGTAATATCTTCGAGGGTTTACTCTTGGAGTGCATGGGATGAACTACTTGGTAGGGAAACTTCATGGGGAGCTGGGCATAGTGCCATATTATCATGATTCCCTACTCACTGATGGTGTTCAGAGGGCTTCTGCTACTTGTTCTGGGCCGGATGGTGAGTGGAGCAGGGGGAGCTTCAAGTTGGACAGGATGGCTTGGGATCCGAGTATTGAGGGATCCCTTCATATCAGTGAGATGCAGAGATCAGAGATGATTCAGTGGCACATTTGGGACCCTGGCACATTTTTGCAGTGACAATAGGGAGCGTCAGCTAGAGAGGATGCTTGTTCAGGCATTGCTTGAGGAAAAGCAATTTTTGGCGAGGAGGACTGTAATATCCCCAATTATCAATTCTGCTAATTAGAACATTAATTTTCGATAAATTTTGATGTTTCTAATGTCAAGAAGAAATACGGTGGGTCGAGATCCACAATTAATAATTAAGGGAAAAACTACAACCTACTCCTATAGTTCACAAGGAAAAATTGAGACCTCAGTGGGGTCCATGTGGCCAAAATTCGATTTGGAGGTAGCTCCCTAGGTGGCAGCGTAGGAGAGGCTCTATGGGGGCAGCGCAGTGAGTGGTTGGATGAGGGGACTGCGTAGTCCATGGTGGGCCCAAGGGTGCGTTGGGGGCTCAATTAATAAAAGGAAGTGAATGCAACTCATTTCCTCATTCATTCTTCTTCTATTTTGATTGTCATCTTGACATAGCACACTTGTGTCGGGTGTTAAGTCTGTCGTGTTGTTTAGCACACGAGATCTTCAGGCGAAGTTCTCAACCTCTACCTCGGGGGACTTCGAGTGCCCGCTCAGGAGAGTAGTTCCACAATTTTGGTGAGGAGTTGACATAGTAGCAACAACAGGAGTGCGTAGTCCCTTCAGGACTACGTAGAGGCAGCAGAGACTGCACAGTGATTGCGCAATGCAGTCTAGAGGAAGTGTCGGGAGTGTGGGAGAGAAGAGTTCATCCGGAAGATTTGGAGGGGAAGCTAGCCACCTCCCACCAAGGATTTTGGCATCATTTTGGAGACATCTACCTACAGTTCCAGCTAGGAGTCAAATTTTCCAGCAGTTGGGTGAGCCAAGCCCGAGAGGGCCAATTTCTGAGGTCAAAACTAGGACGAACCCTTTTTGATTTTTTCTAGGTTTATTGAGGAGAAGCCAAGATTAATCTAGTAGAAATTGTTGGGTAGGTTTGAGGTGTCAAACAGAAATCCTAACTCAACCAGAAGCTAATGGAGCTAGGGAAAAATAAGGCCGAAATTTCGGGGTCAAAATTTGGCCGATTCCTTCGCGAGATTTTGTGGGTTTTGTGAGTAGAGTCTAGGGTTAAAACCTCGGAATTTTCTGAGCAGTGGAAGCGGCCAAACCAGCGGTCCAAAGTTAGCCCGCAGTAGCATTTCTGGGCAGAGCAGCGCAGCACCATAGCCATGCAGAGCCAGTTGCAGAGTTATTTCAGCTTGGGTTGAGAAGTATTCCAACCTGCCTTGAGTAGGCCTAGGTGCACCTATTCCAGCACCTCTTTTGTACTCAATTCTCGACATTAATAAAATGGCTCAGCTCATATTTTCGCTTCAATTTCTCGTGTATTGATGGTGTAATCTATTTCGTTGTAGTTTTAGTCTATTGTTGCTTGTATTACTATCATTTTCCCATTTGGGGATATTACACTCTAACACCAACCCAGGGATCTAGGTATCGTATCCAAGGTCAGAGCTCCACAAGACCAACAATACCCTCCCTACTTTGGGATCTAGACATCATCACAGGTCGGCCAGAGGTCCTCCCAAGCATCTTGTCACCCCAAGATGCTTCATCTATCCCTATCAACTAAATCAAATATATCAACCAGTCCAAGCATGCTTCAATTGTTCAACCTTCTTATGGAAAGATCCTGCACAAGCACAACACCAATTAGAAATAAACTATATAAATATATATATATATATATATATATTGTGAAAATCTCTGAATCCTCTAAACAAAAACCCTACTAAAGAAATTTGGCTGAAGTAAACACACTGTAGCCTACACATACATACAGATCAAGTACTGAAGAATTAAGCACAATCGACAAAGGACACACAAGATTTTTCGGACAAATGTCCTCAAAAAATCCCAATGCAGGAAAATCGGTGCAGTAACTCTTGAGGGTTTTATTATTATGCAGAATTCTGATACAATCTAGGTACTAGTTGTGGTTTACCCAACAGAGAAAATCCGGCAGATGTACCTCTATCTCTGGAGACAGAAAATATGGTTGATTCAGCTGAGGATGAAGAACCCCACATGTGCCTACGCAGTCACTGCATCACCCTTTAGTGTGGTTGTGTCACCCCTTTTGGATCTATTGAATACGAGCATTTCCTGGCCCACTGAAATCCCAACGTTGCCCTCCCCGGCTCTGCGTCAGCCCCTCTTGGCCTGTGTCACCCTTCTGTGACTGCGTCAGCCTCCGCGCTGGGTCTGCGTCACCCCTGCTAGGCCTACACTGCCTTTGCATCACCTCTGCTGAGCTACGCTACTCTTCTGGTACAGATCTGCCTCTCTGCCTATGTATTCTCGGCCTCAGATTTGAAATCCCTCTGTTGATCTGCCCCTTGCTGCACTGTAAGCTCACTCGAAAATTCTCAACAAACCTCACCTCAGAATTTCGACTTAGCTCAAGTGTTTCCTACTATGTGTGTGCTCCAACTGACCCCAACCCTTCTTTTAATACTTTTCTCGTTGAACAATCAACGACCTTGATCTAATCTCCAATCAATGACTAAGATTAGAAAAGACTTGATCCTCGTAACTTAGAACATTCTCACCCACATGTTTAAATTAATTCCCTTTAATTATTTGATTTCCATAAGTTAGACTTAGGGTCTCCATTAAAATAATTAATTATTGGAATAACTCAAGTTTCAGGTGGAATTTCTTCAAATGATTTCTGGGCCTTGGATATATCATGTGTTGTAGCCCCTCCACAAAGTTTTATAGCTAGAGCACATCTGATGCTACCCAAAAATCAACACTCCCTCTTAGCAAGGAATGTTCTCTAGCAACACTTCAATCCCGAAGCATTACTCTGATCCACGGCATCGGTCCCCTGCGCTGTTGATGCTTGGCCAGTTGCCCCTCATCCTCTGCATTGCTGCCTTTTGTATTGCTGCCCATGACTCTGCCACCATGACTGCCTCATCCATACTGCACCTCCCTCTCAAATGCTGCATCATGCTGCCCATAGCACTGCCACTGCTAACTGTTGCACTGCAACTTAGTTATTGAGAATTAAGCAACTGAAGGACATCACCCAAAATCTTGACAGACAAGTCAGTTTGGCTGTATCTCGATCTGAAACACCCTCTGCTGCTAATATGTGTTGTCCCTCTGGTGCCTCTGCATTGTTGCTGATTTGCACTGCTGAAATCCCATCAACCTCTGCGTTGTTGCTTCTACATTGTTGCTGCCTCTGCGTTGCTCCAACCTTCAGCATCCTAGCACTACCAATGTGCCTCCATGATCCTCTAAACCAACTGACTCCAGTCATCATGCCACTGTCATTAAGGGCTCCCATAGCTCGTATGTGATCCAAGAGTTTGGGCACCTCAAGGATCCTACCCCTCATCTGAAATTCAAGAGAACTACAGATCTACGTCGCCCCACCTCTTCTCCCGAGGCACATGAGCACTCATAGCCAGATCGTCATCACTGCCATCATCCCCCTTGGTCGTTGCAGCCTTAGAATCTTAATCTTCCTTGCCCTTCTTCTTCTGAGGACAAGTAGTGGCGAAATGTCCCAATTCACCACATTTGAAGCACCGAACGTTAGAAACGTCTTTCTTCTTCTTCTGAGGACAAGTAGTGGCGAAATGTCCCAATTCACCACATTTGAAGCACTGAACGTTAGAAATGTCTTTCTTCTTCTTCCCTCGTTGCTGCTGTTGTCCCTTAGATGTGAGAACCGCATCTTCCTCCTCCTTTTTGATCTTGGTTCCTCCGCTCCTGCTGCCCAACTTGGTCAATCTCCTGATCTCTTCTTGACGAAGAGCTACCCACATGTCTTCCCAATTTGGAAGTGTCGCTCTGCCCAAGATGCCTTGGACAAAGGTCTCCCACTCTTCAGACATTGCATTCAGGGCAGTCCTCACCATAAGACCATAATCAAGAGTGGCACCCATAGCAACCAACTAATCTCGAATTTCCTTCAATATAATGAGGAAGGGGTCGATTTCCTCTCCCTTATGCATCTGAAATAGTCGCAGCTGATTCTCCAGAAGCATCTTCCTCTGGACAGAAGCACCTTGATACAATGTGGTCAAGGTCGTCCACATCTCTTTTGCCATATTCTTCTCGGTAATGTGTGGGACCACATGATCCTTTACCCTGTCCATAATCAAGTGTTTGGCTCTAGCTTGATTTTCCTCATACTTCTTCAACGGACCAGCGTCAATAGGAACAATTAAAACCTTCTCGACATGATCTTTGATGCGATATTCGTCAAGGACTGACAGGATTCTGGCCTTCCAAATGATGAAGTTAGATGCTCCATCTAACCTATCTTGATCCCTCAATCCATCAAAGGCCATCTCTGCTCAACGATGTCGGAAATGATACTCTTCTCCCTTCTTCTATTACTGCTCTCAACAAGAGACTCAGAAATGGGTTTCTTGGCGATAGAAACCCTCTAGAGAATACGCTCCCTCTAACAAGTGATTTCCCTTCCGGAAATCCTCCACCAATTATGTCGAATCGACTCTCTCCAAACACTTCTCTGATCGGATCTCAGACTTCTTGGCTAGAAATTTTGTTGAGGAATTGCTTCCCCTTACTTTGTTAACCCTACTAGACACTGTTCTGCAACGGCAGAAACAATGCCCCACCAGCAACTTCGAAGAACCAGACTGCACTTCTAGCCACGACAACTGGCACAGTGTCACCTCCTCTCGGACTGGGTCACCCTCCTGGGCCTGCATGAGCCTCTACGTCAGCTCTACATGAGCTAGACTGGCCCTGCGTTACCCCTTTGGGCCTGCGTCAGCTCTGCGTGAGCTAGACTGGCTTTGCGTTACCCCTCTGGGTCTGCGTGAGCCTCTGCGTCAGCTCTTCGTGAGCTAGATAGGCTCTATGTCACCCCCCCTGGGCTCTGCGTTATCCCTATGGTGTTGCGATGCCTTTTCCGAATCTGTGTTGTCACAACCGCCTTCCTGCAGCAAAACTTCACCTCTTCGCTGATAGCTTCAGCTCTTCCTTATCTGCAATAGCTCTGATACCATGTGACAATTTTTTAATCCTCTAAACAGAAACTCTACTACAGAAATCTGGGTTACTTCTCCTACTCGTGTTTTTAAATTAACAAGTTATTTTCATAAATATTCGGAAAACATTGAAGTAAACACACTACAACCTACACATACATCCAGATCAAGTACTGAAGAATTAAGCACATTCGACAAAGGACACAAGATTTTTCGGACAAATGTCCCCAAAAAAACCCAATGCAGGAAAACCGATGCAGCAGCTCTTGAGGGTTTTAATATTATGCAGAATTCTGAATACAATCTAGGGTACCAGTAGTGGTTTCCCCAACAGAGAAAATCTCGGCAGATGTACCTCTGCCTCTAGAGACAGAAAATATGGTTGATTTAGCTGAGGATGAAGAATGCCACAGGTGCCTACGCAGTCACTGCGTCACCCCTTCTAAATCTGCTGAATACGAGCCCTTTTTGGACCACTGAAATCCCAACACTGCCCTCCCCGGCTCTACGTCAGCCCCTCTTGGCCTACGCCACCCTTCTGTGACTGCGTCAACCTCTGCGCTAGCTCTGCGTGAGCTTGGCTGGGTTTGCGTCACCACTGCTAGGCCTACACTGCCTCTGCGTCACCTCTGCTGGGCTGCATTGCTCTTCTGGTATGGATCTGCCTATCTGCCTATGTATTCTCGACCTCGGATCTGAAATCCCTCTGTCGATCTGTCTCTCACTGCACTGCAAACTCACTTGAAAATTCTCAGCACACCGCGCCCCAGAATTCTCACCCACATATTTAAATTAATTCCCTTTAATTATTTAATTTCCCTAAGTTAGACTTAGGTTCTCCATTAAAATAATTAATTATTGGAATAACTTAAGTTTCGGGTGGAATTTCTCCAAACGATTTCTGGGTCTTGGAGATGTCATGTCTTCTAGCTCCTCGATAAAGTTTCGGAGCTAGAGCACATCCGATGCTACCCAAAAATCAACATATATGTTTAGCACAAACTTTTGAGGTCCTCGGTCATTCTGATGTTGCTTTGATCATCATCATATTGTCCAAACACATCTTGTTAGAAGCTTACTTCTTCATATTTCCAACACCAAACTCTATCTTAGCACTTGTTGCTTGCTGCTATGATGAAGAATTTACAAATGATTGATTCTTAACAAATGAACTATTTGAAGAATTTATGTTCCATAGAGCTTGCTGCTTTTTCTAGCAAATTGGAAACATATTGTTAGATATTTGAGATAAAAATAACAGAAATAATACTTACCTGACTATGATGAGATCTTCAAGAGTTCGTCAACAAGCTGGTACACGTCAAATTGAACAAGTTCTTCTTCCTGTTGTGGACTGCTTCTTTTTCTTGAGACAGAGATGCTAAGCTCGCTTAATGAGTTCTATACTAGAGATTCATTTTTTATTGATTAATATAATATTGTGGAGCCTTGTACATAAGTCTTCTTTCAGTGATGACTGTAGCTTGTGATACATTCACAGAATTCAATGATTCGGCTCATATTTATGTATATGCATATGTTCTTACACAACTCGGAGGAGACCGTTAAAGTCTTTGTCAACATCTGATAATTACTTGAATGATCCTCCAAAGATCAGTTTATATTTCATTTGATCAAGCTTGGACTATATGTATATTCATATTCAGGTTATTCGTCCTTTCACAGGAGTCTCGGCTCTTTCAAATAAAGTGACTGTAGCTAGGTAACAGGTCCTTTAAAATACGCTTGTAGATCTTCCAAATGATTCGGTCTTGGTCTTTTTATGTATACAATTGTTAACAAGAGTCTCAGCTTCTTATTCTAGGTGACTGTAGCTTTAGATTAGACCTTCCAATGTTTCTCGGTCCAGGACTTGCACAAGTAAACCTAACGCTGGCTGTTAGGACTACAAAAGAGACACTTGATTCAGTCACTAATTAAAGATGTTCAGAACTTCTGAATTCAGATTTCTGAGGTGATACAAAGTTCGGATCCTTGTGGTGATTTTAGACCTTCACAACCATACATAGAAGTTTGATCTTTCTCACAAAGAGTTTGGTCTTAACTATACTAGAGATCTAGTCTTTCGGTCCTCAAGAATGATGCTACTAAACTCTTTTGCTTGACTTGATCAGACCTGTGGTATAATTACAGAGATAGGCTCAGAATTTTCGTCCTAGGTACAAACATGGGGATTAGAAAATGTATATTTTTCAACTTCGTGTCATGATTAGGTAATTCGACCTAATCAGTTCCTTTTGTAGCCTTCTTTCTTCACACATCAAGATCTTCTAGCTGACTTAATTAAATGACCATAGCTCTGATATCATGTTGAGAAATCCTTTAGGGCAGCATAGTTATGGATTTTATTATATTGACTTCTCTTACTTTGACATTTTCTTGTGAAGTTTCTTATTTGTTCTTCTTTCTAATTATAAAGTTCTTATCGTAAAAAAAAATGCCAAACAATGTAGATCATAAACACAAAAGAGAACACAAGATGTAGGCACTCAGCCAGGGAAAAACCCCTATGAAAGGGAAAACCCAGTCAAACTCTTCTACTACAAAATTCAAATCAAATTGAGACAAACTTGACCTAAGACAAAGGCCTTACCTCAAGAATTTACCTTCAAGATAAAGCAGAATTAAATAGGCCTTTGGTCCAACAAATTATCCATCAAACTATTCAATTAGGGCTTCAGTCCTTCTACAATTCAGCTTGTAATCACAATTGTGTTCCTTTGTCCTGCAGAGCTTCAACCTCTTCACACGTGTGACAAAAAAGACTATAATATTCCAAATTAGCAGTCAGCTGATTGAAATATTAAATTTTGGTTAATTTTGGCTTTTCCTAAAGTCAGGCAGAAATAAAGTGGGCCGGGCCTCACAAATTTGATTAAAGCAAGCTAATGCACTTTTCCTATAGGTGGAGGCAAAAGATTGTGGCCTTAGTGGGGAAGGGAGAGCCAATGAGAAGGCTCTGCATATTGCTGAGTGGCAGTGCTGTGAGGCTGCAAGGAGGGACAGCGCAGGAGTGGCCAGTGAAGGGGCAGCGCAGTCTAAGGTGGGGCCGAAGAGAAACGTTGGGCTGTTGGAGACACAAGGAAGGGGGCAGCTCATTTCCCCTCATTCATTCAGCTCAGAATTTTTTTGTCTTCTTGACTGAGCACGCTTGAGCCGGAAAGCCAATTCTGCAATGTTGTTCAGCACACGAGATCTTCAAGTTGAGACCTCAACCTCTGCCTCGGGGGACTTCGAGTGCATGCTTAGGGAAGAAGTTCCATCATTTTGTGGGAGGAGATTCACAACATCACCAGCAGAGAACGTAGCCACTCCAGGACAGCGTAGAGTTCAGCCAAGACTGCGCAGTGATTGCGCAGTCCAGCCAAAGGGAAGTGTCGGGAGTAGGGAGTTGAAGAGGAAATCAGCCAGAGGATTTGGAGGGGATGCTAGCCACCTCCTACTAGGGATTTTGGCAGTGTTTCAGAGGAATTTTCCAGCAGTTCCAGCCAGGAGATCGATTTCCCCATCAGAGCAGCGTGTCAAGCACAAAGGGGCAATTTTCCGGGATCGAGCTTTCTGCAAACCATTTGCGGGTTTTTGTGGGTTTAGTGAGAGGAGTCCGGTGACCAATTCCCGGAACTTTCTGAGCACGGGGGACAGGCCAACCAGCAGTCCGAAATTAGGCAGCAGCAGTAAACTCCTAAAATGGACAGCGCAGTGGGTGAGCCACGTAGAGGCTTTTGCTAGGATTAGAATTGTTCTTCAACCTGCCTTAAGCAGACCCAGGTGCTATCCTTCTTAGCACCATATTGTACTCTTTTCGACATTATAATAAAATGGCTCAGCGCTGAATTTGGTCCCAATTTATGTGTGTTTAATGGTGTTTTATTTTTTCTATAGTTGCTTGTCTATTTTGCACTTTTATTACTATTAATCCCAATTTGGGATATTACAGTGGTATCAAAGCTTATAGACTTGGCTCAGCCTATGGAGCACACGGTCTATCACACCACAAAATAGGCAGAACATCACCTACCAGAGACAAAGGTACAAGAGCAGGGAAAGGAGGCTTCAAATCACTCCTGACCAGATTGATAGCGTTCCGGAGGTCGAAGAGAGAGAGATGACAAACAGGGATGATGGAAAAAATTAGGAGGAGGAGTTTTCCCACCTTCTTTTGAAATTGGTGCAAGATCTCTCCAAGAGGATTGAGGAGATGGGTCAGAAGCTTGGCGGAGACAGTAAGCAGAAGGGAATTCAAGGGGAATTCCAGATTGGGGAAGGATCTGACACTTCACACCACCAGACTGGTCCTCACACTACACACCAGGTTGTACCATACAGTCTACCACGTTCCTTGCCTCAGGAGCAGGAGGGCAACAAGAGTCGCAGGTGGCTCATAATGGAGATTACTTCGCAGAGTATCAGTCCTATGGGCCGGATTTTGGAGGGGCTATTACTTTCAACAAGTTTTTCTAACTGAAGAACAACAACAGACACAAGGGCCAAGCCAGAGGAGGAGGGTACACGCAGGGGAATGACCTGCACCGTACCATGGGCAGGCTTTTCTGCCAACATTTGATGGGTCATTAAAGAGTTCAACTAAAGCATGGGTGGAGAAGCTAGATACTTATTTTCAACTTAACCAAATGACGGAGTTGGAGGCCATCAAGGTGGCTACACTACACTTGGAAGGAGAAACCCATGACTGGTGGTTTCATGGGCTGACTACGTTAGGTCACGGAAGGGTGACAGCGTATGATGAATTTACCAGGAGAGTGCTGGAGAGATTTGATCGAAGGGATCCTGAGGAGCACTTTGGAGAGCTGACCAAGCTCAAACAGATGGGGAATCCTGAAACATACATTTCAGAGTTCCTGCGGTTATCGGTGATGGTTCTAGATTTGTGGGAACCTAGGACGATTTTCATGTTTATAGATGGGCTAGTAGAGCCACTGCGTGAGCTAGTGAGGTCAACCCGACCCACTATACTACAAGACATAGTTGGGAGAACCCGGGATCTGCAGGATGCATTACCAAGGCCTAGGGCCCCCATACCCAATGTAGGAATTTACAAGGTAAGTTCCTTAGATCAAGAACCAAAGGTCACCGCTCACAAACAGATCACAAATCAGTACACCAGTATAATCACGTGGTTAAAACCCTCAAAGATAAATGAACACTACTGAGCCATCACAAAGCTACTTCAGAAATTCTATTAACATAAAAGAAAAGCTACATATGCTTCATAAACGTATTACCGTATAATGATCCTCCATGCTCTTTAAATAGAGATCATGGACCAATCGGGTGTTAAGCCACGAATCAAGTGTCGTTAATAGGGAGGTGAGAGATAATCATCGAATCACTACAAATCGTGACCGTCGGATTATAAGTTACAAATGTACATGGTAAAGAAACACACTTTACCTAACTCTACACTAGACTAAGTTATTCTTAACTATTTCCTATGTGTCGGAACATCCTAACATCCCCCCTTAAGAACAACTTGGGATAGGATTGAAGGATTTACAAAGGTGACACAAAAGGAGGCTATTTCCTATGTGTCGAAATATCCTAACATCCCCCCTTAAGAACAAATTGGGATAGGATTGAAGGATTTACAAGTCACAACAGAGAATAAAATAGCATTATCATCCCCCTAATGACAACTTTCCAACTCCGACCATGACTAAGTTTGTAAAATCTTCGCTTCCTGTGGAGAGCCTTTGTATAAAAGATATCGCTACTTGATCATTGGGGACAAGATCGACTTCAAGAACACGATCATGAATGATCTTTTGATGAAGTGTGGAAAGTAGAGTTCAATGTGTTTCATATGCTGACGCTAAACTGGATCTTTACATAGCTGAATGGAACTCTGATTATCACACCAAAGTGTAGTTGGATGCTGCTGATGAAGACCAAATTCAGACAGGTTCTGACGAAGCCACATGGCTTCCTTGCTGGCTTCAACTACACCACGATACTTTGCTTCTACTGAAGAAAGAGAGATGGCACTTTGTTTCTTACAAGACCAATTAATAGGTCTTGAACCAAGAGTGAATACATATCCTGCAGTAGACTTTCGATCATCAGGGTCACCAGCAGAATCAGAATCAGTGAAACCAATCAACAATGGAGATGCTCCTGCACTGTAATGAATCTTGAACTGAACTGTACCTCGAATATATCGAAGTATTCTTTTAGCTGCTTTCCAGTGACTTTCATGGGGTTGGTGCATAAACCGAGCGACAAGACCAACGACAAAGGAAAGGTCAGGATGGGTATGGGTTAGATACAGAAGTTTACCAACAAGTTGATGGCATAAGGTAGCATCAAATTTAGGGGTAGTACAAGTGACTGAAAGCTTGACTCCAGATTGAAAGGGAGAAGGGGTTGGCTTACAGTCTTCCATGTGAAAGTGGTGTAGAAGATCACAGGCATACTTGGACTGAGAGAGGGTAATGCCTTCCTTGGATTGCAAGACTTGAAGACCAAGGAAATAATGCAAGTGTCCTAAGTCTGTCATTTCAAACTTCTTTTTGAGGTTAGACTTCACATGGTTTATATGGTTTGGATCACTACCAGTAAGGATAAGACCATCAACATAAAGAACAAGGATGGTGAAGGAATTACCCACTTTCTTGGTGTAGACAGTGTTGTCAGAATGATACCTAGAAAAGCCATTATCTAAGAGAAATCTATCCATTTTGGCATACCAAGCCCAAGGCGCTTGTTTGAGACCATAGAGAGACTTCCTAAGGTGACAAACAAGGTTGGAGTCTTTTTGGATAAAGCCAGGGGGTTGTTCCATGTAGATTTCTTCTTGCAAATCTCCATGTAAGAAGGCAGATTTAACATCCATCTGATGGACTTTCCATTTAAAGGAGGCAACAAGGGAAAGAACAAGGCAGATAGAATTCATTTTGGCAACAGGGGAGAAGGCTTCAGTATAGTCAATGCCTTCAACTTGTGAAAATCCTTTAGCGACAAGACGAGCTTTATGTCTATCCACTTTTACATCTGGTCCAAACATGGTTTTGTAAACCCATCTGCATCTGACAAGTTTTCTTCCTTTTGGAAGAGGAACAAGATCCCAAGTATCATTTGCCAATAAGGAACGATACTCTTCATTCATAGCTTCATCCCAATTTGGATGACCGGAGGCTTCTTCAAAGGTTTCTGGATCAAGTTTTTCTGGAACTTGAGCCAATAAGGAAGAAGCTCTTTCAAACTGAGAACGTGTACGTCGTCGATCGGCAGGATCACCTGCAAGAGAACCTGCTGCATCCCGCATAGAGCAGACCCATCTTGGAAGCAATGGAGTATAAGGAACAATTTCACGAGGTGGAGGAGGATTTTCATCCTCGCTGTCATAGTCTAAACTAGAAGGAATGCTATTAAAAATAGAAGAGAGAGAGAGAGGTGGCACATATGCTGAATCAGGCTTGCAGGCCAAAGGTGGCACAGCTGCCGAACTAGGCTTGCAGGCCGATATATTTTCATCAAACTTTACATCTCTTTTAATGATTATATTTTTGGATTTTGGTTGAAGAAGTCTATATCCTTTGACATCTTCAGAATATCCAACAAAAATACATTTTTCACTCTGTAATATTCCCAATTAGCTTTGCTAATTGGAATATTGCATTTTTGCTTTATTTTGCTGCTTTAGATAGAAATAATAAATAAAGTGAGAAATAAGAGGGGTCACCTCACTTTAGCCACCTCACTTTATAATAAAGTGTTCTTTTTCCTAGTAGATTGACGTTGTAACTTAGAGAGGGGGCCTTGGGGGTCCACGTGGATATGATGAGGGGAGGCATCAGGCTAACCCAAGGTGAACTGCGCAGATCCAGGGTGAGTTAAGTTTTGGAGGGAGTTTGATGTTATAAAAGGAGAGGCTCTCACCTCATTTGATCATCCATGATTTGATATTCTTATTGATAGCTGGACTCTTGTCTGCTTCAGCACGCCGGTTGTTTAGTCGGTCTGCAGCACTGTTTAGTGCACGAGTGTCTCCGGCCGGAGATCTCACCCTTAGCCTCGGGGGACTTCGAGTGCCGGCCCTGGTAAGGTTTTCTGGTTTCACCCTTAGCTTCGGGGGACTTCGAGTGCCCGCCCTAGTAAGGTTTTTCTGAGTTCCATCTTTCAGTTCCAGCAGCAGAGCAGCAGCAGTTTCTGAAGCATATCTGAGGAGGAGAAAGCCCTCTTGTGGCTGCGCAGAGCAAGAGAAGGAAGGACGCCGATTCTTGAAGGAGAAGGACGCTGTCTCATCTGGAAAGAGGACGCTGATCCTTTCAGGAGAGGAAGGACGCTGTCCAAGGAGGACGCAGTTCTGGTTTGGCAGAGAAAACGCTGTTTAGGGAGGCAGAAGGACGTTGTCTAGCCCTAGAGTGAGGACGCTGTCCATTTCTGAAGGTAAGGGTTGCAGATCTGAAGGCTTATTGTTAGATCCAGCTTTGGGAAGGATAGATCTTGCAGATCTAGTCCTGTATGTGGTAGATCTAGTCTTGTATGTTGCAGATCTGGGGGTTTTGCACTAGATCCAGCTTGGAGAGTTGCAGATCTGAAGAAATATTGGCAGATCTAGTCCAGATCTGAAGGGTTAACATCAGATCCAGCCCTAGAGGCTGTAGATCTGAAGAAATATTGTCAGATCCAGTATAGATCTGAGGGTTTGGTGGCAGATCTAATAGGGGAGGACGCAGATCTGGTTTGGAGGCTTCAGATCTGTCAGATCTGAGTGTTCAGGAGCAGATCCACTTGGTAGGACGCTGATCTGAGGAGCAGACTTGGGAGAGACAGGCTCAACAGCGTTTTCTAGCCTTCAGTGGCTGATCTATTGTCTGGAGGGTTTCCTGCGCTGTCATTAGCAGAGACAGCGTTTTCTATTGTGGAGGGTTTGCAGTCTCCAGCCCCAGCACCAGCGCAGTTCATCTTCAGCTTGCAGAGCAGCTAGGACGCTGTCCAGGTTGCAGCCATTTGTCTGTGAGAGGGTCTCCACTTGCCTAGGGCAAGGATAGGTGCACTTGCTCTGATTTATTGTACTCCTCTCTATGTACTTTCTGATTAATAAAATGGCTCAGTTTCTGGTATTCCATGTGTTATGATTCAGTGATCTGGTTCAGTATTATATTTCCTATATCTGTATTGGTGTATTTCTGTTTATTACTGGTTAGTCCCCATTTGGGGATATTACACACTCTTAGGTTCTAAGGCTTTATGTTTCGCATCTGGAATATGGGCCCAAGCATCACTTCCAAAAACACAAAAGTGACTTATCAGTTTGATTCTGCTCAAGCTATTGCAGGTTATATTCTTTAAAACCATTGTGGGAGTCGTTTATATGTAATTTGATTAATAGCTTTGCCCAAAAGTGAGACAAGTTTTTAAATTAGAGCATACAATTAGCCATTTCTTTTAAGGTGCGATTCTTCCTTTCAGCTACACCATTTTGTTGTGGAGTATATGGAATAGTATGTTGCAATTGAATGCCATGCTCAGTGTAGAAGTTGATAAATTTTTTGTTAACATATTCCCCTCCATTGTCATATCTTAACTTAAGAATTTGATGTCCATATTGTTTCTCAACAAAGGCCTTAAAGGCCAAGAGCATGTTAAAAAATTCACTCTTGAGTTTTAAGAAGTATATCCAAGTGCGTTTGGAAAAATCATCAATGAAAGTTAAGAAGTACTTGAAACTAGAGAAAGAAACAACAGGAGGTGGACCACATAAATCACTGTGCACAAGCTGCAAAGGGGTTGAAGCGTGCCAAGAGGCACGTTTTTCAAAACTATCCCGATGATGTTTTCCGAGTACACATCTGGAGAAAACACCATCTCGGCAAGATACCATAGGAAGACCTGTCACCATATTTTCTTTACATAGAGTTCGAATAGAGCGATAGTTTAAGTGACCAAATCGCTCATGCCAAAGTTTTCTCACTTCATCATTATGAGCAACAAAAACAGAGGGAAAATATGATGACCCAAAGTTGTCAAAATTATACAACCTTGTGGAATCATCAACAATGCTAGTAGCTAAAATATGTCTAGGATCTTTGAGGTCCTTGATTACAACATCATGAGGTGAGAATTCTACTATTTCTCTTTTGAATGAGTTGGCCGATATGAGATAGAAGGTTGCATGACAGGTAGGAACACATAGTACAATCATTAAAGCGACCATTATCTAGATGAATGGTTCCAGATCCTACAACATTAAGAGATCTATCATCACCAACATAAATATGTTTGGTGTTACAATCATTTAAAGAAGAAAACATGGATTTATTTTTAGCCATGTGGTAAGAAGCTCTGTTGACCACACTTTGTCAACGACCCCATAGCAGTACACCCCCATTTTTTCAAATGGGATTCGTCATGATCGACATGGTTGCGCCATTCAGATTCCATCATCCATATTTCATCGACAGTTGACATTGTTATAAATGATGTAAACCCATTCTGCATGTAATGATGTAAATGATCTAAGTAAGACTATCCATGTATGTAACAACCTAGGTAAGCCTAGTATGTTGTTGATGATCTCTATCCTAGGAGGTTTTTTGTCTCACAGATTCACGAAAGTGATCGACAGAGTTTTTCCCTCCAGCCTCACCCCAAAGCTAGGGTGGATTTTGTCATCAGCATACTAAGTGAGTCCTAGTGTTCTATCGAGTCCTTGTAAAAGTAGTTTCAACTACTTGGTCTACTAGATCATGTTTTGAGTTGCAGAATTGGGTATTTATTTGAGGGTCTATACGAATGGGTATTCCCCCTTCATGTATGTAAATATATTATCTCATGTAAAAGAGGGTTGGAAAAATAATTATAATCCCCTCTCAGTCAATTAATTAAATTTTCTGGTCAATTAATTAATAAAATCCTAAACCAGAAATTTAATTAATTTAGGGTCCTAAGTTAGGATTAAATCTTTAAAGGCAAAATTTGTGGGTCCTTGGAAAATGATTTTGAAAGCCCCAAGCCAAGGGAATATTGAGAATTTTAAAAAATATTGGACCCTTGGGCCTTGGTGGTTAAGTCAAGGTCAAAATTTTGGGGTAATTAACTCAAAAATAATATTTTTGAGTTAATTAAAATTGAATTAAATGATAAATTCGTTTTTCCCCAAAATTTTAATTTCAACGCTCCGGATTAAAAGATAATTAAATCTTTTGGACGGTTGAGATTATTTTGACGAGGATCATCCAAACTAGCCGTTAGAGATTTTTTCCTATAAATTTAGAAGTCTTTGTCATTCTTGAGTCATCCGATCTTAGGATCGTGCACCTGTCTTAAAAGCTCTTGTAAATTTTTGAGGAATAAAGCATAAAGACTTTGGGGTTACAAATTTGGATGTTCCTTCTCAGATCTATGTGGTGAATTGTCTCTAAACTCTGCTCCTTTGTTCTTGTATTTTATGGTTGATGGCCTTCATGGATTAATCTGCATACAGGTATCTTGTGCAGTTTTCTGGGTTTATAAAATAACATTATGACTTTTCTGCAAAGGTCTCATGTTGTTTTCTTAAATATCTATCGATCTAAGATTCAGATCTAAGTGTGCAGGGAAATTTTTTAGATTGGGCGTCTGAGGAAGTCTTCGGTTGGACCAGCCGACTCTCAATAAACATAAATTTGATAAGCTCTTTATTTGTTAAATTCCAGGTCTATCTTACGATATTTGTGATTTTGCAGGGTTTCGAAGGCTTGTGCCTCTCACTAAAACTTTAAATCTCTGAAAATTGTGCTAAAACGGATTTAAATCTAACCATGAGGGTTTTAAATTTGTAAAATAGCCGTAAATTTGTAAAAAAAATTTAGGACTGTGAGGGTTTAATTGTTTCATGATGTATATATCTTCATATCTGGCTATCTTTTGCAGGTTAAGGGTTTAAATCAGAATTTTTTTAAGATCTGAGGCAGATCTGGCTTCCAAAGGCCAAATCTGGCCTCAATTTCCTATTGTGGGCGAAATATAAACGTTATTGAGTTCAAGGAGCATATAAATCTGAGTTTTGAAAGGAAATTTTAAGTTCTGCTAGAAATTCGAATGTACTGGGTTCATCTAGCTGCAATAATCAATTGCCCAGCGCCTCTGCGTCTTCCGTTTTGCTATTCAACGTCCAACATCTTCCTCTGTCTGCTGTCAATCGATTCTTTTGTTGGCTTTTTCCCTTGCAAATCGAACCTTACTGCCCAGCACTCATCAAGCCATCGACCTTCTCCCATTGCATTGCCGTTCAAGCCCCATCTCCTTACGCATTGAATGATCTGCAAAATGCAAATGAAAACACAACAATTGCGTTGAATTTCCCATCCAGCTATTCCATTTTCTCTACCGGCATCTCCTTCAATCTGCATTTCGATTTCGAGCAGACCATGCTTGCCCTCGTCCTCGTTTCTCAACTATCCGCCTGCATTTCTCTTGCCACACCTTCACGCCGTCGGCTTGACGTCTTTTCTCTTCCCTCCCTTCTGCTCTATCGTGCCACCGTCCAACATCGATCTTCAAACTGCAGCGCCGTCCATCGACCCTCTCCACGCCGTCCAGACTCCTCGCCCGTCGACCTGCAACATCAAACGAAACACAAAAAATTTGCGTTGATTTTTCAAAGTGTTAATACGATTTCTTTTGGTTAGTCGTAGGTTAGATTTCAATGCTAGTGATAGATGTAAATTTTTGGTAATGCGTTAGTTTAGACTTAGTGCTATTCGATTTTTTTTTTTTTTTTAGATTTAGTTTTCATAAAGTTTTTTAAGTTAGCGTAATCTTTAGACTTTAGGTTGTATTTAAAATCGATGTTTAGTTGGCTTAGTCGTAGATTTGGATTTAGAGTTCAGTTAGATTTTAATTAGTTTAGTTTTCTTTGGATTTTTTTTTTTTTTAGTTCGATTTTGTTTTAGTTTAGATTTTATGTAGTTTTGTTTAGCCTAGCCTTTAGTTTTGATTTAGTTAGATTTTAGATTAGAACTTTTATTTCATTTTAGAACTTTTCTTTAGATTTAGATTTAGACTTAAAAAATAATTTTTAAAAAAAAAATAAGAAAAAATTTAAAAAATCCTAAAAAATCTAGAAAATCCAAAAATATAAAAAATTTCAAATTTTCTATGGTCAAATGAGCTTTTGAAATTTTATCTTAAGAGTGACTATATAAAATCTTTGATTTGTCTGGATTGAAATTAATTGAAACATTTTAAATCCTGCATTTTCATCGTATTGTTTCATGGTTGTTGTATCTTTCATTGAATATCATTAATCGTGTTTTAATAAGCAGCAGTTAATCGTCACTTACTTGTTTATAATTGCATAACGGGATTCTGTTTGACTCCATAAGGCACTGATCTTAAACGTGATATCTAATCTAGATCTGTGGAATCTCGTTCATTTTATAAGTATTTGATGTTTTAGTTGTGTCCCCTGGATTTGTCATCCTCATTTCTAAAAGGGTCTACCTCCCTTGGCCTGCAAGGAGACAGCTTAAATAGAGAGATTGGGGATAAAGGTGACAGCCCCCAATCTGAGCCGTTGTCGCGGTGCCTGGACAATTTGTGCGACAACATTTTTTGGCGACGTTGCCGGGGATAGAGTTTTTTCTGTCCTTGGTCTTAACGACATTTTATAATCTTCCGATCTTTCATCGCCATTCATTAGCCTGTCGCAAGGGATCACATTTTCTGGCGACTTTTCATCTCTTCATATTTTCATCGTCTTATCTTTCGTCATATCACTAATAATTTCATCATCGTATCTTTAGCACCTGGACATTTCGGTTGGCTTCTTGTTTGGGTGGCGACTCCACTTATTCATCTTTTTACTCCCAGACAAGAATCCCCCCGTGATATCCATCTACTATCTCTCGATTATTTCTTCTGTTTTAGAATTAGTTTCATGTTCAAGTGGCGACTCCAACTCTTTCATTTCTTACAAGAGTTCCTGCCAAGAATTTCGCCTCTTGAGGACCTTTTGACTATTCTTGAACACGGATCTATTTCTAAAATCCTAAAAACGATATCATGGATGTTTTTGCCCTGTGTAATTTTGCTAATATTCAGGGTTATCCCCATGATCTCCCTCAAATGGATAAATTACCTATCTTTCAAGGAAATGATGCAGTTAGTGTTAAATCTCATTTATTTGCTTTCACTAACTAGTGGAATAGATTTGCAGTTGCAAAAAATAATTTCGATGATGTAAAAATGAAAGCTTTTGTTCTTACTTTTGGTGAAGATATTGCTGAATGGTTTATGGAAAAGCCTGATAATTCATTTAATACTTTTGAATCAATTGTAACTGCTTTTAAAGAAAAGTATGGTGATAAAAGGGAAGATCGGCATTTGGTAATAGAGATCAGTACCATAAAAAAGAAAGAAAATGAAACGATTGAAGAATTTAACAGGAGATTTAATGGTATTCTTAGAGACATATCTCAAACTCATAAACCTCCTGATGGATCTCTTCTGAATTTTTACATTGATGCTTTTGATTCTGATACTTCATATGAGTTAATGTGGGCTAAAACTGCGAATTATAAAGCTTGTCAATCTTTAGCTGAGGAGATTGAAAAGGATAAGAAAGCATCTGGAATGTCCAAAACTCCAGATTTTGATAGATCTTTGACAGATACTAAGTTAAAAGAACCTCTAGAAGATGATGATCACCCTGTGAAAAGGTTAATGCAGAAACTTGAAAGCATGGAGCTTAATCAAGCAAAATTAATCTCTGACCATGCTAAAGAAATAAGTGTCTTACAGGCTAGATTGGTCCAAATGGAAAGAGCTCAAACGCAGAATTCCCAACCTAGAAATAATAATGCTTTGCAGAAAAGAGACCTATCTTATGAGCAGAGACCGACAAATCAATTTGAGTTTGCAAATCTTGTGGATGAAGCTCCGCCTTATTGTAGATTGTGATGCTCTTCATGAAGAGGCTACTTGTCCCATTATCAAAAGGATCATAGCTAGTAGAATGGCAAGGTCAAGTCATCAAATTAATGTTGTTGGTAAGGACTATCACATGCATATAGAAGATCATGCAAGTCAGGTTAAGGAACCAGCTCAAATGATTAAGGATGTGCAACCCAGTCATATGCAAATAATTCAAAACATGGAAGCTAACCAAATCAGTCTTCAAAATAAGATAACTTCCATGGAAGCAAGTCATGCACAAGAAATAAATGTCATGGAAAACAAGTTAAAGATAATGGAAGTTAATCATTCTAATCAGATGTCCATCATGGAAGCAAGACACACACAGGAAATGAATACCATGAAGGAAAATCACTTGTTGGAAATGAGTTCCATACAGGAAAGGTTGGAAAAAATGGAAAAGTTACATATACAAATGTTTCAGCCGAAATTTGATTATGAAGATTCATCAATAGATCATAAGACTTCTTGTCTGCTAAAGCCATTCTCATCTCATCACACAGAGGATTTCACTATGGTTTCAAAGGATGTTGAGAAAGACCAAGCTCATGTATCACCATTGACAGAGTATATCCAGAATGATATTGGTCATGCTCCAGGTTCTTCAGATATTTTGTACAAACATCTTCAAGATGAGGACAAGGAGTTTACAGTGGTCTCATTGCTGACGTCACAACCCACTCAGAAGAAGAGAAAGAAGCAAAAAAGAAGTAAGTGGTTTGATTCGTCTGATGGTCGAGAGCAGCTTGATATTTGGATAAGACAGAGTCCTACAATTAGCAAGATTGGACATGGCACATCTGAAAAGCAGCCTACAGACTTGCCTGAAAGTAGGCAAATGCTCAGCATACACTATATTGAGCACATCTGATGCTACAGGGCATCCTCTGTATCGTATTTCTAACTCTACTCCTTGTTATTTCAGCATTTCATTTTGCAGTTAGAGTAAATTTACTTTTCATGTTAAGTAGAATAATAAATAAAAGAAGAGCTTCTATTTTTCATGAGCTTAATGTTATATGATGATATTTGGATGGACGCTACTTATGCAATCTTGTGTGTTGCTTGGATGCAGATTCTGGATTCTCACATTCCTTCAATGAAGCAACGTGTCCCCAAGTAGAGCCAGATGTTGACCACACTTTGTCAACGACCCCATAGCAGTACACCCCCATTTTTTCAAATGGGATTCTTCATGATCGACATGGTTGCGCCATTCAGATTCCATCATCCAGATTTCATCGACAGTTGACATTGTTATAAATGATGTAAACCCATTCTGCATGTAATGATGTAAATGATCTAAGTAAGACTATCCATGTATGTAACAACCTAGGTAAGCCTAGTATGTTGTTGATGATCTCTATCCTAGGAGGTTTTTTGTCTCACTGATTCACGAAAGTGATCGGCAGAGTTTTTCCCTCTAGCCTCACCCCAAAGCTAGGGTGGATTTTATCATCAGCATACTAAGTGAGTCCTAGTGTTCTATCGAGTCCTTGTAAAAGTAGTTTGAACTACTTGGTCTACTAGATCATGTTTTGAGTCGCAAAATTGGGTATTTATTTGAGGGTCTATACGAATGGGTATTCCCCCTTCATGTATGTAAATGTATTATCTCATGTAAAAGAGGGTTGGAAAAATAATTATAATCCCCTCTTAGTCAATTAATTAAATTTTCTAGTCAATTAATTAATAAAATCCTAAACCAGAAATTTAATTAATTTAGGGTCCTAAATTAGGATTAAATCTTTAAAGGAAAAATTTGTGGGTCCTTGGAAAATGATTTTGACAGCCCCAGGCCAAGGGAATATTGAGAATTTTAAGAAATATTGGACCCTTGGGCCTTGGTGGTTAAATCAAAGTCAAAATTGTGGGGTAATTAACTCAAAAATAGTATTTTTGAGTTAATTAAAATTGAATTAAATGATAAATTCGTTTTTTCCCCAAAATTTTAATTTCAACGCTCCGGATTAAAAGATAATTAAATCTTTTGGACGGTTGAGATTATTTTGACGAGGATCACCCAAACTAGCCGTTAGAGATTTTGCCCTATAAATTTAGAAGTCTTTGTCATTCTTGAGTCATCTGATCTTAGGATCGTGCACTTGCTCTTAGAAGCTCTTGTAAACTTTTTTTTGAGGAATAAAGCATAAAGACTTTGGGGTTACAAATCTGGATGTTCCTTCTCAGATCTATGTGGTGAATTGTCTCTGAACTCTGCGACTTTTTTTCTTGCATTTTATGGTTGATGGCCTTCATGGATTAATCTGCATATAGGTATCTTATGCAGTTTTCTAGGTTTATAAAATAACATTCTGATTTTTCTGCAAAGGTCTCACGTTGTTTTCTTAAATCTCTATCGATCTAAGATTCAGATCTAAGTGTACAGGGAATTTTTTTTTAGATTGGGCGTCTGGGGAAGTCTTCGGTTGGACCAACCGACTCTCAATAAACATAAATCTGATAAGCTCTTTATTTGTAAATTCTAGGTCTATCTTACGATATTTGTGATTTTGCAGGGTTTCAAAGGCTTGTGCCTCTCACAAAAACTTTAAATCTCTGAAAATTGTGCTAAAACGGATTTAAATCTAACCATGAGGGTTTTAAATTTGTAAATTTTTTTTAGGACTGTGAGGGTTTAATTGTTTCATGATGTATATATCTTCATATCTGGCTGTCTTTTGCAGGTTAAGGGTTTAAATCAGAAATTTTTTAAGATCTGAGGCAGATCTGGCTTCCAAAGGCCAAATTTGGCCTCAATTTCCTATTGTGGGCGAAATATAAACGTTATTGAGTTCAAGGAGCATATAAATCTGAGTTTTGAAAGGAAATTTTAAGTTCTACTAGAAATTCGAATGTACTGGGTTCATCTAGCTGCAATAATCGATTGCCCAGCTCCTCTGCGTCTTCCGTTTTGCTATTCAACGTCCAGCATCTTCCTTTGTCTGTTGTCAATCGATTCTTTTGTTGGCTTTTTCCCTTACAAATCGAACCTTACTGCCCAGCACTCATCAAGCCATCGACCTTCTCCCATTGCATTGCCGTTCAAGCCCCATCTCCTTACGCGTTGAATGATCTGCAAAATGCAAATGAAAACACAACAATCGCGTTGAATTTCCCATCCAACTATTCCATTTTCTCTGTCGGCATCTCCTTCAATCTGCATTTCGATTTCGAGCAGACCATTCTTGCCCTCGTCCTCGTTTCTCAACTATCCACCTGCATTTCTCTTGCCACACCTTCACGCCGTCGGCTTGACGTCTCTGCTCTTCCCTCCCTTCTGCTCTATCATGCCACCGTCCACCATCGATCTTCAAACTGCAGCACCGTCCATCGACCCTCTCCACGCCGTCCAGACTCCTCGCCAGTCGACCTGCAACATCAAACGAAACACAAAAAATTTGCGTTGATTTTTCAAAGTGTTAATACGATTTCTTTTGGTTAGTCGTAGGTTAGATTTCAATGTTAGTGATAGATGTAAATTTTTGGTAATGCGTTAGTTTAGACTTAGTGCTATTCGATTTTTTTTATTTTTTTTAGATTTAGTTTTCATAAAAAATTTTAAGTTAGCGTAATCTTTAGACTTTAGGTTGTATTTAAAATCGATGTTTAGTTGGCTTAGTCGTAGATTTGGATTTAGAGTTCAGTTAGATTTTAATTAGTTTAGTTTTCTTTGGATTTTTTTTTTTTTTAGTTCGATTTTGTTTTAGTTTAGATTTTATGTAGTTTTGTTAAGCCTAGCCTTTAGTTTTGATTT
Source organism: Pinus albicaulis (assembly GCA_034641835.2). Classification (NCBI taxonomy): domain Eukaryota; kingdom Viridiplantae; phylum Streptophyta; class Pinopsida; order Pinales; family Pinaceae; genus Pinus; species Pinus albicaulis. The sequence continues at coordinate 1,051,163,400 of CM076584.1, read as the reverse complement.
AGTTAGATTTTAGATTAGAAATTTTATTTCATTCTAGAACTTTTCTTTAGATTTAGATTTAGACTTAAAAAATAATTAAAAAAAAATAATAATAATAAAAAATTTAAAAAATCCTAAAAAATCTAGAAAATCCAAAAATATAAAAAATTTCAAATTTTCTATGGTCAAATGAGCTTTTGAAATTTTATCTTAAGAGTGACTATATAAAATCTTTGATTTAATGCAGTTAGTAATTGAAACATTTTAAATCTGGCATTTTCATCATTGTTTCATGGTTGTTGTATCTTTCATTGAATATCATTAATCGTGTTTTAATAAACGACGGTTAATCGTCTTACTTGTTTTATAATTGCATAACGGGATTGTTTGACTCCATAGGCAGTGCTTAAACATGATATCTAATCTAGATACATTGGAATCTCGTTCATTTTATAAGTATTTGATGTTTTAATTTGTGTCTCCTAAGATTTGTCACATTTTGGATACCTCCCTTGGCACGCAGGAGACAACTTAAATAGAGAGATTGGGGATAAAGGTGACAGCCCCCAATCTGAGTAATTGTCGCGGTGCCTGGACAATTTGTGCGACAACAAGCTCCAAAATCAATGAGCCACTCATGAGAAGGAGAAGAAGAAGATACATTTAATGCATAACCAAATCTTGATGCTTGACAACCACAAGCAGAAAGTGCCATGCCTGAAGATGAAGGTGAAGAGTGCTCCAAATTGATGTTGTGCTTCTTCATTGTTGCTTCTAGGGCTTCCATCTTCTTAAAACATTTGGACTCTAAATGGCCATCACGATTGCAATATATCATCTTCATTTCTGCTTCTAAGGCTTCCATCTTCTTAAAGCATTTGGACTCTATATGGCCATCCCGATTGCAAAAGTTGCAATGTCTATTTGTCTTCTTCCCTTTGTTTTGATTTGCCTTATTATTTTGGTGATTTGATTTTTCAGTTTGTGGCTGAAATTGCTTAGGGCCCTTGTTTGGTTTAGGACCATATTTTTTAGGATACTGCTTCTTGGGATTCTTTTGATATGGTTGTTGTTGGGCTGCTAAGGCTTTCTTAGAAGTATTTCCAGCAGTGATAAGACCAAGGTGTAAAAGTTTTTCTTGTTCTCTTATCAAAGAATCACAAAAGGCATCAAAAGAGGGATTCTTGTAGGTGGTTCCTGAAGAAATGATGACTTCTCTAGTGGAATGGAAGGCAGAAACAAAAACAGAGTATGCAGGGCCAAGCTTAGCAAGAATGCAATAGATGAGGCTACCATCATCCTTTTTGATCTTACAACCTTCTAAAAGAATTCTGAGGGTCTTAAATTTGGACAAAAAATCTTCAATGGAGGAGAAATTATTGGGGTCCAAAGTAAGCAACTCATTTTCAAGATGGTGGGCCCTGATTTGATTTTGAATGCCAAAAACAGTTTTTAGCTTTTCCAGGGCTTCATCAGGGGTGTCAATGTCAAGGATATGAAATCGAAGATCTTGGGCAGTGGACATTCCTATCAACCCTCGTGCTTGATCTTGTTTATTTTCCCATTTAGCAGCTTTAGCATCATCGGAAGGTTTAGTTTCTTGTCCTGTGGCTATTTTATAAAGCCCTTTACTTCTAAGTATATCTACCATGTGAGGTAGCCATTGGAAATAATTGGTGTTGTTAAGAATAACTGGGCATGCATTATCCATATTTTTTTTTAAACTAAAGCTGAGAAAAGCTGAAACTAACTACTTCAATGGAAAGATCTCGAAAAATTAGGCCATTTCACAAAAAAACGGCTCGAAAAACGACTTCCGAATGAAGAAGTTATGCATTTTGAAAAAACTGAGTTGTAGATGCCGAATAATTACGAGAACGAGATGAAGTGCAGCTTTTTAAAAAATTCCGCCCCTTTGAACAAAAACTTTTTACAAAAGAACCTTGAGAAGGAGACTTGAACCCAAGACCTCTATTCTCATAAACTAACCCCTCACCAAGTGAGATAGTAAACGGATCACGTTATTGTATGAAAGGAGGAAGGAATTTTTTATTTTTTTTAACTCTTCGGTGTGCGTGCCTTTTCCTGCACAAAAAAACACAAAAAACCGCGCAAAAAAAAACGAAATGCAAAACCTTGCGGCAAACTGTTAGATTCTCAGTTACCCTTACCGGCAACTATCACTTTTTCACTATCTCTGATTTCCCGAGATCGCACAAAGACACGGGGAAAGAGCATACGTAGCAAAAAAAATCCCTTTTTCTTGTTTCTGATTTGCCGAGATCGCACGCAACGCACAACAAAGCGCATACACAGAGAAGAGTGTATAGATCCGACAAATAAATAAAACCTAAAAACCGAAAATAAAATGAGAAAACCGAAATAAGCAAAAATATTAACAAATATAACTGCAAAACAAATGCTTTATACCTCCAGATCTAAACTATCATAACTTGGGCAGCCGGAAACCTTTTCGCATGAAACGAAAGGCATTCCTCACTGTAACAGACACTCCAGACACAACCGAGCAGTTCTCCAAGCCCAAAAATGTTCAGAAATAGTAGATCTACAAAACAGCATTCGCATGCATTCAAACTAGCTTTGGATTTTGATCAACAACGGACATGACCCTCAAAATAGCTCTGATACCATGTAGGAATTTACAGGGTAAATTCCTTAGATCAAGAACCAAAGGTCACTGCTCACAAACAGATCACAAATCAGTACACCAGTATAATCACGTGGTTAAAACCCTCAAAGAGGGAAACAGTCCAAGGCTTGAGCCAACGCGGCCATTTCAGGCAATTTATTAATATAAAATAAAAGTTACATATGTTTCTCTCATAAATGGTTATCAGACAAATGACCTTCCATGCTCTTTAAATAGAGATCATGGACCAATCAGGTATTAAGCCACGGATCAAGTGTCGTTAATACCGAGGTGAGAGATAACCGTCGGATCACTACAAATCGTGACCGTCGGATTATAAGTTACAAATGTACATGGTAAAGAAACACACTTTACCTAACTCTACACTAGACTAAGCTATTCTACACCCAATAGACCAGCTTTCCAGTAGAGAGGAAGGGACACGAGAGGTCCACCCCCAAGAGATAACCAGGGCCGAGGGCCATTAGATGATGATACCGGGAGAGATCTGAGTAGGAAGAAGCTCTCCTTCACATGCCAAGAGCCATGGGAACCAAGCCACAGGTGTGCCGGAGGGAAGGCACACTACATTGAAGTCTTCTCAGACAGTGAGGGAGAAGAGGAGAGACTTTTCGAGATGGGAGGTGTTGACAACACAGCAGCACAAGGAGAACATCCTCCACCACGACCTCCTCCAGCAGTAGGAGGGTCAGCATTTGCACCGACCGAAGGGGTCCTTGCATCTTTGCAAGGGATACCCAAGTACTTAACGTTGAGGGTCCATGGGACAGTTCAGGAACAGTGTGTCTCGGTGCTAGTGGACAGTGGAGCCACACACAACTTCATAGATGCCCAGATGGTGCAAAGGTGGGGCATCCAGACAAAGGGATTTGATGGATTTTCCGTACTAGTTTCAGGAACTAGGACCATGCAGTGCATGCGGCATGTTCCAGCTTTGACAGTGACCATGGGGGCATACTCGATGAGGGCATACTTAACGTTGAGGGTCCATGGGACAGTTCAGGGACAGCGTGTCTCGGTGCTAGTGGACAGTGGAGCCACACACAACTTCATAGATGCCCAGATGGTGCAAAGGCGGGGCATCCAGATAAAGGGATTTGATGGATTTTCCTTACTAGTTTCAGGAACTAGGACCATGCAGTGCATGCGGCATGTTCCAGCTTTGACAGTGACCATGGGGGCATATTCATGAGCTCTTGGCTTTGGGACACATCAGGCCCAGCTCTAGTCCTTTCGCTTCTTCAGTTGTTCTGGTGAAGAAGAAAGATGGGACGCTAAGGATATGCATTGAATACTGGGCCCTGAACAAAAAGATAATGAAGAACTGCTACCCCATCCTGCGGATAGATGAACTGATGGATGAGTTGAGGGGAGTCAAGTTCTTCTCCAAGATAGACTTGAGATTGGGGTACCACCAGATTCGAGTGAGGGACAAGGATGCCCCCAAGACAGCATTCCGATGCCATTATAGGCACTTTGAGCTTTTGGTGATGCCCTTTGGACTAACCAACGCTCCAGCCACCTTCCAGTCTTGCATGAACCACATCTTTCGTGGCCAGCTACGAAAGTTTGTGCTTGTCTTTTTTTATCACATTTTGATATACAATCGTACCTGGGAGGAACACTTGCAGCATGTAGAGGTAGTGTTGCGTATTCTGGAGGAGCAGAAATTTTACGCTAAGTTGTCCAAGTGTAAGTTTGGCTTGACAGAGATGTTATACTTGGGTCACATCGTAGGTGAGGATGGTGTGCGGGTGCATGAGGAGAAGATTAGGGCCATCAAGGATTGGCCGAAACCCAAGAATGTCACGGAGCTGAGAGGATTTGTGCTCATCTGTACTTATTACCAGAAGTTCGTGAAGGGCTTCTCTCAGTTAGTTGCACCCCTCACAGACTTGACCCAAAAGGGAGCATTCACCTCGACCCCCACAGCACAAGAGGATTTTGACCGCCTCAAACAAGTGATGAGTAGTTGTCCGGTACTTGCACTCCCCAATTTTACCAAACCCTTTGTCTTGGAGTGCAATGCATCCAGAGTAGGAGCTAGGGTCGTGTTGATGCAAGATGTACACCCCATCGCTTTCGAGAGTCGGAATCTCTTGCCTCATGAGAGGCACTACCCCATATATGAAAAAGAAATGCTAACCATCATGCATGCCTTGGCCAAGTTCAAGTAATACTTAGTGGGGAACCGATTCAAGGTCAAGACCGACCACAACAGCTCGCGGTACTTCTTAGAGCAAAAACAATTGCAGGAGAGATAGCAAAAATGGGTCAGTAAGATCGAAGGGTATGACTTTGACATTGAGTATGTCAAAGGGAAGAACAATGTAATATCCCCAAAGGGAAATAACCAGTAATACACAGAAATATGCCAGACAGATATAGAAAATACAATGCTGAACCAGATCATGGAACAATTACACATAGAATGCCAGAAAACTGAGCCATTTTATTAATCTGAAAGTACATAGAGAGGAGTACAAGAAAATTAGAATGAGTGCACCTATCCTTGCCCTAGGCAAGTGGAGGCCCTCTCAGACAAATAATGGCTGCAACAAGGACAGCGTCCTAGCTGGCTGAAGACTGCTCTGAAGACTGAAGCTGGACTGCACTGGAACTATGAGCTGAAGACAAAAAGATAGATGATATCAATACTCCAAACCCTCACCAATGAAAACGCTGTCTCTGCTAGTGACAGCGTTGAAACAGATGTAGTGCTGGTCACAAAACCCTCCAGATGAAAAGCTCAGCTCCTCAAGGCCAAAGACCCTGGAAAACGCTGTCAAGCCCTGCTCACATGACCCTGCTCATCAGATCAGCGTCCTCCCAGATGGATCAGCGTCCTATATGCTCAGATCTGCTGGATCTGGAGCCTCCAATCCAGATCTGCGTCCTATCCCTCCGGATCTGTGTCCTCCTCTATCAGATCTACTGCTATCTCTTCAGATCTATGCTAGATCTGCCAATATCTCCTCAGATCTGCAACCTCAAAGGCTGGATCTGATGTTATCTCTTCAGATCTAGGCTGGATCTGCCAATATCTCCTCAGATCTGCAATCTCCCAAGCTGGATCTAATGCTGTCTCTCCAGATCTGCAACCTACAGAACCAGATCTGCAAGTATCTGCTCAGATCTACAATCTCCAAGGCTGGATCTATCAATATGCCTTCAGATCTGCGTCCTCCTCTTCCTGCTGGAACAGCGTCCTCACTCTCAGACTGATCTGCATCCTTCCTCCTCCTGGAACAGCGGTCCTTCCTCCCAGAGATAGGAGGCTGCGTCCTTCTCCTCTGAAAACGGCGTTTTTCTGCTAGATCTGCTTGTGACCACAAGGGCTTCTTCCTCTCAAGATCTCCACAGTTGACTACCAATTCCCACCCAAGCCTTAGGATGGAACTGAGGAAAACTAACCTTACTAGAGGCCAGACACTCGAGAAGTCCCAGAAGCTAAGGGTGAAACCGGAAATAACCTTACCGGGGCGAGGCACTCGGGGAAGTCCCCAGAGGCTAAGGGTGAGATCTCAGGGCAGGGACACTCGGTTGCACTAAGCAGTGTTTGAATAGAGCTAAACAACCGACGTGTTTGACAGTGATCCAACTCTCGATATCAATATCAAATCAAGCATGTCCAAATGAGGGTGAAACCCTCCTTCCTCAAATGAAACTCCTCAAAAACTTAACAGATCATCCCTCTCTTTGACTGCTTGCGGTTAACCTTGGGTCAGCCTGATGCCTCCCCATCATACTCATGTGGACCCCCCAAGGCCCCCTCTCTAAGTTATAACGTCAATCAACTAGGAAAAACACTTTATTTATAAAGTGAGGTGACTAAAGTGAGGTGACCCCTCTTATTTCTCACTTTATTTATTTTTTCTAACTAAAGCGGCCAAATTAAACAAAAATGAAATATTCCAATTAGCAAAGCTAATTGGGAATATTACAGTCTCCCCCGGCAAAACGTTGCTTGTCCTCAAGCAACTGAAGTGATGGATGCTGTAAGATCTGCTCGCTCTCCCAAGTGGCATCCTCATCCAGCAAAAATTGCTTGTTCTCAAGCAATGCTTGAACAAGCCTACTCTCTAGCTGATGCTCCCTGCCGATACTGCAAAATGTGCCTGGGTCCCACTGAAACCTCCCTGTCTCCTGCATCACCCTGACATGAAGGGATATCTCAATGCCAGGATCCCAAACTGGCCTCTCATGGTACCAGCCAATCAATAGTCCTCCCGGATCCCATCGCCACTGTGGCCAATAATAGCCCAAGTCCCATGGCTCGGACTGCTCACTGCCTCTGGCTATGACTAAAGACCATGACTGCTGCTGCTCTGCATCAATGAATGTGTAAGTTGGCCCATCAACTGTGAACCAACTCGTCACCTCTCTCCAATCAAGGCATGGAGTCGAAAATATAATGAGGAATATCTCCCTCCTGTGGATCCTCCATCTCCAAGCAATCATCCAGACAAAATGAGCCACCTCCCAACAAGGCAACTCTTGAAAACCTCCTTCCACCTCAAGCTCTGGTAATGAAGGTGGGCTGGAAATATGAACTTGGCAAGCATCATAGCTTACCCCATGCTGTCCTTCTCTCCACTCATGACAAGTGTAGAGTCTATGCTGATCCTGGGCTGCAAAATCATTGCCCTCAAATGGCAAAGTGAAAAACAATCCACCATAGAAGGTTCCTCTATCAATGAAGAACAAGCTGGCCCGAAACAAACCATCCATGAAGAATATGACATGGTCATCATGGATCACCCTAATGAGATGTTTGCTGAAGGTTCTACATGAGGATACATAATGCAAACAATCTCTCACAAGGATACAACGTAGTCTCATCCACTGCAACTTCAGAAAATTACATGGCAAGCAATGTACAAGAGTCATCACATCTACTAATGGATAGTAAATGGCTGAATATGACAACAACATAAGGCCAAACACTTGCCCATAGCTGTACAATGGATGAATATCAATCTCATGGCCTACCTCAAAAGAGAACACATATGTAGTAGTGGTGGCCATGCCTCCTCCCATGCTCCTATTAGAACATGTAGTGCAGAAAATACTCAAAGGCACATTCAGCTCATGTGTCTCCCTCATAATCAAGCCTCCCATACAGATCTGATCTATATCAGCAAATGAAGACATGATCAAGAGCAAAATGAAGGAAATGCTGAAGGTCTCATGTGGTACAAGAAGGTAATCCTCCTCATGCTTGGAAACCCAAGTCAAGAAGAACATGCCATAGATGTCTCTATCATCATTCCCTCCTCTTTGTGCAACAAATATGAAATGGTCCTGGGACCTATGGGTTATAGATCCACCATATCTTTGTTGTGCACACTTCATCCATAATGTTCTGCTCCAAGGTGACAACGCTGTGAGCTCATGCGAATGAGTTCCTGTCAGTACAAGACTCTGTTCTTTGACATGCTCCTTGTCAAAGACTCCTCTAATAATGCTGCAATAAATATGGAATACCTCCCAAGATGGAAGTGCTTCCCCATCCAAGACCATGGAGATAGTGCCATCTCCTCCTCCTGCAACATCATGCAAAGTGTGGGAGCAACTCTGCCCTTGCTCTCCCAAGCAAAGCAACAAGAAATTGTGTTGCCTCCCCATACCTCCATCATGCAACTCATGTGATGAAGACACAATGAATGATATGAGTAACACATCAACACCATGCATCCATACTCTATGCTACTCAATGATGCAAGTATCCATCCATCTTTTCCCCATCCTCCTACTCTTAGGAAGAGTGTTTGCCAAGTGATGGCCAAACTCTTTCAAGAGTAACCAGCGCAGCCAAGCCTCCTGCTGCCCGGTATCATAGATCTGTAAGTACAAGTGATGGCCAAACTCCCTCAAGAGTAACCAGCGCAGCCAAGCCTCCTGCTGCCTGGTAGCACAGATCTGCAAGTAGCCTCCTAGCTCCTTGCTCATCATCCCCATCCACTCAATCACTTGTGGATGCCTCCTCCTCATCCTGGTACTCCTCCCATGAGGGCTGCCATCCTCCCAAATCAAATTTCTGATTTTGCACTTCATGGGATTTCGAAATATAAACTTCTCAAGGACCAATGAGACCCTATCAAGAATCAAATAGGTGGTAGGTAAAAACCTCCCATCATGATGTGTATGGCTCAAGGGATGTCCAACACAAGCATGAGAGATGTTATCCATCCGAAGATGTCCCCCATCTTCTATCTGCTCTTGTGAGAAGGGAAGAAAGTCATCGCACCCCATGGTGTGTCGAAGTGCATCTCCAGTGAGATCTCTCCTTGAGACCTCCTCTTCATCCATAGTCTGCTCCATCGAGTACCAACTCAAAATCTCTCGCCATCCAACCTCAACCCGTGGCTGCTGTACCCTGTGCAACTCTAATCGTCTCATCCCATTATCCAAGTCAATATATGAGACCTGACTAGGTGGCTCTGCCTCTCTCTCTCTAATGGGAAGAGATGACCCAACAATCCTGCTAGTCCCATCCATGCATGCCTGAAGGGGAATGATCTGACGCTCCCTCGTGCCCTCTGGTTGTACCATCAGGGAATCCAGCTGTTCCCCAATGCGGACCAACTTGGCCGCCGACTTGGCACAAGTCCCTCTCATACCCTCCAGCTCCTGGTCCTGCAACAAAATGGTCTCCCGTACTGACGCGGCCTTCTCCCTCAAAACTCGAAGGTCCGTCCGAAGCCGATGATACCGTTGTCTGCGACCATCATCCGAAACCTCTGTATCCCCTAGTGCCTCATCGATAATGGATATATCTCCTGATACCTCACCCATCTGTCGTGTGCTGCTACCACCCGAAGACTCGGACATGGCTCCAGTCATCACCTCAGTGGATGGCTCTACCGGGGTAGGCTCTACCTCCTCCGGCACGGTCAAGGAGGACTCTAATGATGGTGAGTCCTGTGTCACACTAGGTGTATCCTCGAACTCTCTGCAATCCTGTGTGTCCTCATCCTCCAAGTGCGAGGTAGCCATTTTAATGGTTTTCCTCTCCGATACTCGGTCAAGCTGGAAAGTGGTATCCGACTTGTCCACCCAAGCCTTTTCTGAGCGCCTGGATGACCCGTCAAGTGTCGGTAGATGGAATCTGTCCACTATGCGCTGTAAGCCCCTATCATGTGAGTGCTTGTTCCCTCTGTGAAAGTTGTGAGGTCTACTATCACGCTGGAGCTGAACATAATCTCTACTAGCTGTGCGGTGGTAGTCTCCATCATGATGATGCCGGTGCCCCCGGAGTCTAATGCCATACTGGAACCAGATATACTTTCTGAACGAGAGAGCCTTCATGAACGCTGGTCCTAAAGCCTGGTACTCTGCAAGAATGTCAGCCATCCGACCCGGATCTATCTCTTGCTGTACTGCTGTCCCGGTGTCCTCTGGCAAGAATGTGGGCATGGTAGGACGTGTGGGTGTACGTGATGCCATATGCTGAGTGGCATCATGCTCCGGCAAATGGTGGGATGTGCTTGATCCCTCAACGATCCCAAATCTAACCTCCAACGCAGTGAGTTTCTGTGACATCACCTGCATGTGTTGGAGGAGTACATCCAGTTTCCTATCTACGTCTGCCATCGGGTCCACTGCTCTGTGTCCCTCACAGGCTCCTCAGAAACTGCACGGCTGCTGCAAAACCATACTGCTGCTTAACTTCGACATCCGATTTACCCATTGAAAACTACTCAGAAGATTCCAGGAATTTGGGAAGGTGATCCTTGTCCAAAACCCAGAAAAACCCAGAAAACGTTTTTCCTAATTCCAAACTTCAAAATTTGACCCTTTTTATTTTGGCCCTTTTTCCAACTGCGTTTCTGGAATTGCAACTGCTATTGCTCTGTATGATCTCTTTCTCGATGTCATAGACCACAGGCTGAGCCAGAATTATGCTTTGATACCACTGTAATATCCCCAAAGGGAAATAACCAGTAATAAACAGAAATATGCCAGACAGATATAGAAAATACAATGTTGAACCAGATCATGGAACAATTACACATAGAATGCCAGAAAACTGAGCCATTTTATTAATCTGAAAGTACATAGAGAGGAGTACAAGAAAATCAGAATGAGTGCACCTATCCTTGCCCTAGGCAAGTGGAGGCCCTCTCAGACAAATAATGGCTGCAACAAGGTCAGCGTCCTAGCTGGCTGAAGACTACTCTGAAGACTGAAGCTGGATTGCACTGGAACTATGAGCTGAAGACCAAAAGAAAGCTGATATCAATACTCCAAACCCTCACCAATGAAAACGCTGTCCCTGCTAGTGACAACGCTCAAACATATGTAGTGCTGGTCACCAAACCCTCCAGATGAAAAGCTCAGCTCCTCAAGGCTAAAGACCCTGGAAAACGTCGCTAAGCCCCCGGCCATGACCGCTCATCGGCACCGTCCTCCTGCATGGACGTCGTCCCATGCCGCTGCTGCGACCGCCGGATCTCGAAGCTTCCAATCCAGATTCGTTGCCCTATCCTCCGATCTGTGGTTCCCTCCCTATATCGACGACTGCGTTATTCGTATCTATACTAGATTCGCTAATATCTCCTCGATTCGCAACCTTCGTGAGGGTCGGATTCCGATGTTATCTCTTCTGCATTTGTGGCCGGATCTCGCCAATATCTCCTCGTATCTGCAATCTCCCAAGCTGGATCTAATGCCGGCCTCCGTATCCGCAACCCATGCAACTGCATCTCGCAAATATCTCGCCACCACACTTCCATGGCTGGATCTATCAATATGCCTTCGTAACTCGCGTCCTCCTCTTCCCCTCTTCGCTGGAACAACGCCTCACTCCAAGACTCGGCCCGCGTCCTTCCTTCCCTCTCGAATGTCGTTCTCCTCCCGTGTGTGCATAGAACCGCGTCCTCTCCTCCGAAACAAATGCTTTCCCGCTAGACTGTGTACCACAAGAGGGCTTTCTTCCTTCCTAATCTCCACCCGAATCGCTCAATTCCCACCGAAACCGATACGGAACCTGCACAACCTTACTAGGCAGTGCACTCGAAGTCCCCCGAAGCTAAGGGTGAAACCAGAAAACCTTACCAGGGCCGGCACTCGAAGTCCCCCGAGGCTAAGGGTGAGATCTCCGACCGGAGACACTCGTGCACTAAACAGTGCTGCAGACCGACTAAACAACCGGCGTGTTGAAGCAGACAAAAGTCTAGCTCTCAATATCAATATCAAATCAAGCATGTCCAAATGAGGTGAGAACCCCTCCTTTTATAATGCCAAACTTCCACCAAAACTTAACTGCGTCCTTACTCTCCTTTGACCTGCGCAGTTAACCTTGGGTCAGCCTGATGCCTCCCCATCATACTCATGTGGACCCCCAAGGACCCCTCTCTAAGTTATAACGTCAATCAACTAGGAAAAGAACACTTTATTTATAAAGTGAGGTGACTAAAGTGAGGTGACCCCTCTTATTTCTCACTTTATTTATTATTTCTAGCTAAAGCGGCAAAATTAAACAAAAATGAAATATTCCAATTAGCAAGGCTAATTGGGAATATTACAAACAATGTGGTGGTTGATGCCTTGTCTTGGAAACCAGCATCCCTCTCCTTGATGAGTATAGACGCAGATTGGAGGGCACAGTTGTTGGTGGAGTACTCGAAGGATCTATTTGCGTGTGAGGTGTTAGATGGGCAAGTGTCAGATGACCGGTATCGAGTGACGGACGAGGTCATCTATTATAGAGATCAGATATTTCTTACGGCCAACTCCCGATTGAGGGAGAAGACCTTGCATGCAACGCATGACTCTCCACTGTCAGGGCACCAGGGGTTCACTAAGACCTATAGAGCCATCAGAGAGAGGCTCACCTGGAAGGGCCTCAAGGAGGATGTACTCTGGCATGTTTGGAAGTACGTAGTCTGTCAGAGGAACAAGGGGGAGCTGACCCATCCAGTCGGCTTGTTGCAGCTGCTTCCCATTCCGGAGGGGAAGTGGGAATGCATTTCTATGTGTAAAGTAGTGAAGCGAACATCGCGATTAAAATGTGATTTTTTCGGTCAAACGATAAAATTGGCGATTTTTTGAATGATTTTTTTTTATTTTCAAAAAATCGCGAAAAAATCGCGATTTTTTCGGTAAAAATCATGGGCCCATCAAACAGCGACCCAATAAGTTCAAAAATCGATTTTTTTTGTCATTTGTGCAGACAGAGGGCAAGAAAGAGAGCTAAGGAGGAGGAGAAGTCATCTTACAAGGGCAAGAGAAGAGAAAAGTGAAGGAATTTAGCAACCCAAGCCAACAAAATTCAAGTTTGGACCAAGTTTATTCAGCAAAACGTTTTTAGATGCGATTGACACCACTAGTTGAGACTCGAGAGGCCTATCATGGAGTCAACCCCTGATTGGATAGACCAGGAGGTAGTGGAGGGGGAGGAGGAGCAGCAGCAGCAGCAGCAGTAGCAGGAGGGGAAACCCAAAACTCCAATAACAATCGAGATCACTCCATGACTCTGTTAGAACTCACTGCTCATGTCTCACGTAGTTAGAACTCCTCTGACAGCATCCGGGTCAGTTTACCTACACTACCCATGCCCATCAAGTTTCCCCCTCTTCTCCTTTTACACACAAACTCCATTCAAGATATTTAATAAAATATCTTCTTTTAATAAATATCTTGGATTTCTAAAATATATTAGTTTTATTAAAATATTATTATTTAATAAATATCTTTGATCTATTAAAATACTATTATTTAATAAATATCTTGGGTTTATTAAAATATTATTATTTAATAAATATCTTGGATTTATTAAAATATCATCATTTATTTGCATAAGTCAATGCTTTTAATTTTCTTTGAACAAAGTATTAGCTTATATTATGATAGTGGTAGGTATAAGTAATACATTCATTATATTCTGGTGAGTTAGGTATTTCTTCAATACTTCAATAATTCCCTCATTACTCTACACTGAGATTTTTTTATAATTGATTAGTGCACGTACTAGTGCAGTACACGTGATACATGCATATGTAGCTATCATATGCAAGTCTCATATGCATGCTAATATTTCTATGTTCCCTATAACACGAGTTGGGTCATTACACGATGGACTTCATCACGGGGTTGCCCATGGTGCAGGGCAAGGACTACATCTTCGACGTAGTTGACAAGCTGACGAAATATGCATGCTTCTTTGCTATTTCAGCTCGGCACACAGCCTCACAGGTGGCCGAGTTGTTCTTTAGGGATATTTTCCAGCTACATGGTCTTCCAAAGACCATAGTTAGTGATTGGGGCAGCAAATTCATGCAAGGCTTTTGATAGGAGTTCTTAAAACTAGTGGGCACAAAGCTCACACCCAGCATGAGTTACCACCCGCAGACCAACAGGCAGACAGAGATAGTGAACAATTTGTTGGAGGGCTAATTGCGAAACTATGTTACAGCGCAGCAAAAGGTCTGGCTACGTTGGCTACACTTGGGGAGTACTGCTACAACACCACTTTCCATATGTCCATTGGTATGTCCCCTTTTCGTGCTTTATATGGTTATGATGCATTAACGTTTGTTGATGCTATGTTTGGCACAAGTAAGGCCCCCAGGGCCAAAGACTGGATCTAGGAGAGTTAGGACATCCTACGGGCTCTCAAGGATAACTTGAGGACCGCACAAAATCAGCAAAAAATATACACAGATCCAGGCCGCGTAGAGAGTCAGGACATCCTATGGGCTCTCAAGGATAACTTGAGGACCACACGAAATCAGCAGAAGATATACGCAGATCGAGACCGCATAGAGAGGCAGTTTGAGGTGGGGGACTTGGTGCACCTCCGACTTCAGCCCTATAGGCAGTCCACACTGAAGCAGAAGGCAGCTGAAAAGCTCAAACCTCACTTCTATCGACCGTACTGAGTTGTCTAGCGAGTTGGAGAGGTGGCATATGAGCTGGAGTTGCCACAAGGGAGCCGGATCCACAACATTTTCCATGTATCGTGCCTAAAGAAGGCTTTGGGGCAGCAGGTGACCACAACTATTGAGTTCCCTCCTACAGATGATGAGGGGCATTTGGTGCTACAGCCTGAGGCCATCTTGGACACTAGAGAGAGACACCTGAGGAGCAGAGTGGTGAAGGAGTACTTGATCCGATGGAGGAACCTCGTGGATGAGGATGCCACTTGGGAGGGGGAGAAGATTCTTCAACACCCATCTTTGCAGTTGCTTGAGGACTTGGCGAGGAGGACTGTAATATTCCAAATTAGCAGTCAGCTAATTCAAATATTAAATTTTGGTTAATTTTGGTTTTTCCTAAATTTAGGCAGAAATAATGTGGGTCGGGACTCACAAATTAGATTAAAGCAAGTTGATGAACTTTTCCTATAGTTGGAGGCAAAAGATTGCGGCCTTAGTGGGGTAGGGAGAGCCAATGAGAAGGCTTTGCGTATTGCTCAGTGGCAACGTTGTGAGGGGGCAAGGAGGGACAATGCAGGAGTGGCTAGTGAAGGGGCAACGCAGTCTAAGGTGGGGCCCAAGAGGAACGTTCGGTTGTTGGAGACAAAAGGAAGGGGGCAGCTCATTTCCCCCCATTCACTCACCTCAGAATTTTTTGTCTTCTTGAATGAGCACGCTTGAACCGAAGATCCAAGTCTGTAGTGATGTTCATCACACAAGATCTTCGGAGATCTCAACCTCTGCCTCGGGGGACTTCGAGTGCCCGCTCAGGCGAGGAGTTCCATCATTTTGTGGGAGGAGATTCACAGCTCACCAGCAGAGAACGCAGCCACTCCAGGACAACATAGAGATCAGCCAAGATTGCGTAGTGATTGTGTAGACCAACTAAAGGGAAGTGTCGAGAGTAGGGAGTTGAAGAGGAGATCAGCTAGAGGATTTGGAGGGGAGGCTATGCAACTCCTACCAGGGATTTTGGCAACGTTTCAGAGTAATTTTCCAACAGTTCCATCAAGGAGGTCGATTTCCCCAGCAGAGCAGCTTGCCAAGCCCAAAAGGGCAATTTTCCGGGGTCGAGCTTTCTGCAGACCCTTCGCGGGTTTTTGACATTAGTGGGTTTAGTGAGAGGAGTCCGGTGACCAATTCCCGGAATTTTCTCAGCACGGGATACAGGCCAACCAGTAATCCGAAATCAGGCAACAGCAGTAAATTCCTGGACTAGACAGCGAAGTTGGTGAGCCACGCAGAGCATAGTCAGCAAAGGATTTTGCTAGGATTAGAATTGTTCTTCAGTGTGCCTTGAGCAAGACTCGGTGCTATCTTTTTAAGCACCATATTGTACTCTTTCTAGCATTATAATAAAATGGCTCAGCGCTGAATTTGGTCCCAATTTTGTGTGTTCAAGGGTGTTTTTATTTTTGCTGTAGTTGTTTGTCTATTTTTCCCTTTTATTACTGTTAATCCCAATTTGGGATATTACAAAGATAAATATTAGCCTTCTTTCTTCTTCGTTGGGTTTCCCCTCTCCTTCTGGTTCTGAAATAGACTCTTTTATGATATTTGCATTTCATCCTTTCTTCTTGAGTTGCATATCCGAGTGATGCCAAATAGGTCAAGCTCATTTGCTATTTATAGTGGTTGGAGTTTGAACTTTGAGGCTGACATGATGAGCTTGGGAGGCGAGTTGATGGAGAAGATTTTATATGACCAATGATAATTTTTTCTTGACTTGAGAAGCCTAATAAGGGTCTATAAGATGACAAGGAGTCAACCCTAGAAGCCTACAAAAGAGGCTTGACTTAGAATAAAATAAATAAGCATGAAACCCATGCTAATAAATAACGTTATCCTTAAATAATTTTTCTTTTCCTCCTTTTGGGAAATATATAACATCATGACTAAAATACAATTATGAAGACCAACACTAGCTACATTCTTCAACAATAATTTGTACCTCTCCTATTGTCCTTGGATATAGGGTATCAAATTTATCTCCCCTATGATGATTATTCTTCTCTAGATCGAGAGTGTTTAGCATATGAGCAGAGATGAGATATGATACAACAATGATGATGATGATGAGACATCTAACATGAGCTTTATGATGCAGTTGGAAATTCCTCCCTAGTTGAGGAAGTGTTGAAATTTGGCAGCTTAGGGAGAAATTCCCTCCTTTGGGAAGCCCTTCTCACCCTAAGGAGACCCTTCTAGCCCTTGGAAAAATTTAATTTGCAAATGGGAAAATTATTATTTTAATGTTGGATCATGTTACATCAAAAAGTACAAGTCGGCCTAGAAGAGGAAATTTGTCCTCCACAACAACATATAAATACACCTAAGGTCACATCACTTGGAGGCATCATCACACATTATATTCTCTTCATTTAATTGGTTCGCGCAAGTCTGAAATTGCAAGGCCAAGTTCACACATGCGAAGAGGGGGTAAATCTGTTGACCAACATTAACTTTTGCTTTGGGACTTGTTGACCACTGGAATGGCACTTGATGACAATGAGAAGACTCCATGCCCAAGGATGAACCAGAAGACATTTGTACCATCAGATATCATCAGATATCATCATGTTCAACAGAGTTTTTAAACTCTACTTCTTCTTCTCATCATTTTCTTCTTCAGTCTTCAGATTCCGCAGCCCTGCGAGGATATTGTATAAATGTCACTAGCATGATGAATAAAGCCATGTAACAGGCCTAGGATGTCGGGACTCGATCAGCAAGCGAGTACACCTTGGAGTGTTTTTTTTACTTGGTTAATTATTCCTTCTTTTTAGCGGCGAATAATTTTCTAGGTTTTTTCACTCATTGCATTACCCCAAAGCCGGGGTGACGGCTGGAAGGTTGAGCCCCTAACACATCTTAGTGTCTAGAGTCAATGTATATTACCATGCTAGGTCATCTCTGAAATTTCGCGGAATTTGACTAAGTCTAAGTAGGATTTTTTAATAATTAAAAATTTCCCGCAAAATGGGATTTTTTAATTATTTTCTATGTAATGATGTAAATAAGTGGTCTTCGGAAATGTCTGGGGTGTGTGACCAGTCGAAATTCATCCTCAGAGACCCAGCATTATCCTAGGACCCACTTTGAGGGTCAAAAAATGACTTATGGTCCCTCAAAAGCCGATTTTCCTAATGTCAGTTGAAAAAATGAGAAAAAATTCAAAAAAAAATAATAATTGGAAAATTTTAGAAAATTTTCCAAAGTCAAAATAAGTCAAATTTTGACATGGCAGATTGAGGGTAAGTCAAAGGTGGTGTGGCAAGTATGTGGGGCCCACCATAAGGTACAACTCAAGTCAGAGTCAAAGTTCCAAGTGGCAAGTCAAATGGAAGTCAAAAAAGTCACGTAATGCCTAAAGTTCAATGATTTAATTTAATTCACATATCATAAATATGTGGTACGTTTGAAAAGTTTAAAGGGGGACAAAAGGTGTGACATGGCAGCCACTTCATCACCATGAGTTAGTGGGCCAAGTCAAACATAAGTCAACAAGCACTCAACAGAGTCTCGAATTATCCACTCAGCAGTCGTAAAAATCAGTGTAAAGAGCATTTGTGAAGGTTAAAAAAATAAAAAATTTGAGAAAGTTGAAGGGGGACAAGGCTGCCACATAGGACAGACCTTGCCTCCCACTTGTCCCCCACTTAAAAAAAATCGAAGGACCAGTCAAAAGAAGCATCATACGTAGCCTAGTTTGGCATCTCCTTCAACACGTATTTTGCTAAGAATTTAGTGGAGGACAGACTACTACATGCGTCAGACTTTGTCCCCCACTAACTCATGTTTGTCTCCAAAATAAAATCAGCGTAGACTTTGATGGAATTTCAAGAGATGTTAACTAAAGTTTTTGTGATCACTGTCTATGCCTTAGACTCCACTACACCTCCACGCTGCCGGCTAAAAATATTTATCACAGTAGTCCACGGAGGCCAATTAGAGATAATACGCAGCGGTCATTTAATGGAAGATTTATCACAGCAGTCAAGCAAGTATTTTGAGGGAGTTTGTCTCCCATTTACTTCAGTCGTATATGCACTTGGATGCCATATCCTATACGCTGGTCTGTTAGAAGGTAATACACTGCCAGTGAAACAAGTAACACACAGCAGTTTACAACAGTCACCTACAGCAGTTGGTTCCACTTGGACAGTTCTTATGCTACTTGTGCAAATTCGTTTTGCATTGGGATTATCTCCCTTCTCCACTTGTCATTCATTTTTTCATTGGGATTTGCTCCCGTAGTTTCATTTAAATGAGCCTTGGGCTCTCATTGTAAGAGTGGATTTTTTGAAGCTTGTGCTTATTGTTACTATGCCGAAATTGTCATTGAGCTGAATAAAGAAAAGTCTTTGGGGTTACTAGCTTCTCTTGTGGTGCATTCTTTGGTTGATGAGGTATACTTGTTTCATTTGATATTGTTATTTATTGCAATCTAGTTGTTTTTCTTTGCATTTGCCTGAAGGCACTATTGTCTAGGGAGGGGAGATTTGTAGCTATCTCAGATCTCCTTTGAACTTGGTATGTTTTGTGCTCTTGTTGTAGCTTGTTATTTTCGATGAAATGACAAGCTCAACGTGGCCTCTATATGCCAAGTTTCTTTTGCACTAACAATTGGTTTGCAGAAATTTGTGTGTTCAAAGGACAGGTTGCCAAGTCCATTGGAGTGTGAAGACTTCTTCGGTTGGAATAAGTCGGCTCCAAGGATATCAGAGGTCTCACAAGTTGTTCAAGCCAACAATCTCATAAGACATCAAAAGATTTATTTAAAAGGGGGTTTCATGAGCCTTTTGCTTCTATTCCATCTCTAAAAAATTTTCATATATTTCTTCTCTCATTTGTGCACATATCTATTTTATCTAGCATTTGAGGCTAAGTTGTTGGGTTTAAATCCTAATTCTCACTCACTATATCAACTCTTTCAAGCTGTTCTTAGTGAGGGAATTTGTAACATAAAGTGCGCTTTATACTTGCATTGAGTTTCTAACTATTTCTTTGGCATTCTAACTCTTTTGCTTGTTTGCCTATAGGTGTGCTTGGAAGCAATCTAAGTTTTGAAGAAAGGGAGCTAAAGCTTAGGCTAAAGAACACTCTTGCGTTTGGAACCTCAAATCCAAGTTCCGCCTTATCACTTCACCTCTACTTCTAAATCCTCGTTCTTTTGAGGAATTGTAACCGCCATTCAACTCAAGGCTTTAAGCCTTTACTTTGTAAACTTCTCACAAGTAATTTTTTTTTAAATCTTACACTTGTAACTTTGGGAAAGAGCAAATTTAAAACGCATATTGTAAGCTCTTCCCAATCCCCTCATTTCTATAAGAGGGCCTCACTTTCATTAATAAAGAGCTGACTTTTCTTGAGGGAGCTTGGGAAGTTTTTCCCATAGTATCTCACCTACTCATTTAGAGGGAGGAAATCTTCTTGAGTGGGTAACTTTCTTTTGCTTAGTTTTTCTTTTAATTTTCTCAAACTAAATCACTTGCATTCATCATTTCGTTTGCTAATCTAGTCTAGTTGCATGTGAATAACTCATATGTTCATTTCGTTAATTGCTTAGATCACATAGTCATTTAAATTTCCTAATTTGCAATCTCATTTGTCATCACTTACTTATGTTTTGTGATCTACTCCTCATTTGGATAAGTTTCACAACATACTACAAGTAAAGAAGCATAGCATTTCAATTTATGGCAACTTGAGTTATTGTTCTAACTATGAAGCATATTTAATTGAATCAGCTCCATCTTTTACACAGAACTTGCAAACTCATTTCCATATCATTTAGGCATTTCACTTTGCATGCTAGACTTGCGTCTCTAAAAATTAACCTCCAACTTAAGTTGGTTGTATAGACATTAGGGACCCTCCACCCCTATGGACTCCTCATTGTGAGATCCGAATTTCGGGCGAGGGTGAGGTCTGGGGACAGGAGTTCAATTGTAACATTGCTTTAGAACTAATTAATAAAATAAACCAAGAGCACTATCTCATCACATTTACATTGCAAAGTTCTCAAATTTTCTTTTGCTATCTTGACGGTCTAAAGATTCACGTGCAAATATTATCTCAAGAAGCACTTTGATGCAAGCATTTTTAAATTCCTTAAATTTTGCAACAAGTTTAATTCTATGGTACTTGGAAATTTGCTTCTACATACAATTTCATTGCATGTTGTCATTTTAATGATCATTATGCTTATGGATAATTGATATATCTCGTTTCATTGGCAAATACCCTTATTTGGTGTTGCAAATTTAATTGCATATTGTGATCTTGGTCTAACACTTCCTTTGTGGGATTATTGTCATTATATCTTGATTTTTATTTTTGAGCAAGCATTTGTTATCTACTTTAAAGCACTGGTCTATATTTTGAACAAGTCATTGAATATTGCTCATATACTTATATGCTTGTTTACATATTGGAAATCAAGTCATCTTTGATAAGTAATTCCTTCTAATCAATTCTCCTAGAAATCTCACATCTTTAACTTAGTTTTCCTTTAGGGACCAACCCCCTTAGCTAACCTAGGAGATAGCTTAAACGGAGAGAGTTGGGAATAGGTGACAGCCCCTTCTCTGAGTTCCTTGCCACCAACCACACCTGTGGGGTTGAAGGCTTTTCCCACTAACTGTAGGTAGGTGTAGGCGGCAAGCGATAACAGGACTATTTGACTAGCACTGACTTAAGGAAGTTTGGCTTCATTTGACTTGGATTTGGATCTATTTTGGAGGGTCGAGTTGACTGGCACTTTGACCGAATTTTTCTGGACACTTTGACCAGCATTGACTGCAGTTTCTGGGCTAGGGTTTTCGCAAGTCAAACTTAGAATTTGTGGGCAATGTTTTGATCGATTTTGACCAAGCAAGGAACGTTTCATTCTTTGACAAGTTGACCAAACTTCTTGGAGCAAATTTGACAATTGGCTTTGGACTAGTTAGGCCTACGTTCACTATTGTGGACTTTGACCCGAAATTGCAGATTTGAAGTTTGACTAGATTTGACTTTCAAGCTCATTTGATTGGATAATGGTTGGTTGACTTTGTTGGTCAAGGTTTTGACCTTTGATTATTTGTTGATGTTCTTGGACTATGTATCTCTCTGTTGAACATTTGATGACAATCTAATAGAAGAAGAATTTGGAAAGGGTTTTTCCCTTGTGGGGTTTTTCCCTTGTCTTTGACCAAATCTTTGTGTCTCTATTGTTCTTGGTTGTCTTCTATTATGCATACAGTTTATTGTTCTATCTACAATTGCTTATTGTTATTGGGAGATTGAAAATTATTGAATAAAGTGATTTTTATTGAAAGAAGAATTTGATTAAGTAATTGTTACAGCATAGAACACATGAAAATTGACACTAAGGTTTTGAAGTTTTCGATGATAATAAGTGTTCACAAGGTAAAGACCAGGAGGAAGGGGTTTCATATAATGATAATTAATTACACCAAGCCTCATGAGACCCTCAAACAAATCCTTAAGTTGAGAGAATGAAGACTAGAGTTTCCCTCTCAGGGCAAATGCCTAAGGCAAGAGAATTTATGGACGAAATTTGAGTGGATTGCCACCAAATTGAGAGATTTTGTGGCAAATCAAGTCAACTTGATGTTTAGGCTCTCAAACCTCGAAAAACCCTCTTCTCTTGAAATTCGCACCAAGCCCTTATTTCTCCTATATCCTTGAAAGGACCAAAATTTTGAGAGAGAAAATAGATAAAATTTTAGGTTGATCACCAAAGACTTGGACTAGTGCCTTGTCCCTTGGTTGTATGGGTTTTTCCTTATAAAATTAATTCAATATGAGAGACATCAAAGTCAAGATCATAGATAAAGTGACCAACAAGATGACAACCCATAAGATGTCAAACCAAACTCCACAAAAATGTCCTCAAATAGTTCTTCCAACCCACAAAAAACTTCGGCCCGATATAGTCACATGTGCGAGAGTAGAAAGAGAGGAAGTGATACATGTGTGAGGGTCTTGACACATGTGAGAGGGTCTTCTTTGCTTTGAACCTTGGCTGACTTCTCTTATTCGGTTTTCTTTTGCTTGTCTTCTTCGTTATAGAGATCACAAAAAGTACTTGCTTGTGTATAATCTGAATGCCCCTGGAGTGAAGATCAAATGAACTATTTATATGCGTTGGATGGGGTCTGAATATGTGTCTCTTGGGGCAGAGCAGACTTGATCATAAGGGAGGCTGACTTGGCATCTTGTGGTGTCAAAAATTCAAATTTCAAAAATTTTAAATTCCGCATTTGATAAGATCATGAAGAACATGCCTTAATAAATACATAAATATATATTATGAAGACCAACCATAGTTACAAAAATTGAACAGTAAGAAGTCTTTATATGTTGAGAAACCAAGTGTAATGTAGTTTTAATACTTGAGTCCTCTTCTTGATAATTACTTGTGAATGTTAGATGTCTTCTTATTATGTCTTATGTCTTCTTCATTAAGCAATTATAAAAATGTTCAAAACACAAAGATCACAATGAGACAAACGACACCAGAAATTAGGTCAAAGCCCAGGGAAAAACCCACAAGGGGAAAGCCCAACAATCCTTCTCTTATAGAAGTAGAACAAAATGGGAGATATCCAAGACCAATACCAAACAGCCTCAAATACCAAATCAAACCCTCCTCCAAGTCCCCTCCAATAGTCAAAATCAACGTTGGTCAAACTTCTTCAAATCTGGTCAAAATCAGAATTTCATTCTTGCAATAGAAGTTGAATTTTGACCCTGTAGTTACCTCAGATTTTCAGCCCTCTTCCACATAAATAATTTGCATTTGTGAGCTACAGTAGGGTAGAAACTTCGACTTTCTTCTTTGACTACCTTCTCTCTCCTTTGACTGCAGCCTTCTTCTTTGTTGTATAGGTGCAGAAGATACTTGTGGATGTGATAGATGCATAGTATTAAAAACCGTTGGGTCAAACCAGCCGGTCAGAGGCCTGGCCGGTCAAAACCGGTCAAAAACCCCGATTACCATTGCACAGTTTTCCGGTCAAACCGGTGCTGACTGGCCGGTTAAGGACGGAACCGGCCGGTTTAGTAATAAACCGGCCAGTTTCGTCCTTAACCGGTCGGTCAGCAGCCACCTACACAAAGGGACCCACGCACGGTATTTTGGGGGGTTTAGGGTTGTTTTGGAGGGAAGAGGAGGATTGTTTCCCTCCAAAAACAACAACCCTCCCCCCCCCCTCAATCCTTTATAAGCAGGGACAGCCTCTCGTTTGTCTAACACCATCTCATTTGGAGCTTTTGTGAGTTTGATTGAGAGCTTGGAGAGTGTTGAGTTTTTGCTGGAGTAGTGGAACAACATAGAGTTTGAGCTAAGTAATAGCCATCATGCCTCCAAACGCCAAGGATACTGCATGGGCTCATTGTGATATGATTGATGGAAAAATGATCTACAAATATTGCCAAAAATATATTGTAGGGGGGGGTATGTATAGGTTCAAGCAACACTTGGCTGGGATAGGAGGCCATGTAAAGCCATGTGGAGCACCCAATGAAGTAATAGAGCATATTAGAGCAGAATACCTTCAGAAGTTTGAGACTCAAGTCACTGAACCAATAGAGAAGTTTGTGACTCGAGAAGTTGCAAAGTTTGGCAGTCGAGACTCAACCAACTGAGTTTGATCATGATGAGAAGTTTCAAGTGATAATGTTGATCACTAATATCATATATGTAGACAGAAGATTTGTAGTAGACTGTAGGCCAATCGCCTCATAGCATGTAGCATTGTTTTTGGACTTTATGGGCCATTTGGAGCCTCATTGCTTATGTATTTGTTCGATGATATGTATTGCACTCTGTGCCATTTTGATATATTCACCTTTACATGGTATATAAATGAGCAAACTTTGCATATTTTGTCTCTATGTGCTTGGAATCATGGTTGCCAATCTTAAAAATTGTTTTTTTTATTAAAAATTAAATATTTAATGTATTTTTTTAAAACCAATTCGTTTAGACCTGACCAGTACCAGTTAGACTAGTTCTGGTCAGAAACCCGGTTCATTAGGTCCACCGGTCTGGTCACCGGTTCCGACTATTAATACTATGGATAGATGAGTTCTCCAAGAGATTGAGTTGTCTCTTATATATAGCTATCCAAGAGGGTCAAATAGGTGCCACTAGGACAACTTGTCCAAGGAGGGCCGACTTGGTCATCTTGTGGGCTTATGAGTCACAAATAAAATTCAAATTCTTTTTCTTACAAATGTCCAAATGGGACATGACTCAAATATTTTTTCTTTTGACTCATAATAAATTCATTTTGAATCTCAACGCATGAAGAACATGCTTTGACAAAAATATAATAAATATAAATATGATAAATACATCAATGTTAAATTTATATCATGAAGATCGACTCTAGTTACAACTTCAACAGTATACTCAATTTGTGATCCTTACAAAGATTATCTTATTGCTCCATTGAGTATTTTTTTTGTTGTTTTGAAATATAGTTATGTTGTTACATCATTTATTAGACCATATTGTGTCATTAAATTAAATCCTAACTCTTCATATACTTAGGCACTAGTCTACATATACTTTTGGTTGAGTGTGTGTTTGTAGGGATATTGTCCTTGTTATTTGTAGGAGTTTGCCAAAATCGAGAGGAATATTTTAGGTGATGTTGTGTGTGTTCCTCATAGTGCTTAACGTTTAGCAAGCTTGGTTGAACCTTGCCAACCTTGCTAGTTTAAGCAATAACAACGCCCCTGCATTGGGTGTTGTGTCCCTGCCGAGGGCATTGCATTTGTGCCTAGAGCATTGTGATAATTAAATTGGGCATTGTGATGGAGCCTTCTACAACTTTAGAGCCACATGTGCCCCATTTATTTACTCACATAGCATCTCTTGAGGAGTTTGATAAGGGGATGGCCCTCCCCTCTTGGCAGCTACCTACAACTATGGTGTTTGTTGAGGCATTTTTGGAGCATTTTGAGGAGACAAACCTCTCTTTGGGAATGGATTCACATTTGTGGAGATGGTTCAATTATTTTGAGGACGTATTCTTACATTTGTTGAGTCGGCATCCTTGAGGATGGAATATTTCATGGTTTGACCACATCTATTAGATTATTTGAGTAGGGTGTCCACCTTCTTGGGCCATCTATTCTATTGATATTGTACATGTGGCATTAGTCCACAATAAAAGGGTGTCCACCTTCTTGGGCCATCTATTCTATTGATATTGTACATGTGGCATTAGTCCACAATAAAATATACTTGTTGACTTGTCTCAAGTCAGTTGGAGGATATTAGTTTTTGAGCATAGATGTAGGGTTAGTTATGGATCTATTGTTATATTATTGATGGAGCTATTGAACTAAAAAATATATATAAGAAGCTCCTCAATGTAATATTCCTAATAGGAAAATTAACAGTGATACTAAGCAAAAATACACATGCAAACAAAAATTTTCAAACATTAATTGAACACCCATAATTTACACCGAAATCGCGGCAAAATTCATCCATTTTATTAAACAAAGAGAGGAGTACAATGCATGAAAAGAGTGCACCTGGGCTTTCCAAAGCAATCTAGGCAATCCCATGTGAGAAAATGTTGCCCAGATGTGAAGGAGACCACTCATCTTCAGTGTACTGCGCTAGCCCTATAAATTCTACATTGTTGTTGAAGGAAACCCCCTATTTGAGCCTCCAAAAGTGCCCAGAAAATCATACCAAATTAATCTTGGGCCCTCCAACAAAAAACCAGAAAAAACCCAGAAAGGTTTTGACCTAGTTCTGATGCTCCAAAATCACCCCCAAATTCTATGGGCTCCCCCACTGTTAGAAGAATACGACCTACAAAAACTCGGCCTCTACAACCCCTCCAAAATATTGAGAAATCTTCCCTAATCAACCTTCTTGCACCCCCAGCTCAATCCTGGCCCAAAATCCTTCCTCAAGACTTCCCCACAATTACCTCCACCATGAACTGCGCAACCCAAGATAGCTACTCTGCAGACTTCTGCAAGGGAGTTTCGACTTGGGCAAAGCACACTCTCCAAGCCTGCAAATTCACTGAGGATCCGCTATAGATTGACCAAGGAGAAGACCTACAAAGGCTCAATGCTCTCATCACCAAAATACTCTCCCACAAGACTGTGTGGCTCCCTTTCTCGTGTCTTGTCTGAGGCAAAGGCAACTCATACCTCAGTACATCTCCCTTGAGACCCTTCCCAAGCCTCTACAAAAATTATGGCAATACCTCCCTAAGGTGGCACTCGTGGTCCACTAAAGAAAGGGTGAGATTTCGCCTTGGAAATCTCTAGTGCTGAACAACACTCTGTGACCCAGCTAAACAACTTGAGTAACAATGGTGTAGTTTGTCAAATTTGCAAAAAGTCCCAATTACTTCCCTCATCCTCCTATTTATATTTGCTGCATTCCCTTCCCTTGTGGGCCCCTCCAACAAAATTGTGTTGCGAACATCTCGATAACATCCCGATTTTATCTTGAAATCACAATTTTTTGGCCTAGCCGATGTTTGCCAATTTTTTTACCGATATTTTCCCGATTTTTACGGTTTTTTGGTTTTCCGGACCCTTGACGATTTTATCCCGATGTCGATGTTTGCAACATTGCAACAAATATTTCAACCACCCTTAGCAAAAATCAATTTTTCCTTCAAGGGGTGCGTATTTCTTGACGGGTGGCCCCCACATTCCACCAACTCAAACATTTGACCCACTTTTCCTAAGTTGGTGTCCAAAATTTGTGCTAGCTCCAAAATTGCAAAATTGTAGTCCATCCCTCAGCAAAATTTATTGAGAAGGGACATTATAGTCGTCCCCACCCAAATTTTACTTGTCGTCAAGCAACTGTAATGTGGGATGTTGCAAGATCTGCTCACTCTCCCACATGGCATCTTCAATCGATAAGCCCTTCCATCTAACCAAGTACTCCCTGATGACCCTGCTTCTCAACTTCCTCTCTCGTGTCTCCAAGATAGCCTTTAGTGTCAATACCAAGTGCCCCTTGTTATCCAAAGGAGGTAGTTCTATGGCTGCTGTAATCTGTTGTACCAAAGCCTTTTCAGGCTTGAGATGTGGAACAGATTGTGGACCCGGCTCCTTAGGGGTAGCTATAGCTCATATGCTACCTCCCTAGCTAATTTGATCACCCTGTAAGGCCCATAGAAATGGGGCTTGAGCTACTCGGCCCCCTTCTATTGCAATGATGACTGTCGGTAAGGTTGGAAACATAAGTAAACCATGTCCCCCACCTCAAACTGCCTCTCCACCCTGCGCCTGTCAGCATACATTTTTTGTTGGTTTTGTGCCATTTGTAAATTGTCCTTGAGAGCCCTGAGGATCTCTCGGCTCTCTTGGACCCAGTCCTTTGCCACTTGGGCCATTCTATCTCCAAAAATCATGTCAGAGAAAGAAAGTGCATCATATCCATAAAGACCTTGGAAAGGAGACATACCAATCGACATATGGCAAGTGTTGTAGAAAAATTATCCTAGGTGAAGCCACTTCACCCACACCCTCTTCTATCCAGTCACATAGTTACACAGGTACCCTTCTAGCCACTTGTTCACAATCTCTATTTTCCCGTCCATCTGAAGGTGATAACTAGTATTGGGTGTAAGCTCTGTCCCCACCAATTTGAACAACTCTTACCAAAAAGCCCCCATAAACCTATTGTCTCGATCACTGACTATGGTCTTTGGAAGACCATGTAGCCGAAATACATCCCTAAAGAAAAACTCTGCTACCTGGGAGGTTGAAGACCTCGAGATGATGGCGAAGAAATAACAAAACTTGGTCAATTTATCCACCACAACATAAGTGCAATCCCATCCCTGTGCAACTGGAAGACCGTGGATGAAATCCATGGATACGCTCTCCCATTTCCTCTCCGGGATAGGGAGCGGCTGACGTAGCCTTGCTGGGTGTGATAACTCCCGCTTGTTCCTCTGACAGACTACGCACTCCTACACATGCCTCAGTACATCTCCCTTGAGACCCTTCCACGAAAAACGCTCCCTGATGGCACGATACATCTTGAGGAATTTGGGGTGCCCTACTAGAGGTGAGTCATGAGCTTCCTACATAATCTTCTCCCTGAGATGAGACCTTGGCACCAGGTAGATCCTATCCTTGTAGTATATCACATCATCCATCACCCTGAACCTGTTATCCCCACGTGTGCCATCCAGTATCTCATAAGCTTGCATATCCTTGGAATACTCAACCAAGAGTTGAGCCTTCCAGTCCTGAGTGACATCCACCAGAGACAGTGTTGCGGGCCTCCGGGAAAGTGCATCTGCTACCAGATTATGTTTCCCCGTGACGTATTCAATCTCAAAGTGGTATGCCTGGATTATGCTCACCCATTTTTGTTGCCTCTCCTGTAATGTTTGTTGCTCAAGGAAAACTGAAGATTGTTGTGGTCAATCTTCATCTTGAACCGGTTTCCCACTAAATACTGCCTGAACTTGGCTAGTGCATGTATCATGGCCAGCATCTCTTTTTCATAAATAGAGTACAACCGCTCATGAGGTAGCAGTTTCCTGCTCTCAAATGTTATAGGGTGGCCTCCCTGCGTCAACATGGCTGCAACCCCTTCACCTGAGGCATCACACTCCAGCACAAACGACAGTGTGAAATCCGGCAAAGCCAACACGGGACAACTACTCATTACCTTCTTGAGGTGATCAAATAACTCTTGTGCCACCTGTGTCCACTCAAAGGCCCCCTTCTTCGTCAAATCTGTGAGGGGTGCTACAAGTTGTGAGAATCCCCTCACAAACCTTTTGTAGAACACACAAATGCCCAAGAATCCCCTCAACTTAGTCACATTCTTGGGCGTAGGCCAATCTTGGATGGCACTAATCTTCTCCTGGTGTACCTTCACTCTATCCTCTCCTATCATGTGCCCAAGGTACAACATCTCATTAAGTCCAAACTCACATTTGGACATCTTCGCATACAGTTGTTGCTCCTCAAGTATGCGCAGTACTTCCTCCAGGTGTTGGAGGTGCTCCTCCCCAGTCTGGCTATAGATAAGAATGTCAACAAAGAAGACATGGAAAAAACGTCGCAACTACCCACAGAACATGTGGTTCATATAGGATTGAAATGTTGTTGGTGCGTTAGTTAGCCCCAAGGGCATCACCAAAAACTTGAAGTGTCCATATTGACAGCGAAAGACAATCTTGGGGATATCCTGCTCCCTCACCCATATCTGGTGACACCCCGAGCGCAAATCTATCTTAGCGAAGTATTTTGCTCCTCTAAGCTCGCCCATCAGCTCATCAATGCGCGAGATAGGGTATCTATTCTTCAGCATCTTCTTGTTGAGGGCCCTGTAGCCTATGCACATGTGGAGGGTCATGTTAACTCTCCTTGTCGCCTACACCTACCTACAAGTTAGTGAG
Source organism: Pinus albicaulis (assembly GCA_034641835.2). Taxonomy (NCBI): domain Eukaryota; kingdom Viridiplantae; phylum Streptophyta; class Pinopsida; order Pinales; family Pinaceae; genus Pinus; species Pinus albicaulis. The sequence continues at coordinate 1,051,133,398 of CM076584.1, read as the reverse complement.
AAAAGCCTTTAACCCCACAAGTTGTGGTTGGTGGCAAGGAACTTAGAGAAGGGGTTGTCACACTAATCCCGACTCTCTCTATTTAAGCTATCTCCTAGGTTAGCTATGGGGGGTCGTCCCTAAAGAAACACTAAGTTAAATATGTGAGTTTTCTAGGAGAGCTGTTAGAGTTAAATAGATTACTTCTTAAGATTTATAAGCAAAAAAGTGATATAAGCAATAACCATCAATACATAAGATAAGCACGAAACATATGAAAAACCAGTACCTTCAGAGTATTGCTCTTAAAATGAAATTGTATTTCCCTAAATGAAGTGAGATGCTTTCAAATGGAAAGCAAAAGTAATCCTGCAAAGTGAAACAAGAAACTGTTCGCACAAGATATTATAAATGCAAGATACAAGAATCATTTTAAAATAAGTAATTGGTGAATCAAAACATGTGAAGATATCTTGCCAAAATACAAACAATTAGTAATCTACTTTGGAGAATGTAAATAAAATGATAGAAAAACTCAAATGTAAGACCAATATAACAACATGCAATCAAATTTGCAACACCAAATAAGGGTACTTGTCAATGAAACAAGATATATCAATCATCCATAAGCATAATGACCATTAAAATGACAACATGCAATGAAGTTGAAAAAGTAAGCAAATTTCCAAGTACCATAGAATTAAACTTGTTGCAAAATTTAAGAGATTAAAATGCTTGCATCCAAAGTGCTTCTTGAAATAAGATTTGCATGTGAAACTTTAAACCATCAAAATAGCAAAATAATTGAGAAATTTGCAAGTAAATGTGATGAGATAGTGCTCTTGGTTTATTTTATTAGTTAGCTCTAAAGCAAGATTACAATTGAACTCTAATTCTCAGACCTCACCCTCACCCAAAGGTTTGGATCTCACAGTGAGGATTCCATAGAGGTAGAGGGTCCCTAAAATGTTTATTCAACCAACTTAAGTTGAAGGTAAATTTTAGTGATACTTGGGGCATGTAAGATCTAAAAATAAATTAACAAAAAAATGAAAATTCAACTTCAACTTGAAATATATTTGTCTATCATGAAATAAAATGTAGCTTTACTTGATGCATCAAACTTAAGATTGTAGAGTGTGCTCAATGGTGAAGCATAACCAAATTTGAAGTATGATTTCAAGCTAAATAAACTCAAGTAAAGATGTTTGCATATAAAAAATCTGAATTTTCTATGAAAGTAAATGCTCTTAAAACTTGTAGCAAATCAAAGTGAATAACTAGTGAAATGAATGAAATGCATGGTTGTGTTAATTGACAAATTAGATAAGATGCATGAAATTTAAAGAGATCAACAAATCACACCATGTTATGTATAATTTATTAATTATTAGTTAAATATAGTTGTCTTAGGTTTATTAATGTGAAAGGGCATGATCAACGATCATGCCTCTTCGCCAAGGGACACCGTAAGGCTGTATTTAAAGCCTTGGTGATTCCCACTTGTAATCATCTCATCTTTTATCAATAATAATATATACTTATTCAAGTTTACCAGAGTTTTTACACTCCACACCACAAGTCCTCTCCAAAAAATGGAGAGATTGGGATGCCAATGGGTAAAACCCACACTCCCAAAATTAGAAATTTTATTGGTTGATAGATGTAAGAGACTATGAAGCCTCCTAGAAGCTCAAAAAAAACCAAACTTGAGGTCTTAGACTTATCCTTGATGAGAAATTTCTGCAATATAAAGGCTCAATAGAAATCAGATTTTTACAAGTGAAGAAGAGAGCCTATGCCTCCTCAATGCTCACAGCCAAGAGAAAGAGAAGAAGTTGTTGAGATTTTGGGGTAGCATCGGATGTGCTCTAGCTCCGAAATTTTGTGGAGGAGTTGGAGTACATGAGATCTCCAAGACCCAGAAAGCGTTCGGAGAAATTCCATCTGGTTTGATAGTTATTCAAATAATTAATCTTTTTAAGTAAGGACCCTAACTCTAACTTAGGTAAATTAAAAGATTAAAGTGAATTAAATTAAACATGTGATGAGAATGTTCTAAGAGATTATTGAAAAAGTCGGCAAAAAGTCCTAGACTTTTTGAAAAAATCCCGAATTTTCCCAGGAGCCGACTTTATCGGCCAACTTTTTGCCGACTTTTTCATCCTGAAAAAGTCGATTTTATCTCGAAGTCCGACTTTTTGCGACTTTTCAAAAAATCTTGAGTGAGGTAGTTTCTTTAATAATTTTTTTTTTTTTTGAAAAAAATCAGATTTTAAAAATGAATATTTTGTATTTTTTTAGTTTCTTGACTTTTTCAAAGACTGCGGGCTTTGTGAGTGTTTCAACTTTTGGACCCTTGCCGATTTAATCCAGGCTTCGACTTTTTTATGATTGGTTCTAAGTGACGTGGATCAAACAACTTCTAATCTTAGCCATTGATTAGAGATTAGATCACAACCGTTGGTTTTCCAACGAGAAAAGTATAAGAGAAGGGCTTGGGGTCAATTGGAGAACACACACATTGGCAGAGCACTGAAGCTAAGTCGAAATTCTAGGGTGTGGTTTGCTAAGAATTTCGAAGTGAGTTTAAAGTGCGGTGAGGGGCAGTATTGGCAAAGGATTCTGATCTGAGGCCAAGAATACAACAGTGGCAGAGAGGCGGTGTACAAGCGGTGCGAGAGCCTAGCCCCGAGATACGCGGTTCGGCGAGCCATACGAAGGCGGCGCGAGAAGCGTGACAACCCTTTCCGGGGAGTGACCTGATTAATAATATTCCTAATTAGCAATGGCTAACTGGAATATTCGATTTTGCACAATTTTGTCTTCTATAGTTTATTTATAAATAAAAAGGTGAGTAAAAGGGGGAATAACTCACTTTGGGAATAAAGTCACTCCCTAGTAGCACAACGTTGTAACTTAAAGGGAGCCAAGGGGGGCCAAGCACCACATAGAGAGAGGGCCCACGTATGCACTAGAAGAGACTGCGTAGATGGAGAGGAGCACGTGGCAAGAGGGAGGCTACGTTGAGGAGATGGGCCTTAGGGTTTGGAGGGAGGCCAACGTTATAAAAGAGGGAGGAGCCTCCTCATTTGTTCATTCGAGTTTATGCATTTGAGCTAGTCACTTCGACTTCTTGAGCACGCTGGTTGTTTAGCCTGTCTGCAGCACTGTTTAGTGCATCGAGTGTCTCCGATCGGAGATCTCACCCTTAGCCCCGGGGGACTTCGAGTGCTTGCTCGAGCAAGGTAGTTTCATCGTCGTTTTGTGGGAGGATTGATGTTTGGGTTTTCTTGCGGAGCTGGGCATCCAGAGACTGCGTAGTATTGAGAGGGAGGACGCAGTCCATTCTAGGGGAGCTTCGGATTGAGTTTCTTGAAGGGGTTTTGAGCTTGGAGATTGAGCAAAGGATCAGCCTTTGCCTATGGGAGGATTTTGGTGGAGTTTGAGGCTGCATTTCAGTAGTTTCTATTCAGCCTCTGCGCAGAGCCTTGGAGGACAGCGTAATTCCCCAAGGGGGTGATTTTCGGGGGTAAGCCATTTCAGATATGATTTCTGGGTTTTGCTGTGGTTGATGAGTAGAGGTGGATTCCAGATTTTCAGCTCATTCCGGCGAGGGGATCAGCCCCAAGTCATCAGTTCATTTCAGCAGTAGCAGCGACACGGCAGTTTTCCAGCAGCTGCGACACAGTTCAAAGAGCAGCCATTTCTTGGATATTCTAAGAGTATTTCTTCACTTGCCTTGAGCAAGTCTAGGTGCCATCACTCTGATCACCTATTGTACTTCATTATATTTCTCAGTATAATAAAATGGCTTAGCATTCTCTCTCTATATTTCTGGAGCATTTGTCGTACATTCCATCTATGCTATTGTATGTCTGCTTTACTGTTATTTTATATATTTCCGGGCATTCTAGTTCTATACCACTTGGTGTGTTTTTCTCATACTCTTAGACAGAGTCTGGAAAGGGTCAGGGAGCCTCCAGATCTCACCCTCTTCTCCGAGGTGAAATATCTGGTAAACGCCCTCCCAATCCATCTTTGGTTGGAGTTTGCTTGTGTTTTAGAGATATCCCCGAAACGGGATATTACACACAGGCCCAGTCAGGGCAACGCAAAGGCAGCATAAGCCCTGAGAGACTGACGCATGCCTATCCAGGGTAGCGCAGAGGCTGACGTAGGCTAGAAAGGTTGACGCAGAGGGTTGAGGGATAGCGCTGTGGTTTCCGGTGGGCCAAAAAGGGCACGAGTTCTGTAAATCCCATTTGATGGTGCAAATCAGCCATATTTTATGTCTCTGAGTGAAAGAGGTATTACTGCCGTGTAACTTCTCTGTAGGGCGAACCATTTTGGTGCTCGGATATTGTTGTATTCAGATTCTGCATAATAATAAAACCCTCTAGAGCTAGTTGCACCGGTTTTCCCGCATTGGGTTTTTCTAGGGACATTTGTCCGAAAAATCTGTCACTTTGTCATGGGTGCGTGATGTTCAGTAAATGATCTGTAAATGTGTAGGCTGCAGTTGTGTTTACTTTGTTGATTTTACTAAATAATTCAGAAAATTAACTTGTAATTTAAATCAAGTAGGAAAAGTAAATCAAGGCACAGCAGTAGGACATTTGTTTAGCAATTTTCACATGGTATCAGAGCATTGCAGATCAAGTTGAATCACCAGCAAAGTGGCTGAAGATTTTTTGTTGCAAGAAGGGCAGTTGAAGTAGCATATACCAAAGAAGGAAGCGCAGCATCAAGAGGGACGCAAACCCAGCAGAGAGAGACACAGAGCCAGTCTACTCACCCAGAGGCTGACGCAGCACCAGTAAATGTGATGCAATGCTAGTCAGGGGCACACTGAGGTGATGCAATGGCTGAAGCAGACCCTAGAGGGTGACGCAGTCCAATTTGCAGTGACATTGTGCAGTTTGTCGAAGTGGAAGTGTAGCTTCCGGTCTTCAGAAGTTGCTGGAGTGGCACAGGTTCTGTCGGTGCAAAACAGTGCCTAGCTAAGTTGACAAAGAGCGGGAGGAGAATAGTTGCTTGGCAGATTTTTGCCAAAGAAATCTGAGGATCGATTAGGAGGGTGATCGAAGAGGGCTGATTCAAAGGCTTTGGCAGATTTCCGAGGAGGGAAATCAGTTGTCAAAGAGAGCAGTTACTATAGAGGGTGCTTTTTCTCCAAGGACCCTAGATCCGGGCTTCTGTTGAGAGCAGCAACAACAACAGGGAGAGGAGCATCTGCTTCGACAGATTGTTTTGAGCTAGATGGCACTGTACGAACTGCGTGATCAGGATAGGTTGGACGGCTTGTCCAACTTTGCTATCTGGAAGGCCAGAATCCTGACGGTCCTACAAGCATATGAACTTCGGAACATGCAGAGAACATCTTGGTTACACCAACCAACGTTGCTCCTCTAGCGAAGCATAATGAAGCGGAGGCGCATGCTAAGCATTTTATCATGGACAAGGTCAAGGATCATGTGGTCCCACACATTGGCCTTTGGGTTTGTTGCTGGTTTTCAACTGGCAGAAATCTTTGAATGTAATGGCCTTTCCAAAATTCAGCCCATAAGACTGATATTCTATAAAATATTCTCCATGGTGAGCCTCTTCCGGCTCTTGCTCCCCTCCTGTCCCTGAAGCTAGGAACGTAGGAATGGTGGACCGTGGTGGAGTATATGGTACAGCTGGCAATGTAGTGTGGGGCGTTGCCTGGTGCTGTGAAATGCCAGACCCTCCTACAACTTCGAAATCCCCTTGGACTCCTTTCCCCTTGCTGCCATTACTGAACTGCTGACCCAGCTCCTCCATTCTCTTGGAGAGGTCTTGTACTGACTTCAGCAAAAGGTGAGCAAATTCCTCCTCCTTGCTCCTTCCATCTTCTGCGTCCCCCATCCTCCTTTCTACAACCTCCTATTAATTTTGGGCAACTAGGTCCAAACTCCATGTTGCTCTACTCATATGACAAGGTCATATTTTTGTTGGATTCCTCTTTCGAAGAGGTGCAAGATTGATCTAAAGATCATCTTGATCAGATGAGCAGAACATTGATTTTGAATTTATTTTCCACATGTGCAAGGTCGGCCAGATTTATCCCACATGCCTAAGAGATGTGTCACACACCCTCAATTGATGGATATAAATTGGAGAGACTAGGAGGTCATTTTCTCATCATCTCATCACACATTCTCTCTTTGTGGTCTGATTGGTTCGATAGCCTTTGGAGGCCTTTCTCTTCTCACACGTGTGGAGAGAAGTTGTTTTATGCGCTGATCTGTTTAGGGCTTGTTGTTGTTTTCTGCGTTCATCTGTTGAGGGCTTTTCTGCTGCAGCATTGACTGTGGTCAACCCTTGGTCGTTTGACCTCAATCTTCTGCATAAATTCCGATTTTAGAAGGCCATACAGTTGGGCACTAAAATCAAGGAATTCCTAGCTGTTTGACCAAAGCCCTAGTTTGTTGCGTTGACTTTTCTGCGTTGTCCCTGGTTTGACTTGTGTTGACATTTGATGAACTGTCTTTGAGGGTTGTGGGTGTGACACATGAAAGTGTTGGCTAACTGAGAAAGACTTTGTTGGTTGAAGCATCCTGCTGACCATCGTAATGCAACAATATCTCATATCTTTGCTGGACATAAGGAATTGTAAATCTGATCTATATTTGGGTTGTCTTCTATTGATCTATTATTGTGTTCTATCAGCATTTTACTTTCAAGTTATGTGATTGCTATCTTGTATTGGGCCTATGAAAGATTGAAGTAAAAGAGCATCAAGCATAGAACACCATTGTTATCTAAATTTAACATGGGATCAGAGCTAAGGTGAAGACAAAGTCCAAGAGTCCAAGCTGGTGTTAGAAACTATCTTTGAAGTAAGAAATCCTATCAAGGACAAATGGCCTCCTCAACCTACAAGGGTTTCAAGGCCGATGACAAATTGACTGATAAGTCTAATTATCATGCATGGAAGATGTCCTTGGATTTGGCGCTAGAAGATCAAGATGTCATGGACTATGCACAGGGGAATATTCAAGAGCCTCCATCAAATGCAGCTGCTGCCATGAAGACGAAGAATAGAGAAGGGGAAATCAAAGAAAAAATGATTATCTGGGATTCTATTCATAAGCACTTGGTTGCTTACATTTCTGAGTTGAAGACATCTAAGGAGATGTATGATAAGTTGGTGAGCATGTTCAAGGCTGGCAATGCTAATCAAATCCTTTTCTTCAAGAATCAATTGAAGAATATCAAGAAGGGTAAGGATGAATCTATTCAATCCTATTTTATGAGGCTCACTAAAATCAGGAATAACCTCCTAGCTATTGGGGAAGCAATATCTGATCAAGAGATGGTTCTTATTGCACTTGGAGGTCTCCCCCGTGATTGGCATGTGTTCAATACCACCATTCTCAATAATAATGTGATTCCTGATTTTGATGAAATATTGACGAGATGCACTCAAGAGGAAACAAGAATGATGGAGTATGCCTCTAATGGCAATGGAAGTGACCCTACTGCCTTTGCCACTCATGCAAAGAAGAAGAACCATGGTGGCCCGAGAAATCAAAACCATGGTAGAGCATGGCCCAAAGGAAGGAAGGGAAGATGTTACACTTGTAACAAGATTGGTCACTATTCAAGAGAGTGCCCTAATAGAAGGGACTCTCCCAGGGATGATGACAACAAAAACTCGAGAAGGAATGGCAGGAACAATAAGTTCCAAGGAAAAAGGAAGGCTCCCTCTGATCGTAATGGAAATGGGCAACCTTTCAAGAGGTCAAGAAATTTCAGGTACGATGAGTCTAATGTTGTTGATAGTAAGAGAAATGATTTTATTCTTGTATCTTCCCTCTCTGCTGCATCTCACCCGACACCTTGGATGTCTAGTTAATTGATAGTGGTGCTTCAAGGCACCTCATTGGTTATAAAGAAGCCCTTTCTGATTTGGTTCAGAAGGATACTAATTTGGAAATTATCCTTGGAGATAATGCCACCTATCCTATGAAAGGGACAGGGACTGTGACCCTCCCTTTATCTCAAGGTCAAGTCATACGATTACAAAATGTGTTGTATGTACCTGATTTGAAGAAGAACCTTGTGTCCATTTCGGCAATGGAAGACAAAGGGCTCAAGGTGGCATTCGTTGATGGAAAGGTACTTACATGGAAGAAGAACTTCAAGGAAGCTCTTTCTATTGGTTTTAGAGTTGATACACTCTACCAGTTTGGAGGAAGTCCATTAGGGGCTATGACATGTGATACAACTCTTCAAACAAAGTTATGGCACCGGAGGTTTTCTCACCTTCATTGCAAAGCCCTTCCCGAAGCAAGGAAGGTGGTGACAAGGATGCCCGAATTTAGAGATGATCATGAAGGTATATGTCAGGGTTGTGCCGAAGGGAAGCATACAAAGGGACAATTCCCCTCAAGGGTCACAAAGACAACTGATATCTTGCAGTTGATACATTCTGACTTATCTGGTATGCTACGTGTGAAATCCTTGGGAGGATGTTCCTATTACATGAATTTTACAGATGACTTCTCCCACAAGACTTGGATATATTTTTTTGAAGAATAAGGATGAAGCATTCAAATGGTTTCGTACCTTCAAGGCCTTGGTGGAAAATCAAACCGAGAAGAAAATCAAGGTTTTGAGGACTGACAATGGGGCCGAGTATGAGTCAAATGAGATTAATGACTTTTGTAGAGAAGCTGGCATTAAGAGGGAAACCACAACTGCATACACTCCTGAGCAAAATGGTGTTGCTGAAAGAACAAAACAGGACCATTGTGGAAGCTGCTCGCGCCATGCTATGTGACCAAGGTCTTCTGAATTTTCTATGGGGAGAAGCTGCAAACACTTCTGTGTATGTTCAAAACAGATGTCGCATTCTGCTCTGGACTCCAAAACTCCCGAAGAAGTCTTCTCTGGTAAGAAACCTGATGTTTCTCATTTTAGAGTTTTTGGTTGTCCTGTTCACTTTCATGTGACGAAAGAAAAGAGAAACAAGTTGTATGGTTCTGGAAAGAAGGGAATGTTTGTGGGCTACAGTGAAACTTCGAAGGCATATAGAATCTAGATAACAATGGTGAAATTCCTTCTATCAACCAGATTTGGAGTGATTTCGAGCTCCCTTTCCCTACTCCTGTACCTTTGTCTCCGGTAAGTCATGTTTTGTTTGTTCTTCGGTGTCATAGACTACGTGTTCCACAGGTTGAGCCAAGTCTATGAGCTATGATACCACTGTAATATTCCTAAATGGTAAATTACAGTAACAAGACATTCAGCAAACAGCAAAACAAAAACTAGAATCAATACACCATTGGAGCCATAAAATATTATTGAGCCATTTTATTAATATAGATAAATTGTGTACAACAGAGGTGCTGGAATGAAGGCACCTGGGCTTGCTCAAGGCAAGCTAAAGATAGCCTCGGAACAAGCCTGAAATCTCCCTTAGAAATGTACATTGCGTGGTTGTAGCTCTACTCGGTCCTTGGCCAGAATGTTGTTGCTGCTCTCGAAGAAATGTTGTTAGGCCCTGCTACACTGCTCAGAAAATTTCGGGCTTTTAACCCCGGTCTCCACTCATGAAACCCACAATAACCCGCAAAGGAATTGTGGAATGGTTGACCCCAGAAATTAGCCGTCTTGGGCTTGGTTCTTTGTGCTACTAGATAATTCTGTGCACCTGGAAATGCTGCTGCAGATTACTCCCAAATCATTAGCCTCCCCACCAATCTCCTCCTCAAAATATCCCGCACTCCTCAGCACCCGGATGAGCTCCCTCTCACTACTACGTAGTGACTGCATTGCTGGGATGGTGTTGTGCTGTCTCTGTTGGTGGATACGCTGTGAATGGATCCCACAGCTCCTCCCTGAATTGAAATGGTGAATTCTCCTCCCTAAAGTAGGCACTCGAAGTCCCCCGAGGCGAAGGTTGAGATTCCCGCTCGAGAACACTCGATTACTAGACAGCAATTGCAGACTTGGCCTAGCTCAAGCATGCTTTGTCAAAAGACAAGTTCAATAGATGATGAATCAACCCCCAAAATGAGTTGTCTCTTCCCTATAATGACCCATTCCAAGTTATAAGAAAAATAATATTAGCGTGTATACGACATACGCATATGATAGCTACACATGCATATATCGCATACACTGCACTAGTATACATACCTGCTAGTATTGAGAATATCTAAGTTAGGGTAACGAATTGAATATCACATTGCATTTTATCTCGCCGAAATATAATAAAATATCAAGCTAGATACTTAACACGTATACCGCTCTTATATGCATATGCGTGGTAGAGCATTAATCAAGAAAAACAAAATATAATTTAGTACAAATTATATGTGAGTGGACAAATAAAATAATAATATAATTTGATTAAAATTATAAAGTTAATTTAATTAAGTTAAAATCAAAAATAATAAAATTAATCTACATAAATGACTATAATATCTCCATAAATGACTTAGTCAATATCTACATAAATAACTATAATATCTACATAAATGACTATTATATCTACATAAATGAGAGGAGGTGAATGAAAGTTATAAAAGGAAAGGAATGTGAAGGAGAGGAGGAGGCTTTTCTTTGCTAATTATGCACTATTTGTCTAAGGAAATAGTGACGGGTATGAACTGTTTTGAAGGGAAGACTCACTGTTCTTGGAATTCTGGGCACGGGGGCAGAAGAGGTATCTTCTGGGTCTAAGATTGTTTCCTAGATTGGCTGGGAGGAAAAGGTTGATTCGGTAACCTGTCTGTTGCGTCCACGAGGAGAACCACAGCCCAATAAGTCACCCAATTTGTTCCAGGTATTTTTCTATGCATAAAATAGTTACTTATGTAAGTTTAAATTTACTGTTGGTCTCCATTTATTTGAATTTATGCTTAAATCTATGTATAGGAAAAGTTTAGAATAAAATTGATGGTTTTGGGGTTTTACACATGGTATCGAAGATGTTTGTTCAAACCCTTTGGGACCGTACAGGCTCACATTTACTACCTCAACCATCCGAAAACATTTTAATTCTCTGAGTTGTCACTGCTGGAATATGTATATCTAAATTCAGTGTCCCCTCTATTTCTAAAAATAATCAAAGCTTCTAGCTGTCGATATTATTTGAGCCATCTATAGTGATAGAAAAATACAAGTGTTCATTGTTGTCCAAGTTATTTAGTGTGGTTTATTTTATTTTGAATTAAATGTCCTTCATATATGGCTGTTAAAGGTTCTACGAGATATTTGTCACTATGGAGGCATCGAAACTATCTTGTCTCACTGTAGAGTCTTGAAACGTCCTCTTAGTGTTGTAGTACTAAGTTACCACTATGTTGTCATCTTGTAATATCACCGAGAGTCCTATATAACATCATGACTGTAGTATCATGATGAACATAACATTGAGATGGATAATCCTTGTCAGTATAATTCCACCGAGATATAATCATTGTAATACCTAGACCTCCTCACTGTAGTTACATCAAACTCTTCTCACTGAGGTTATACCGAAACAAAGTTTGCACTGGGACTGTGTTATGTAGCAACACCGAAAATGTGATAACACCTCACTGTGATAACACCGAGTGATTAGCTCCTTACTGTTATATCACCTTCACTGAAATATACAAAAGGTCTTCACTGTAATGCCGAGCTTGTCTTTCATAATTCAAACAAGACATGTCCATCACTTATCCGAGATCCTTCCAAACAATGATCGCTAAATCATACTCTCTGAGATAGTACTGAACTTACTCACTGTTGAAACACATATTATGTGCTCCTGTAGAGACACCGAGACCTCCTCTCTGTGGTTTGAACTCCTGTGATAGCACCAAGAACCTTCTTGTGACATCACCGCAATATAGCCTCTGTAATTCCTGAAACTATATCTCTTAAACCCTAATCCGAACTGTTCTATGGTCAGCGAAGAGGATGCTCTGAATTCCGAGTTTAGTTTTATGAGAAATGTGAGCTTCTAGGCTTGTATTTATAGTAGTTTTCCATAAAAAAATGAACCGACTGGTCGACTGGCTTTCAAAGCCTGACTAAGTCGTAAGGATCAAATTATTTAAAATATGAATAAAAATTGTAATTATGAATTAAATCCCGAGCATTTGGGTTGCCAAGATGGGACCCTCGATCACTAAAGAACCTTGCGTCACGATACAAACTTCCAGCTCTCGGATTAGATTGGGTGCCTGCGTGTCAATTTCTAAATTGCGAGCAGAAGCTGACATGGATTCCTCGGAATAGTGTCTATTAGTAGTGCTATTTAAAGAGTATATATATAGGATTTTTTTTTTTTTTATATTATTAGATTATAAATAGAGTTTTAATATAAAAATTATTAGTTTTATTTTTTAACCATATGGTGAGTCATGTTCACATATTTCACCACAGGATCCACACTTCATAGACTTTGAAGTTAATTTAAATTCCCATCTAAATATATGTTAGCAAAATCACTTGTCTTTGGTCAATTTTCCAGTAGTGAGTGCGATGACTCTCTCTGCATAGGTCCTTCACTGGAATTTTTTGGTATTTGTTGCAATTTGGTTCCTTCAAATAGTCGTTCCATTGGGACTGCCAAGCATGATATATCCCTTACTAGAAATTCCAGGTAAAGCATTCAGCCCACATTTATTTCTAAAGCAGAAAATAATAAATTGTGCCAATACATAGTACAGAGAGAAAATTGGTAAACCAAAAGACTGGAAATTTAAACAAAACTCTAATATTTTCTTCATTTTGTTTTCATGAGCTAAACATTATATTATAGGATCCTTATTATTTTGCCATTTTCCCTATCTTTGCAAACATGGCTTGGGGCCTAGATAGACAAATTTGGACTTTTGATATGTTATATAAATTTGTTTTGGCCATGCTGCAAAGAGATTAACCAATATGTGTGCCTTTCCAGCATCACTTGCAAAACAGAGAATTCAAAAAAAAATTATTCCCACAAAAGTTTAGTCATATCATGCCTATTTTGAGATTCAACTCAATAGATAACCAAAATATGTTAAGATTGAATGGCATATAAATATCACAATAAGGTACTGTACATCTGCAAAAGCAATGGAAACATTTCATTATGCAGTGATTTTATTGTAGTTAAAGAATGACTGCAGAATTAAGATTTTGTTCCAACTAATAGCTAATCTATGATATTAGCAATGAATCATATGCAAAGAAAGGCTCGAACAAATTACTGAGTCTAAAAATTATACCTTATTACAGACTGGACAATTTTCACTCCGTTCCGTCCATTCATAAATGCAGCCGAGATGAAAATGATGACCACATTGAGCAGATATTTTATATAGGTATAGTATTGAAGGTTGTGAAAGGGATTAAAGCACAGAGTGAAAAAATAATGGGAAAAGGTACAAACCAAATTTTATTTAAAACCTCAAGTTAAAAATGACATTTGAACATTTGATATATAGTTTGGTAGAGATGCCAGTTTGATAATAGCATCATGTCAATTCATCGAAATGAAATTTTAAACTTACTAAATTCCAGTGATTAGTTGTAGTCATAAGTAAAATAAAGGTAGTAAACCCCTTCCAACTCTACATTTAGGACTGAACATTCTAGACAAATATTGTGAAACAATATTATGACCTATCAAGACCCTTGCATTTCACTCTAGAATTAGTACGCATAGAATATCTTGCATAGGACAAGGAGGTCGCGTGGCCGCCATCCTTGACCTCGCTACCAGTAAGACCTACCTGCAGGTAAAATAGCAAAGGAACTATACCCGTATGTAAGCTCAATTTTACGAAAATTATACTTAGTTAGTCTAAAAATTTACCCGATTCTCATAAGTTTTATTATGTATTCCAGCAAAAGACACGCTAGTAAGAACATACCAAAGTCGGTAACGCCAGCGAGATGCATCGCCATCTCTAACACCCCCGCCATCCTCGTCGCCAACACCGTCACCATCGCCACCACCTAGATCATCATTGGCACCAGTTGCTCCAGCACCCAATCTAACTACTGTAATGAGCTCATTAGAAGCCATTCTAGAAACATTAAAAAGATCGCAACCGACCAGCAACAAAGAAGAACAACCTCATCTAGAGGAAAGACATTCAGAAAAGCCTAAGGATTATGATTATAAGCCACATAGGGAAGATATTTCCCGGGAATTGCAATAGGTTAAACTACAAGAATTCTCAGGAGAACGACCTAGAGAACATGCTGAAGCATGGTTAAAAGGGATGATAAGATGCTTCCCACTAAGAGAATATTCTTCTACCTCTAAAACAAAGATCGCTATATTCCAACTCAGGGGGAATGCTCTGATTTGGTGGGGAAATTTAGAAAAACAACTACATCTCACATCAGACATCGTTCCTTGGGAGTTGTTTATAGACCGATTCTGTGCAAAATACTTACCACCTTTCTTTCGAGAGCAGCAAGCCTGAACCTTTCATACTCTAATCCAGGGGTAGTAAGACCGTGGAAGAATACGACATAAAGTTTATGGAAATGGTAAAATATGTTCCTTATCTAGACACAGATGAACGTCAAGCCGAGTGTTTCATATATGGATTAAATCCTCGAATCAGGGCCATGGTAAGAATGTGGAAACCATCAGCGGTAGCAGAGACAGTTGAATGTGCACGATATGCAGAAGAGCATCTAGGGATTAAAAGGAATTTCAGGCCAGCAGAACCATCACAGCAGGGATTTACAGGAAAGACTCCTCGAAATTTCTTAAGAGGAAGTAGCTCGAGACCACCTCCTTATGGTAATAGGTTTACCCTAAGAGGAGTAGGAGCAGGGGCTCCCATGACCATTAATACTATAGCTTCCGAATCATCAAACATCAGTCCTTGGAAATCTCAAGGGACTGGTAAACGGGGAAGGAATGGGAGAAGAAGTGGCACCAAGGGATAGAACTCCTGGTCTAGAAATTCACAGTCAGAATCAAGGGGGCCAACCCAGGTTGATTGTTGGGGATGTGGAGGACCTCATTTTCAACATGATTGTCTGGAGATCTCACAAAGAGTAGGAAAAGGACAATCATCAAATACCCAAGGCAATCATAGAATCCATGCCGTCGTCAACAACAACCAAGCAATACATCAGTCCACCGTAGTGGAATCTTCAGGTACAATAAACAGAATAAAACTCAATTTTATTTGACACTTGTGCTACTGATAGTTTTATTTCGTCATATACATTAAATAAATGTGGGTTGATAGCTTGCAAGCAAAACGATTTCAGACAGGTAGAAATGGCTTCAGGAGAACTTCAACCAGTAGAATTAAGTGTTGAGGATTGCAAAGTTGATCTAGGAGTCTGTTCGACCAACTTAAAGTATATGTCACAGCCCTAAGAACTTACAACCTGGTGATAGGAATGGATTGGTTAGAGTCGCATCAAGCATGGGTATACTGTTTCGGGAAAACAATACTTTGCACGAATGATGAGGGAGAGAAAATCCAAATCCAAGGTATTAAACGGAAAGTATCCTTACACTCCATCTCAGCAATGCAAATGAAACGATGCTTAAGAAAAGGTTGTCAGGATATGCAGTTCAAGAAGTAAGCAAAGAGAAAAGACCATCCTTAGAATAATATCCGATTCTGTCAGAATTTTCGGATGTTTTTCCAAAGGAATTACCAAGACTACTTGAAACCTAGTATGGAACCAATATCTAAAACACCTTATAGAATGACAGCTCCTGAACTACAAGAATTACAAATACAGTTGAAAGAACTATTAGATATAGGGCACATTCGACCCAGTATTTCACCTTGGGGTGCTCATGTAATCTTTGTTAAGAAGAAAGATGGTTCATTACGACTATGTGTGGACTATCGAGATTTAAATCGGGCCACTGTAAAGAATAGGTATCCAATGCCTCGCATTGACGACCTTCTTGACCAAATGAAAGGCGTTGTAGTGTTTTCAAAGATCGATCTGCGATCAGGTTATCATCAGCTTAGGATTAAAGAAAGTGATGTTTCTAAGACTGCATTCCGAACTCGTTTCGAGCATTATGAATTCATTTTGGTACCATTTGGGTTGACCAATGCACCTACGGTATTCATGAACCTTATGAATAGCATTCTCCGCAAATATCTCGATCAATTTGTGCAAGTCTTCCTGGATGATATTCTCATTTACTCTAAGAATGAGAAGGAGCATGAAGAGCATCTTCGGATAGTATTATCTTGCCTCAGAGAACACAAGTTATATGGAAAATTATCCAAATGCTCTTTCTTTCAAAAGGAAATTCGTTACTTAGGTCATATCATATCTGGTGAAGGGATCTCTGTAGATCTTGAAAAGGTAAACACAATCAGGGAGTGGCCGATACCTAAGAATGCACATGAAGTGCGTAGTTTTATGGGTTTAGCAGGTTACTATCGAAGGTTTGTGGAAGGATTCTCCAAAATTGCAAAGCCGATCACAACCCTCCAGTGCAAAGGTGTTAAACTTAAAATATTATTGACTAGTGCACCAATTTTGCGAGTACCTAATATGGACAAAGATTTTACTGTGTGCACCGATGCATCTAAACAAGGGTTAGGTGCAGTATTAATGCCGGAAGGAGGCATAATAGCATATGCTTCAAGAAAATTAAAGCTCCATGAAGAACTTTATGCTACGCATGATTTAGAGTTAGCCCCAATGGTTCTAGCTTTAAAGATATGGAGACATTATTTGGTAGGGAGAAACTTTGTGCTTAAAAGTGACCACCAAAGTTTACAATATTTATACACCCAGAGGGACTTGAATACTAGACAAAGACAATGGAGTGAATTCTTAAGTGAATATGATTTTGAGATTTCATATATAAAAGGGAAGGAGAATGTAGTAGCAGATGCTTTAAGCAGAAGACCTCGAATATTTTCCCTCATACCTATCAAGGTGGACTTAAGAGATCAAGTACTTGAGCATCTCGTCAGAAATAGTTGGTACTTAAAAGTAAGGTTGGGGCTTGATAGCAACCATTCAAAGGAACCTAAGTTCGAAGAATATGATCTAGAAGAAGACGGAATTTTACGACTTTATGAAAGGATGTATATACCAGATAGTGGAGATCTCCGAAACACCATCCTGAAAGAAGCCCACGGGGCAGTGTATTGTGCACATCCTGGTGTAAATATAATGTATGCTGACACAAGGAGACTCTTCTTCTGGATAGGCATGAAAAACAACATTGTCCAGTTTGTTGCTAAGTGTCTTGAATGTCAGCAGGTAAAAGCTGACCATTCTTACTCAGCAAGTCCCTACAACCTCACGACATTCCTATGACTAAGTGGGAAATAATTTCTATGGATTTTATCGTTGGGTTGCCCCTTACACAACAAAAGCATAATGTCATTTTGGTTGTGGCAGATAAATTAACAAAAAGCGCCCATTTTATCCCGGTAAGAGATACTTACAAAGTTGTTGATGTAGCTCGGGTATTCATAAATGAAATTATTAGATTTCATGGAGTACCTAAGAAAATCATATTAGATAGAGACTCTCGATTCACGTTAAGATTCTGGACTTGTATGCAATTAGTCTTAGGGACTCAGTTAAATTTAAGTATTGCTTATCATCTTGAGACTGACAGGCAAACAAAAAGGGTAAATCAAGTACTAGAAGATATGCTAAGGATGTATGTTATGGATCAACAATCGCGCTAGGAAAAGTACTTACCCTTAGTAGAATTTGCATCCAACAATAGTTATCACAATTCAATCGGGATGCCACCATTTGAAGCATTATATGGGAGACCCTGCAGAACATCGTTGAGTTTGGACAAGTTAGAAGACTAGGTAATAGAAGGGCTAGAATTGATCCAAGAGATGGAGGAACAGGTAAAGCTGATTAGACAACGATTGAAAGAGGCACAGGATAGACAAAAAAGTTATGCTGATGCTCACAGGACAGATAGAAACTACGTAGTAGGAGATTAGGTTTTCATTCGCATCAGGCCAAATAAGAACACCATTTGATTTGGGAAAGGGACAAAATTATCACCCCGTTTTATTGGGCCATTCGAAGTCTTGGAAAAAGTTGGACCTGTCGCCTACCGTCTTGCACTGCCACCCCACTTGCACAAAATTCATAATGCATTTCATGTATCTACCTTACGACACTATATTGCTGACAAATCTCATAATCTTCAATGGAAGAAATTGCAGGTATCGAACGAGGGAACCATTACGGTCGAACCATTACGTATACTAGAACGTAGGATTCGACAACTCAGGAACCGACTGATTGACCAGGTTAAAGCCCAGTGGAACAAATATAGTCCAGGATCGACAACTTGGGAAGATGCTGAGGCCATATGCCAAAAATACCCCAACTTATGCTAAATTTTGAGAAACTGGAAACCTTATATGTATATGACTACTCTATTTTGATACTTGAGACCCTATTTTGAAATATCACGTAAAGATGAATTTTACTTCGCTGGTACATGGATACCCATAAAGATATGATGTTACTTAACTCTATTGATACAGGATATATGCTATTTGCTTAACTTTACTAGTGCATGGATACCCATATGAAATATGTCATTTAAATTAACATTGCGGGAATATGAGATCTAGATCGTAGATTATGTTATAAATAAAGCTATCTATCAATTCGTTTCATTTTTGCATCTCAATATGATTGAAGGAATAAAAATAGAAGAGTAACTACATTTTAAATATGAAAGCTAAACATATTAGTATATAGACTGAAAATGGCTAAATACATTGTATCATAGATGGCAACATGTATGAACTATACAGAAGCTGCTATCTAGCAAGAAATTGTATTGAATATATGGATGCATATGTTGTAATGTGTGTACGAGTGTTTACATTGCAGATTGTGTACAAGTATTTACCTTACAGAACACATCGTTACCAAATCAATCACGTGATGGCAGAATTCCAAGAACAATTAAGACTCCATGAGATTCCATGATAGGGTGTTGACCCTGGTCCTACCAGGAGGGGTGGAGGTGTTGCCCACCGTTTATCCTCCAAAACCTGAAGTCATGGGAGGATTGTGCGAGTCACGCTCCCCTAGACGTGTGATGATGACTGCCGGATGCCTACTAGTAATTCAGGTCAACGTAATCCACATTGACACCCTTAAGGTCTATGAATGGTTGGATCAGTAAAAATGATGCCATGGCATATTCCTATAGAAGACGAAAAGGATGGGAGTGGAAGAGATTAGGAAGGATAGGATGATTCTAAAATAGCTTGGAGACTCGGTTGAGATGGAAAGTAACAATTAAATTACAAATACATACATATTCAAACAAAATTCAATCTTAAAGTACAAACCTTACACCATCACCCTAATCTCTAAACGCAATTACTGATATGATTATATAAAACCCTAACTTCAGGACGAAGTTTTCGAAAGGGAGGAAGTATGTAATGACTCATTCCAAGTTATAAGAAAAATAATATTAGCGTGTATACGACGTATGCATATGATAGCTACACATGCATATATCGCATACGCCGCACTAGTATACATACCTGCTAGTATTGAGAATATCTAAGTTAGGGTAACGAATTGAATATCACAATGCATTTTATCTTGCCGAGATATAATGAAATATCAAGCTAGATACTTAACACATATACCGCTCTTATATGCATATGCATAGTAGAGCATTAATCAAGAAAAACAAAATATAATTCAGTACAAATTATATGTGAGTGGACAAATAAAATAATAATACAATTTGATTAAAATTATAAAGTTAATTTAATTAAGTTACAAACAAAAATAATAAAATTAATTTTAAAATAATTAATCAAAATCAATATCTACATAAATGACTATAATATCTCCATAAATGACTTAGTCAATATCTACAAAAATGACTATAATATCTACATAAATGAGAGGAGGAGAATGAAAGTTATAAAAGGGGAGGAGTGTGAAGGAGAGGAGGAGGCTTTTCTTTCCTAATTTTGCACTATTGTCTAAGGAAATAGTGAGGGGTATGAATTGTTCTGAAGGGAAGACTCACCCGATAGGTAGGGAACTGTTATGAAGCAGTATTGATGCAAGGAGGTCACCCGATAGCTTTTGAGAGCCGGAAGCTCCTTCCACATGAGCGGTTATATGCCATATATGACAAGGATATGTTGGCCATCATGCATGCCTTGGCCAAATTCCGGTAGTACTTGGTGGGTAACAGGTTCAAGTTGAGGACTGACCACAACAGCCTCAGGTTCTTTTTAGAGCAGAAGCAGCTACAGGAGAGGCAGCAGAAGTGGGTCAGCAAGATCTAGGCCTACGACTTTGACATAGAGTATGTCAAAGGGAAGAACAACGTGGTGGCTGATGCACTTTCACGGAGACCAGCCGCGTTGTCCTTGATGAGTCTGGACGCAGATTGGAGGGATCGACTTTTGGTGGAGTACTCCAAGGACAGGTTTGCTTGTGAGGTTCTGGATGGACAGGTGATGGATGATCGATACAGGGTGATGGATGAGATCATCTACTACAGGGACAGGATCTTCTTGACTGAGAGCTCTCAGCTCAAGAAGAAGATACTACAGGATTCTCGTGATTCACCATTGGTTGGTCACCAGGGGTTTACCAAAACCTACAAGGCCATCAGAGAGAGGTTCTCATGGAAGGGCCTCAAGGAGGACGTACTCCAGCATGTCAGGGAGTGCGAAGTTTGCCAGCGCAACAAGGGGGAGATGAACCATCCAACAAGGTTGTTGCAGGCTCTTCCCATTCCAGAGGGGAAATGGAGAGTATTTCGATGGATTTCATCACAGGGTTGCCCGCGGTGCAGGGCAAGGACTGTATATTTGTTGTCGTTGATCGACTGACAAAATATGCACACTTTTTCGCCATATCCGCACACTACACAGCGGCACAGGTGGCAGAGTTGTTCTTCCGGGACATCTTCAGGTTACATGGTCTTCCCAAGACCATTGTCAGTGACAGGGACAACCGCTTCATGGGCGGATTTTGGTAGGAGCTTTTTCAGTTGGTGGGGACAGAATTGACACCGAGTACCAACTACCACCCACAGACAGATGGGCAGACGGAGATAGTTAACAAGTGGCTGGAAGGCTACTTGCGTAACTATGTCAGTGAGCAGCAGAGAGCGTGGCTGAAGTGGCTACACCTAGGAGAATACTGCTACAACACCACACATCACATGTCTATTGGTATGTCTCCGTTTTATGCATTGTATGGTTATCATGCTTTATCTTTCGTTGATGTGATGTTTGGTGCCAGCAAGGCTCCGAGAGCCAAGGATTGGATCCAAGAGAGTCAGGACATTCTCCGAGCTCTCAAGGATAACCTGGCTACAACGCAGAATCAGCAGAAGTTGTATGCCGACAAGGGTCGGGTGGAGAGACAGTTTGAGGTAGGGGACTTGGTCTACCTATGCCTGCAGCCATACCGACAGTCAACTCTGAAGCAGAAAGGAGCTGAAAAGCTCAAGCCCCGCTTTTATGGACCATACAGGGTGATACATAGGGTTGGACAGGTTGCCTATGAGTTGGAGCTGCCCCAAGGCAGCAAGATTCATAACATTTTTCATGCATCATGCCTGAAGAAGCCTTTGGGACAGCAGGTGACAGTGACGAAGGAGCTCCCGCCTACAGATGATGAGGGGCATTTGGTGCTACAGCCGGAGGCCATCATTGATGTCAGAGAGAGGCAGCTGCGGAGTAGGACAGTCTGGGAATTCTTGGTGAGGTGGAAGAATTTGCCGGATGAGGATGCCACTTGGGAGAGTGAGAAGATCTTGCAGCATCCATCACTACAATTGCTTGGGGTCAAGCAACATTTTGCCGGGGGAGACTGTAATATTCCCAATTAGCGATAGCTAATTGGAAATATTAACTTTGATCAATTTTTCCTTCTTTAGTTAGAAACAGTGTTACACGGGATCTCGCCCCCCCACCTAGGGGTCTAGATTCCTCGCCCCCTCGCGCTCTGGGGTCTTGGGGACTTCTAGGGGACGTTTCCCTCACGCCCCCTCACGCCCCCGCACACCCCCTTTCATGCCCCCTCACGCCCCCTCACACCCCCCTTCACGCCCCCTCACGTCCCCTCACCACCCCTTTTAGTTTATGGTTTCCTGTTAAAAGTTGATGTGCCACTTAGCATATTTGAGAATCCAAGTGATTCTGATTCAGATGGTGACATGGTTGATCCTGATATATTCGTGCAGAAGTTGGATGCAGAGACTAGTGGGGCATTAACTTGAGCATTTATACTCATTTATCATTATGATGATATCATTTGATATTCATATGTTATGTTTTATGTTTTATGTTTCAGACATAACTTATTTGCGTTTAAGTTTTATGTTTCAGACTTGAGTTGTAAACTTCATTTTAAACTCTATTTTGAATCTTGATATAATATGTCATATGATATCTTAAACTTTATTTTCATTGTACATTGTTAGTAGTTACATTAATGATTATATAGTTAGAAACTTACAAACTTACATGCATGATTGTATGATGTATGTTTTAACTTTTAACTTTTAAATTTGTTTCAATTATATGATTCATCATTCATCGATTTGTAATTTTATCATTTATGATTTATCTTTCATGATGCAAGTGTATGATCACTGTATATACATTCCTTGCAAAAATATAGTTACATTATAAATATTAAATTTTATAATTTTTATGACCCCGACGTCCCCCCACGTTTCCTGAAAATTGGTAGGGAGCTTTTGCATAGGCCGCTCTCGCGCTCCCTCGCCCCCTTGCTCCCACCTCCAAGGGACTTGGTGGAACATTGGTTAGAAATATAAATAAAGTGAGTGAGAGGAGGACATAACTCACTAAAATAAAGTGCACTCCCTAGTAGACTCAACGTTGTGACTTAAGTGGGCCAAGGGGGGGGCCAAGAGACCACCTAGAGGGGGACTCACTTAGACCACATGGGCCATGACAGCGCAGTTTAGTTGGCAACGTGGGCCAAATGGAAGCTACGTAGGAGATGGTGGGGCCTAGGATTGAGAGGGGCCCATTGTTATAAAAAGGAGGAGAGCCTCCTCATTTCCTCATTCGAGTTTATGCATATTGAGCTGGTCACTACGACTTTGAGCACGCTGGTTGTTTAGCTTGTCTGCAGCACTGTTTAGTGCATTGAGTGTCTCCGTTCGGAGATCTCACCCTCAGCCCCGGGAGACTTCGAGTGCTTGCTCGGGTGAGGCATTCCCATCAGTATTTTGCAGGAGGATTGAGTTGTAGCATTTGTGGAGGATCATTGCATCTATTGACTACGCAGTCTTGAGAGGGAGGACGCAGTCCATATTGAGGGAGCTCCGGTGTGGCATTCTTTTGGAGGATTTTGGTCAGGAGATTGAGCAGGGGGACAGCCCTTGCCTATTGGAGACTTTTGGTT
This sequence comes from Pinus albicaulis, assembly GCA_034641835.2. Lineage (NCBI taxonomy): Eukaryota > Viridiplantae > Streptophyta > Pinopsida > Pinales > Pinaceae > Pinus > Pinus albicaulis. The sequence goes on along the minus strand of CM076584.1, from coordinate 1,051,110,019 downwards.
GAGCGGGAGGTCATATTTTGGAGGATTCCATTCAGTCTCAGCGTGGCCCTTGGGAAGATAGCGTAGATCCTCAAGGGAGGTATTTTCAGAGGTTGTCCATTCCAGAAACGCTCTCTGGGCTTTTCTGGGTTTTGTGAGTAGAGGTTGATTCTAGAGTTTCAGCTTATTCCGGGTAGGGGAGCAGCCCCAAATACTCATCTTGTTCAAGCAGTAGCAGCTACACGACAGTTTTCCAGCAGCTTGGACACAAATCAGAGAGAAGCCATTCTATCGATATTCTAAGAGTATTCCTACACTTGCCTAGTGCAAGTTGAGGTGCCATCACTCTGATCACCTCTTGTACTCATTTCTATTTCTCAGTATAATAAAATGGCTCAGTATTCTCTCTATTTTATGTGTATCTGTTGCATATACTGTTTCTAGCATTTCATGTACTATTGTATGATCCGCATCACTGCTTATTTTCCCTTTGAGACATTCCCGTTGCTATACCATCTATTGTGTTTTGGCTATACTCTATAGATGAAGTCTGGTGAAGGCCAGGTAGCCTTCAGATCTCATCCTCTTTTCAGAGGTGAAATATTTGGTAAACGCCCCTCCAATCCATCTCTGGTTTAGAGTTGACCGTGTTTGAGAGATATCCCTGAAAGGGGATATTACACAAAGGAATCTTCATTGGCTATAGTCTCTCCTCAAACGCATATAGAATCTACATCAAAAAAGGAATACATATTGAAGTAAGCAGGGATGTCATATTTGATGAAAATCAAGCCTACAAAAGATCCAAGGACGTTCCTATTGATTCTAATGATGAAGGTATACCTATATTCGAAGAAAATGAAGTACACCACAACAATCCTACTACTATTCAAGAAGAAGAAGAAGGACCAAGTGAGCCTATTCAACCTGAGGTCATACCAACCACTAGGAAAAGGCAAAATTGGTTAAAAGCAACCCTCGAAGATGTTGAAGGACATGAAGCTGCAAAAGGAACCTTCAGACAAAGCAAAAGGCCAAAGAGATACTCTAGATATGTTGCATATATAACTAAACTAATTGAACCTGAATCATCTACATTCAAAGAAGCTGCACAACAAAAAGCTTGGAAGAAGGCAATTTAGGAAGAATATCAATCCATCATGAAGAATGGAGTTTGGGAAATCGTTCCTAGATCAAACCCTTTCTGGGTTTTTCTAGGTTTTTGGTGGAAAGCCCAAGATTAATTTGGTATAATTTTCTGGCACTTTTGGAGGTTCAAACAGGAGGTTTCTTTCAGCAACAGTGTAGAAATTCTAGGGCCAATGCAGTACACTGAAGAGGAATGGTCTCCTTCGCAACCGGGCAACATTTTCCCACCTAGGATTGTCTAGCTTGCCTTGGAAAGCCCAGTGGCACTCTTTTCATTTACTGTACTCCTCTCTGTGTTGAATAAAATGGCTGAATTTTGGCACAGTTCCGGTGTAAATCGTTCCTAGACCTAGTGACAAATCCAACACCAAAAGGTAAAAAACATTTCCAGTATGTTTTCTACGTTCTAATCTCGTTTGCCTTCACTTTATACTACAAGCTCTACAACATCTTGAGCTTAGTTAACCATAGGATTTCCACCTCGGCTAGAGTTCATCTGGTCGGAATGGAGAAAGAAAAGGCTACTGAAGTGACAGTGGGTAGCTTTCCTAAGCTTCCCTTGGGGTCTCACAACTTGTGCATAAGGAATTTTACACCAAATGAGAACCTATGAGGTAACACTATCCATACATGTGTATATATCTCACATTTACAAGTGCTGATCATACAACTATACATAAACTATAATACCCAAGCTTGTTGCACACTGTATCTAACATTTATATAGCTAGCCTGGAAGGATGATCTGAAGAATTTAAAGTTTATACATCAAATTTCTTTCATGTCAGTGTGTTTTTCTACTTCCATTTTTCATGTTTTCTTTTAAAAGAACGGTAACATCTTGTTTATTTATACAATACACAAAATTTTGGCAAACCAAAATGGAAAAGGAAAAGGGAAAGCAAGTTGTGAAGATAGATATGGAAACCTCGATCACAATAATTCCTGGAAACCCAGGTTTGCAGTACCCTCCTAGGTTGAGCTCCTTGCCCCATTCCAGTATGGATTTTCTCTTTTGCAATGATTTTATATGGTGGAACCTGCCAACCCCAAAATTTTAAGTTACCACATTGTAGAAACTTGAGAGTAATGCATTTCAAAATAAATGTTAAAAGGTGAGCATGATGGTCATAATACCATATCAGTACTCTTTTAATATGTAAGAGCTTGCAAACACTAGACATTGATCCATCATCCTGATCAGAGGAATATTTGATGTTTTTGTTACTTGTCCTTAGAGCTATTTCCTGAATACTCATTAAAATGACAATTCGAAGTATTAGAACCAGCGAATCATTATATCCATCAATGTTTGCATGTTTAATTTTCACTCTTATTTCACTAGCAGAAAACTATCAAAAAAGAAACACTAATCATAAAACATATAAGAAAGTGGCCACCATGTATGACAGTCCGAATTCTATATTTTAGAAAAGAAGACTATCTTCACAAAAGAATCCCAAAAAGGAGAGTAGAAGAAATGAAAATTAATTTCAAAGTGAACCATAAAACTTGGCATAGATCATAAAAAGCACATATCAGTTAAGTCAGAGGAAGCCCAACATAACAAAAAGATGTTAAGTGTATAATCCTGAGCATAGTCTTCTTTTATCAGTATAAGGAGTTGTCTTAATCCATAAAACATGTTAAAATCCTCAGCATAGTTACCATCTATCAGCATACGGAATTGTTGCAATCCATAAAACATGTTAAACAATCCTGACTATATAAAGCATAAACATGTATGGCTTCAAAAGTAACAAGCATAAAGCTGAGCCAAGACGATCAATATAGAGGCAATTTTCTTGGTATAAAAGTATCATCTGAAAAAGTGGGACTTTATCAGAAAGGGAAATTGAACAGATAGAGGGAAAACATGACGTTTAACGATATAAATTTTCAACAAAATTATTGGAGAATTGGAAGAGAGAAATTCTATAAACATCAACTAATGTATTTCAACAACATTGCACCTAACAAGCAAAAATATGTGTACTTGTAGCCTCAATATCTACATTTAGTGGTTACAATGGGCTGACAAATCCAGTCTATCATAAATTGTATGGCAGGGTACTGTTTCCCCGAGAAATCGTCAAAAGATGGAAAGGTCATGGATATACCATTTCTTGGGCATTTCTCAGTCCAGGGTAGTGTTACCTCAAAATCTACCAGGTTTTGTGAGGGGAGTTCACTAGACAAAAGCTAGACCAGGTGACCACACTATGAGGTGTGACCCACTGTCACCATAGCCACCACCTCCTACTCTTTAGTGGACTTTCACCACAAGGGGGGCTTCCTTACCTCGGTCACCTAATGGATATATCAAGTCTAAGGCTTGGAGGTGACCAGTATAGGCCTAGGATAGGCACTCAACTTAAGGACGGCTTAAACTAGCTTAGACAAGGCAAAGCGTACCCTCCAAAAAGGCCTATCTAGGGCACAAATGACCTAGGGTTTGTGAATAGGCAAGGTTAACAGGCATACCAAGGTACACAAGGGCAATAAAAGGTTTGAATAGATGAATATGATCAATTTTAGGGACGACAAGCCTTGACCAGCCCCAAGTTGAAACTTGGGGCTAAAATCAAAATTTGCCTAGCGCTTCTAATGTCAGTCCTAAAATGGAATAATTAGCCATGCGAAAAGGATGATTTTGAAGCAATGTGTCACCGACCACGTGTAAAACCCTTCCACAAGCCAATGCATGCACGCTAGTTGAATTTTAGCAGTGCAAAGGCAATGCTTACGCAGTGCAGAGCAGCAGCAACGTAGAGAAACCAGAGCAACAACGCAGATTAGCAGTAGAGGGTGTTTCAGATCGAGATGCAACCAGACTGACTTGTCTATCAAGATTTTGGGTGATGTCCTTCAGTTGCTTAACTCTCAACAACTGAGTTGCAGTGCAGTAGTTAGCGGTGGCAGATGACGCAGTGACTATGGCAGAGTCATGGGCAGCAGTACAGAAGGCAGCACTACAGAAGATGAGGGGCAGCAGGCCAAGCATCAGCAGCGCAGGGGACCGATGTCGTGGATCAGGGTGATGGTTCAAGTTGAAGTGTTGCTAGAACACATTCCTCGCTAAGAGGGAGTGTTGATTTTTGGGTAGCATCGGATGTGCTCTAGCTACGAAACTTTGTGGAGAGGCTAGAACACATGAGATCTCCAAGACCCATAAATCGTTTGGAGAAATTCCACCCAGAACTTAAGTTATTCAAATAATTGATTGTTTTAATCAATGTTTTGAAAATCGCAATCGGGATTAAATCGGCGAGGGGAAAAAAATCAGAAAAAATCGAGAAAGAATCGATAAAAATCAGGAAAAAATCGGCACATACAAAAATATTCATTTTTTTTCAATTTTTTTAATATCTAAAGCGTCCACAGCATAAACTAAATGCATTGACACATAAATATGAAAAAAAAACTAATATATAAGATGTGTAATACCATGTCTAGTGCTACATCACACATAAAACTGAATCATGTCCTGAATACTAAGTCCTGAGTCTCAAGAGTCAACTCAGCCTCAAAATATCAACAAAAAATATAATAATGTATCTCATATCATGAGTCAATGCCATATACAAAGGAATGTCAACGCACCATATAACCTATGGTCCTATACTACTGATTTCCTCTGCCCCTCTTGCGAGAAAATACAGTAGCTTTGCCTTTCCCTCTAGATGAAGAAGCTGGCGGGAATGGCAATGGACTCTGTTGTGCTCTAGAAGTAGAAACTGAAGCACCAGAAGAGGAACTTGAAGCACTAGGAGCTAAAGGAGGCAGACCACGTCCTCTACCGGTAGCAGTGGTAGGTGGTGTCACCTCCTCCTCCTACTCCTCCTGCTCCTCCTGTTGTTGCTCCTCCTCCCCGTCCTCCTCCCCCTCCACTACATCCTGCTCTATCTAATCAGGGGCTGACTCCATGACAGGCCTCTCAGCCTCAACCCTCCATTCAGCGGTGGTGTCAATCGCATCTAAAGAGATGGCCCCCATATCAGGTGTCTTCTCAAGTTGTCTCACCCACTATCTAAGATTGTAGTAGATGTAAACCATGTCATTGAGGCGCTGGGCCTCCAACCTGTACAAGGGTCATAAATTAATAAATTAAATATTTTAAAAAATATATATTTAATGAATTCAAAAAATCAGTTGGAATATTTTAAGTTTTTTACCTGTTGCGCCTTTTGGTGTGTATTTTTTCAAATACACTCCAGTTGCGCTCGCATCCTGAAGAGCTACATGTTTGGCTGAGTATTCTGGCAAGTTTTTGGAGTTTTGGTAATCTGCCACTGTAGCTCCTCCACCATGCATCTACAAGTTACAAGTTACAACAAATAAGATAAACTTATAAAGTTACAAAAATAAGAAAAATTTTAAAATAATGAAAATCTTAACTGGCATTTCAGTAGTCCTATCCTAGACAGCCATGTCGAAGCTCAAGATGCCACCTGCCATTCTGTATACCTCCATTTCTTTGGATATCTCTACACGTTCTAATGGAGTTGGCACCATCTTCTGAACACAAGTGAAAAAGCCATCCATAACCTTAGCATCAAATAGGAAACTACATGAGTAAGCAAATTCGGGGTTCAGGAAGATCCCTGCAGCATGAATGGGACGATGGAGTGTGTTGTTCCATCGGTCATCAATCACTTCCCATAAAAGAAGTTGTTTCTGAAACCCCTCATCACCCTTATCATCATAGTAGCTGCGAACAGCGTCTTTGGCCCTATCCATGGCCTCATACAAGTAGCCCATTGCGGGCTTCTCTCCATCCACCAATCTAAGAACCTTTACCAAAGGTTCAGTAACGTTGCACACCTCTTGCACTCCCGCCCAGAAACTTTCTTGATATGACACCAACCTACAGATGGCCTCTCCCTCTGGTTTGCAGCTGATAGTCAAAGCACGCCACTCCTCTGAAAGAAACATTCTCTTCAAATCCCACTTAGAATTCAAGAGGGATTGAAGAGATATGAAACTAGTGGCAAATCGTGTAATAGCAGGCCGCACCAACTCCTTCTTGTTGGTGAATGTTCTCATCAAATGAAGCACAGATGCATGATTATATATAAATTTTGTAATGCTCTTTGATGATTCTACAATATCTTTGACAAAATCAATCTTTCTGATGTCCTCCAACATCAAATCAAGGCAATGTGCAGCACAAGGTGTCCAAAATATGCTCGGATACCTCTCCATAAGCATCTTGCCAGCAGAAACATAGTTTGCAACGTTGTCCGTTATGATTTGGACAACATTTTGGGGCCCAACCTCTAGAATGAACACATCCAATAAATCACATAATAATCTTGCATCTTTGACATGTGCAGATGCATCAACAGATTTCATAAACATTGTCCCCTTGGGACAACTGACCAAGAAGTTAATAAGGGTCCTACCCCTTTGATTAGTCCAACCATCTGACATCACAGTGCATCCTGTGACTTCCCATGATGCCCTTAACTCCTCCAATCTCTTGGTGCAGTCAACTTTCTCATTTTGCAGAATGCACCCTCTAAAGTCATCATATGAAGGGGCTTTGTATCCTGGGCCAACAACAGCGATAGCATCAATCGTAGCTTGATAAAATGGATTGTTCCTGGCAACAGTGAAAGGAATATCACTCCAAAGAAACAGTTTGCCCAACAACCTGTCAGCTTCTTCCTTCTCCTTTTTTTTAATAAGGGAGGAGATAGATGGTTGTGCCCTGAGAGTGGTTTTAGGAACAAAAAATGAGGAGGCAGCTACGGGGTTGCCTGTAGAAGATGCTGATGCTGAAGAAGCACTACCACTCTCACGGTCAACTCTAAACCCTGATATTTGACTCTTCAGAGCTGCCTTGCTGAGTTTAGTTGTTTCTATTTCTTCCAATGAGTTGATGGCTCTTCTGATTATTTCTGGACTGGTATTTGTGCAAGGGCCTACTTCATGTCCAGGAATTTGTGCCAGGTGGTATTTCAACCTGTATACCCCCCTGTCATGTGGTGACCACATAACTTGCAAGTCAAGTTTGATCGGTCAAACCCTTGATCAGGTTCACCAAATTCCCATAAAGGATCCAATTTCCTTGGCATGTTTGCAAATTTGTTGAACTCTTGACTCTTGAGTTTTACTGTAAGATGAACTTTGAACTTTGAACGTTGAAATTTGAACCTAGGGCACAAGAAAAATTGCAAGTTAAAAAATAAAATAAAAAAATTACAATTTTACATACAACATTTTGATTTTTTTTCACAAAAAAAAAACCCTCAACTCAATGCAAAAATAATGGGAAAAAATACATGCTGAAACACAAGCAAAAAGAATGGAAAGAAACTAAGAGCACAAGAAGAAATATAAAAAATAAATAAAAAATTAACAAACAATTTTTTGCATTTTTGACCAAAATAAACCCTCTCCTCTCAATAAAAAAAAAAAAAAAAAAAAACACAACCAAATGCAATCACAAATGATGAAAAATACATGGGTGATAGAAACCCATGGAAAAACAAGAAAAAAACAAAAAAAAAGGGTCAAATTTGATGCCCATACCTGGAAAAAACGTTTTGCTGGAGACACTTGGTCCAAATTCGATTTTTGTTCGCTTGGCTTGTTAAAATCCTTCACTTTTTTCCACTCTTGCCCTTGTAGATCACTTATCTTCCTCCTTAGCTCTCCTCCTTCACTCCTTAGCTCTCCTTAGCAAATCTGTCAATGCAAAAATGAGAAAAAAAAACATGAAAATCGCATATAAAAGTCATTGTTTTGGAAGCCCACAATTTTTATCGTACGGATCGCGATTTTTTCATGATTGGCGATTTTTTCAAAAAATCGTGCAAAACATCGCCGATTTAATCTTTTTCTTGAAAAAATCGCGATTTTATTGCGATGTTCAAACCACTAGTTTTAATGGAGACCCTAAGTATAACTTAGGGAAATTAAATAATTAAAGTGGATTAATTTAGACATGTGGGTGAGAATGTTCTAAGTGACGAGGATCAAGTATTTTCTAATCTTAGCTGTCGATTAGAGATTAGATCACGGTCGTTGAATGTTTAACAAGAAAAGTATTGAAGGAAGGCTTGGGGTCAGTTGGAGAACACACACAGAGCAGTAGCACTTGAGCTAAGTCGAAGTTCTAGGGCGCGGCTTGCTGAGAATTTTCGAGTGAGCTTGCGATGCAGTAAGGGGCAAATCGGCAAAGGGATTTCAGATCCGAGGCCGAGAATACATTGGCAGAGAGGCAGATCCGTACCACAGAGCAATGCAGGCCCGGGAGGAGTGACGCAGAGGCAGCATTGGCCCAGAAGGGGTGATGCAAAGGCAGCATAACTCCAGCGGGGGTGATGCAGAACCAGAAGGGCTCACGCAGAGGGACACAGAGCTGGAAGAGGCTGACACAGTCACGCAAAGAGTTGTGTTGGGGTTTCACTGGGCTAGATAGGGCTCGTATTCAGCAGATCCAGATGGGGTGATGCAGCCACACTGAAGCATAATGCAGTGACTGCATAGGCACCTGTGGGGATCTTCATCCTCACTTGAATCAGCCATATTATCTGTCTCCGGAGATAGAGGTACATCTGCCAGGATTTTCTCTATTGGGTAAACCACTACTGGTACCCTAGTTTGTATTCAGAATTTTGCATAGTAATAAAAACCCTCAAGGGTTGTTGCACCGGTTTTCCCGCATTAAGTTTTTCCAGGGACATTTTTCCAAAAAATCTTGTGTGTCCTTTGTCGAATGTGCCTAATTCTTCTGTACTTGAACTATATGTATGTGTAGGCTACAATGTGTTTACTTCAATGTTTTTTGAATATTTCTGAAAAATAACTTGTTAAATTAATAACACAAGTAGAAGTAAACCAGATTTCTGTAGTAGGATTTCTATATTAAGGATTTATAAATTTTCACAGTGTATCAGAGCTATTGCAAATCAAGGAGAGTTGAAGCCATCAGCGAAGTGACAAAGTTTTTGCTCCAGGAAGAAGGTTGTCCTGAATGACAACGAAGATTCGGAAGAGGCAGCATACCAGAGGGACAGTGCAGATCCGGAAGAGGCAGCATACCAGAGGGATAGCATAGGCCCTAGAGAAGTGACGCAGAACCAACCTAGCTGATGCAGAGGCTCACGCAGTCTGAGAAGGGTGACGCAGAGCCTTTCTAGCTCACGCAGAGGCTCACGTGGGCCCTGGAGGGTGACACAGTCCAAGAGGAGGTGACATTTAGCTAGTTGTCGTGACTGGAAGTGCAGTTTGGTTCTTCAGAAGCTGCTGGTGGGGAATTGTTTCTGTCGGTGCAGAACGGTGTCTAGTAGGGTTGACAAAGTAAGGGGAAGCAGTTCCTCAGCAGACTTTCTAGCCAAGAAGTTTGAGATCTGATCAGCGGAGTGATTGGAGAGAGTTGATACGACAGAATTCGTGGACGATTTCCATGAGGGAAATCACTTGTCAGAGGGAGTGTTTTCTCTAGAGGGTTTCTAGCGCCAAGAAGCTCAGATCCGAGTCTTTTGTTGAGGGTAGCAGCTACAAAAAGGGGAGAAGAGTATCTGTTTCAACAGTTTTTGAGCAGAGATGGCCTCTCATAGATTGAGGGATCAGTGTAGGAATTTACAGGGTAAGTTCCGTAGATCAAGAACCAAAGGTCATCGTTCACAAACAGATCACAAATCAGTACACCAGTATAATCACGTGGTTAAAACCCTCAAAGAGGGAAACAGTCCACGTTCTGAGCTAACGCTGCCACTTCAGGGAATTTATTAATATAAAAGAAAAGTTACATATGTTTCTCTCATAAACGGTTAACCTACAAATGACCCTCCATGCTCTTTAAATAGAGTTCATGGACCAATCGGGTGTTAAGCCACGGATCAAGTGTCGTTAATACCGAGGAGAGAGATAACCGTCGGATCACTACAAATCGTGACCGTCGGATTATAAGTTACAAATGTACATGGTAAAGAAACACACTTTACCTAACTCTACACTAGACTAAGTTATTCTTAAATATTTCCTATGTGTTGGAATATCCTAACATCCCCCTTTAAGAACAACTTGGGATAGGATTGAAGGATTTACAAAGGTGACACAAAAGGAGCCTATTTCCTATGTGTCGAAATATCCTAACATCCCCCCTTAAGAACAAATTGGGATAGGATTGAAGGATTTACAAAAGTGACACAATAGGAGAAGGAAGGAGGCATTAGAGTCTATCCCCCCTTAATGACAACTTTCTTGAACTCCAAGCATGGATCGAAGTTTGGTAAAATTCGCTTCTGTGAGAGCCTTCGTAAAGATATCGGCTACTTGATCATTGGTCGGACAATACTACACTTCAAGAACACGATCATGAATGAGCTTTCTGATGAAGTGTATGTGGAGTTCAATGTGTTTCATACGCTGATGCTGAACTGGATCTTTACATAGCTGAATGGCACTCTGATTATCACACCAAAGTGTAGTTGGATGCTGCTGATGAAGAACAAATTCAGACAGGATCTGACGAAGCCACATGGCTTCCTTGTTGGCTTCAATTGCACCACGATACTCTGCTGCTGTTGAAGAAAGGGAGATGGCACTTTGTTTCTTACAAGACCAAGTAATAGGTCCTGAACCAAGAGTGAATACATATCCTGCAGTGGACTTCCGATCATCAGGGTCACCAACCCAATCAGAATCAGTGAAACCAATCAACAAGGGAGATGCTCCTGCACTGTAATGAATCCCGAACTGAACTGTACCTCGAATATATCGAAGTATTCTTTTAGCTACTTTCCAGTGACTTTCATGAGGTTGGTGCATAAACCGAGCGACAAGACCAACGGCAAAGGAAAGGTCAGGACGGGTATGGGTTAGATACAAAAGTTTACCAACAAGTTGACGATATAAGGTAGCATCAACTTCAGGGGTAGTACAAGTGACTGAAAGCTTGACTCCAGACTGAAAGGGAGAAGGGGTTGGCTTACAATCTTCCATGTGAAAGTGGTGTAGAAGATCACAGGCATACTTGGACTGAGAGAGGGTAATGCCTTCCTTGGATTGCAAGACTTGAAGACCAAGGAAATAATGCAAATGTCCTAAGTCTGTCATTTCAAACTTCTTTTTGAGGCTAGACTTCACATGGTTTATATGGTTTGGATCACTACCAGTAAGGATAAGATCATCAACATAAAGAACAAGGATGGTGAAGGAGTTACCCACCTTCTTGGTGTAGACAGTGTTGTCAGAATGACACCTAGAAAAGCCATTATTTAAGAGAAATCTATCCATTTTGGCATACCAAGCCCGAGGAGCTTGTTTGAGACCATAAAGTGACTTCCTAAGGCGACAAACAAGGCTAGAGTCTTTGTGGATAAAGCCAGGGGGTTGTTCCATGTAGATTTCTTCATGCAAGTCTCCATGTAAGAAGGCGGATTTAACATCCATCTGATGAACTTCCCATTTAAAGGAGGCAGCAAGGGAAAGAACAAGGCGGATAGAATTCGTTTTGGCAACAGGGGAGAAGGTTTCAGTATAGTCAATGCCTTCAACTTGTGAAAAACCTTTAGCGACAAGATGAGCTTTATGTCTATCCACTTTTCCATCTGGTCCAAACTTTGTTTTGTAAACCCATCTACATCTGACAAGTTTTCTTCCTTTTGGAAGAGGAACAAGATCCCAAGTATTGTTTGCCAATAAGGAACGATACTCTTCATTCATAGCTTCATCCCAATCTGGATGACCGGAGGCCTCTTCAAAGGTTTCTGGATCAAGTTTTTCTGGAACTTGAGCCAATAAGGAAGAGGCTCTTTCGAACTGAGAACGTGTACGTCGTCGATCGGCAAGGTCACCTGCAAGAGAACCTGCTAGGCCAAAATAGGCTCATGACGATATATTTTCATCAAACTTTACATCTCTTCTAATGATTATATTTTTGGATTTGGGTTGAAGAAGTCTATATCCTTTGACATCTTCAGAATATCCAACAAAAATACATTTTTCACTCTTAGGTTCTAAGGCTTTATGTTTCGCATCTGGAATATGGGCCCAAGCATCACTTCAAAAAACACGAAAGTGACTTACATCTGGTTTGATTGAGCTCCAAGCTTCTTCTGGAGTTATATTCTTTAAAACCTTAGTAGGAGTGTGATTTACTATGTAATTTGCACAGTTAATGGCTTCTGCCCAAAAATTGAGACCAAGTCCTTTAGATTGAAGCATACAATTAGCCATTTCTTTTAAGGTGCAATTCTTCCTTTCAGCTACACTATTTTGTTGTGGAGTATATGGAACAGTATGTTGCAATTGAATGCCATGCTCAGTGTAGAAGTTGATAAATTTGTTGTTAACATATTCTCCTCCATTGTCTGATCTTAACTTAAGAATTTGATGTCCAGATTGTTTCTCAACAAAGGCCTTAAAGGCCAAGAACATGTTAAAAATTTCACTCTTGAGTTTTAAGAAATATACCCAAGTGCGTCTGGAAAAATCATCAATGAAAGTTAAGAAGTACTTGCAACCAGAGAAAGAAACAACAGGAAGTGGACCACATAAATCACTGTGCACAAGCTACAAAGGGGCTGAAGCGTGCCAAGAGGCACGTTTGTCAAAACTATCCCGATGATGTTTTCCGAGTACACATCCGGAGCAAACACCATCTCGGCAAGATACCATAGGAAGGCCCGTCACCATATTTTCCTTACATAGAGTTTGAAGAGAGCGATAGTTTAAGTGACTAAATCGCTCATGCCAAAGTTTGCTCACATCATCATTATGAGCAACAAAAACGGAGGGAAGAGAGGATGACCCAAAGTTGTCAAACTTATACAACCTTGTGGAATCATCGGCAATGCCAGTAGATAAATTATGTTTAGGATATTTGAGGTCCTTGATTACAACATCATGAGGTGAGAATTCTACTATTTTCCCTTCACATGAATGAGTTATTTGATAAACAGATAGAAGGTTGCATGACAAGGTAGGAACACATAGTACATCATTAAACTGACCATTATCTAGATGAATGGTTCCAGATCCTACAACACTAAGAGATCTATCATCACCAACATAAATATGTTTGGTGTTACAATCATTTAAAGAAGAAAACATGGATTTATTTTTAGCCATGTGGTAAGAAGCTCTAGAATCAATGAGCCACTCATGAAAAGGAGAAGAAGAAGATACATTTAATGCATAACCAGATCTTGACGCTTGACAACCACAAGCAGAAAGTGCCATGCCTAAAGATGAAGGTGAAGAGTGCTCCAAATTGATGCTGTGCTTCTTCATTGTTGCTTCTAAGGCTTCCATCTTCTTAAAACATTTGGACTCTATATGGCCATCCCGGTTGCAAAAGTTGCAATGTCTCTTTGTCTTCTTCCCTTTGTTTTGATTTGCCTTATTATTTTGGTGATTTGATTTTTTAGTTTGCAGCTGAAATTTCTTAGGGCCCTTGTTTGGTTTAGGACCATATTTTTTAGGATACTGCTTCTTGGGATTCTTTTGATATGGTTGTTGTTGGGCTACTAAGGCTTTCTTAGAAGCGTTTCCAGCAGTGATAAGACCAAGGTGTAAAAGTTTTTCTTGTTCTCTTATCAAAGAATCACAAAAGGCATCAAAAGAGGGATTCTTGTAGGTGGTTCCTAAAGAAATGATGGCTTCTCTAGTGGAATGGAAGGCAGAAACAAATACAGAGTATGCAGGGCCAAGCTTAGTAAGAATGCAATAGATGAGGCTACCATATTCCTTTTTGACCTTACAACCTTCTAAAAGAACTATGAGGGTCTTGAATTTGGACAAAAAATCTTCAATAGAGGAGAAATTATTGGGGTCCAAAGTAAGCAACTCATTTTCAAGCTGATGGGCCCTGATTTGATTTTGAATGCCAAAGACAATATCTAGCTTGTCCAGGGCTTCATGAGGGGTGTCAATGTCAAGGATATGAAATCGAAGATCTTGAGAAATGGACATTCCTATCAACCCTTGTGCTTGATCTTGTTTATTTTCCCATTTAACAGCTTTATCATCATTAGAAGGTTTAGTTTCTTGTCCTGTGGATATTCTATAAAGCCCTTTACTTCTAAGTATATCTACCATGTGAGGTAGCCATTGGAAATAATTGGTGTTGTTAAGAATAACTGGGCATGCACTTTTCATTTTTTTATTATTTTTTTTATAAAAAAACTGAAGCTGAGAAAAGCTGAAACTAACTGCTCCAATGGAAAGATCATGAAAAATTAGGCCGTTTAAAAAAAAATGGCTCGAAAAATGGCTTCCGGATGAAGAAGTTATTCCTTTTGAAAAAACTGAGCTATAGATGCCAAATAGTTACGGGAAAGGGATGAAGTGCGACTTTTTTTTTTAAATTCCGCCCCTTTGAACAAAAACATTTTACAAAAGAAGCTTGAGAAGGAGACTTGAACCCAAGACCTCTATTCTCATAAACTAACCCCTCACCAAGTGAGATAGTATAAGGATCATGTTATTTTAGAAAGGAGGAAGGGGGGATTATTATTATTATTATTATTCAGCGTGTGTGCCTTTTCCTACACAAAAAACACAAAAAACGAGCAAAAAAACGAAATACAAAGCCTTACGGCAGAATGTTAGATTCTCGGTTAGCCTTACCGGCAACTATCACTTTTTTTACTATTTCTGATTTCCCGAGATCGCACAAAGACGCAGGGAAAGAGCATACATAGCAAAAAAATCCCTTTTTCCTGTTTCTGATTTGCCGAGATCGCACGGAGCGCACAACAAAGAGCATACACAGAGAAGAGGGTATAGATTCGTGGCTCAATGTTTAATATGAGAAAAAAACCGAAGAAATAATAGAAGTATTAACAAATATGTTTGCCAAAATAGATGCTTTGCTCCTCAGGATACGAGCGACATAACCGGACAATCGAAAACCTTTCGCATGAACGAAAAGGCGTTCTATCACTATCGCAGGCCTACGAACACAATAAAGCCGGTTCTCCAAGCCCAAAAATGTTCGAGATATAGCAAATCTACAAAACGACGTTCCGCGTACGGTCAAAAGCCGACTTCTGATTTTTTTTGATCAACAATGGACGTGGCCCTCAAAATAGCTCTGATACCATGTAGGAATTTACAGGGTAAGTTCTGTAGATCAAGAACCAAAGGTCACCGCTCATAAACAGATCACAAATCAGTACACCAGTATAATCACGTTGTTAAAACCCTCAAAAAGGGAAACAGTCCACGCCCTGAGCCAACGCGACCACTTCAAGGAATTTATTAATATAAAAGAAAAGTTACATATGTTTCTCTCATAAACGGTTAACCTACAAATGACCCTCCATGCTCTTTAAATAGAGTTCATGGACCAATCGGGTGTTAAGCCATGGATCAAGTGTCGTTAATACCAAGGAGAGAGATAACCGTCGGATCACTACAAATCGTGATCGTCGGATTATAAGTTACAAATGTACATGGTAAAAAAACACACTTTACCTAACTCTACACTAGACTAAGTTATTCTTAACTATTTCCTATGTGTCGAAATATCCTAACAATCAGAACAAGTTAGATGGAGCATCTAACTTCGTCATCTGGAAGGACAAAATCTTATCAGTCCTTGATGAATATCGCATCAAAGATCATGCCGAGAAGGTTAAAGTTGTCCTTGTTGACGTTGATCTGTTAAAGAAGTATGAAGAAAATCAAGGTAGAGCCAAGCGCTTGATTATGGACGGGGTGAAGGATCATGTGTTCCCACACATTGCTGAGAAGAATACGACAAATGAGATGTGGACCGCATTGACCACATTGTATCAAGGTACCTCTATCCAAAGGAAGATGCTTCTGGAGAATCAGCTGCGACTATTTCAGATGCATAAGGGAGAGGAAATTGACCCATTCCTCATTAGATTGAAGGCGATTCGAGATCAGTTGGTTGCTATGGGGGCCACTCCTGATGATGGTCTTATGGTGAGGACTGCCCTGAATGCAGTGTCTGAAGAGTGGGAGACCTTTGTCCAAGGCATCTTGGGTAGAGCGACACTTCCAAATTGGGAAGACATGTGGGCAGCGCTTCACCAATAAGAGATCAGGAGATTGACCAAGATGGACAGCAATAGCGCAGGAGCCAAGATCAAAAGTGAGGAGGAGGAAGATGCAGCTCTCGCATCTAAGGGACAGCAGCAACAGCGAGGGAAGGAGAAGAAAGATATTTCTAAGGTCCGGTGCTTCAGATGTGGTGAATTGGGACATTTCGCCACTACTTGTCCTCGGAAGAAGAAGGGCAAGGAAGATTCGGATACTAAGGCTGCAGCAGCTAAGGGCGATGATGGGAGTGATGATGATGTGGCTATGAGTGCTCATGTGCCTCGAGAGAAGAGGTGGGGCGACATAGATCTATAGTTCTCTTGAACTTCAGATAAAGGGGCGGGATCCTTGAGGTGCCCAAACTCTTGGATCACATACGGGCTACAAGAGCCCTTAATGACAGTAGCAGGATGACTAGAGTCAGCTGGTGCAGAGGATTACGAAGGCACTTTGATAGTGGTAGGACGCTGAAGACTGGAGCAACGCAGAGTAGAGGCAGCAGCAACGTAGACGCAACAGCGCGGAGGTTGATGGGATTTCAGCAGCACAGGGGCAGTGCTTACGTAGTGAAGGGCAATAGTAGCGCAAAGGCACCAAAGGGACAACGCAGATTAGCAGCAGAGGGTGTTTCAGATCGAGATACAGCCAGACTAACTTGTTTGTCAAGATTTTGGGTGATGTCCTTCAGTTGCTTAACTCTCAGTAACTGAGTTGCAGTGTAGCAGTTAGCAGTGGCAGTGCTATGGGCAGCATGATGCAGCATTTGAGAGGGAGCTACAGTACAAATGATGCAGTGACTGTGGCAGAGTCATGGGCAGCAGTACAGAAGGCAGCAGTGCAAAGGATGAGGGGAAGCAGGCCAAGCATTAGCAGCGCAGGGGACCGATGTCATGGATCAGGGTGATGCTTCAGGTTGAAGTGTTGTTATAGCACATTCCTCGCTAAGAGGGAGTGTTGAATTTTGGGTAGCATCGGATGTGCTCTAGCTCCGAAACTTTGAGGAGGGGCTACAACACATGAGATCTTGAAAACCCATAAATCGTTTGAAGAAATTCCACCCGGAGCTTAAGTTATTAAAATAATTAATTATTTTAATGGAGACCCTAAGTCTAACTTAGGGAAATTAAATAATTAACGTAAATTAATTTAGACATGTGGGAGAGAATGTTCTAAGTGATGAGGATCAAGTCTTTTCTAATCTTAGTCGTCGATTGGAGATTAAATCACGGTCGTTGAATGTTAAGCAAGGTTGTCATTGATGGCAATAGGATGTTAGATGATGATGATTGCCCATGCTTAAGATGATCATTTGGACAAGGAAGATCTACACAAAGAAGCCTACACTCTGCCCTACATCCATTTCTGCTCCTGTAAATGACCAGTCACATTAAAAATTATTTTTCACTACCTTGGAGCATAGTATTAAAAACCGGAACCAGTGATCGGACCGGTGGACGTAATGAACCGGTAACCGAACCGGAACTGGTCTAACCGGTACTGGTCAGGTCTAAACAAACTGGTTTTAAAAAAATACATTAAATAATTAATTTTTAATAAAAAAAACTATTTTTAAGATTTGCAACCATGATTCCAAGCCAATAGAGACAAAATATGCAAAGTTTTCTCATTTATATACCATGTAAAGGTGAATATATCAAAATGGCACCGAGTGCAATATATATCATCGAAAAATACATAAGAAATGAGGCTCCAAATGGCCCATAAAGTCCAAAAACAACGCTACAAGCTATGAGGCTATTGGCCTAATACAAGACTACATATTAGTGATCAACAACATGATCACTCCTCATCATGATCAAAATCATCACCACTACTAGACAAGGGATCATCAACATGAGCTACATAAATAACTTCCTCGAGTTTGAGGACTCCTAGCTTCTCCCTACAACTTTAGTAGTAGTAGTAGTAGCAAAAATAGACATCAAAACCATAAATCGATGGCTCAACATGGCAATTCATGAAACTCATTGATTCATCGCTACTAGAAATGGGATCATCAACAAGAGATACGTAAACATCATCTAGCTCAAAGTCTTCAGACTTGGATTTCTCAACCTTATAACATGATAGAAATTGAAAAAGTTTAACATGCCTAACTAACGATTTTGGTTTGAATGAATGGTTCATCTCCTCAACCTTAAAATGCGGTAGAAAAAGATTAGCATGACTAACCAGTTGTTTTCCTTTGAGTGAAGGGTACATTCTTGTTAAGGCCACGGTAGGGGAGTTCAACAATCAATACCACCAACATCAACAAAGTTCAACAGTAAATGCCATCAACATCAAGGTTCTTAAAGGACTTCATGCTCTTGATCAAATGCCAAAATCTCATACCCTTACACATGATAGAATCAAATGGAAACATTGCAAACCCCCAAACCATGAAACCCTGAAAAACATTAAGTCTGCTAAATTTTGAGTGAAATCTAAAATTCTAGTTTCTCCATATGAAATCCAATGAGGTCGAAACCACTCTTAAACAACCTGAGTCATTTCATGGTAATGTTAAAAATTTAAGTTACTTTAAGAATTTAACATTACCATTAATTGCCAACAGGATGTGTCAGGAAAATGAGAGGGTAGGCATTATTTTCTTAGAGGGGATATTTTTGGAGGAAAACAACCCTAAATTTCCCTCAAAAAGGCTCTAAAACTCAAAAAATTGCATTATGTGGGGTCCATAGTTGGCCTGGCAATGAACTGGCCGGTTAGCACCGGTTGGACCGGTTTTTTTGGCGAAGAGGAGGGTTGAACCCGGTTTTTCTACCCGTTTGACCCAGTCAGCTAATGAACGGGCCGGTTTTTAATACTATGCCTTAGAGGCAAAACTTTTTTATGAAACCTTCACCATCATTTAAAGCACAATTTTAGCTTTCATATGAGCTCTTACCTGGCCGAAAACTCTAAGCGGTTTGGGAGATATGAATTTTTCAAGTTACGAAAATAATTATGTCCTAGAGCCGACCTGTCCTAGCTGTCATGTCGGTTGCCTTAGGATATCACTGTCCATGCCTAAACCATTATAAATACAGTGAGCCACTTCATTTCTCAATTATCTATTCGGTCATCAATCACAAGAAGAGAGTCACACGGTTCACATCTTGTGAACTGGAAGAGAACTTAGAAACCGAGGAGGATAATTTAAAGAAAACAACGCTGTAAGGGCACAAAAATTACAGATCTCCTGTTGACAATGCAGATATTCTGTGAGCCTGGATCTGTGGACAACAGGAATTGCAGATATTTGGAAGCTCAGCCTTTAGGACTCATACAGATTTGTTGAATGTCTCACCTCTGCACTTCACATCAGGGATAACTCCAATCTCTTACAACACTTCTGTCTTATGGTACTCGGTAACCTACAGGAGCTCTAATCTGTGTGATCCTGTGGAGCTTTACTCATTCTGTGGAGTAGTTACAGCAGTTCAAATTAGGTGCGGAGCATAGAACACCTACAACCCAAGGCTTGGACCTTTGGTGTCAAGTCTTAGCATAGTTCGGACTTGGTTCTATACTTGTGACATAACACCTTTGAGGCTCGGATCCTTGAGTACAATAATCCTAAAGTGCAATAATGTTTCTCGACCTCGGATTGGACAGTTTTCTGAATTGGTGCATCTACAATTATATAAACAGTGAGCTCAAATTGGAAAGTTTTGTGAATTGATGTATCTACAGTCATGTAAACAGTGAGCTCGATGTTGGACAATGAAGACAACAACACTGATTGATTAATTGAAGTGCAGTGATAAACACAAATGGACAGTGAAGAATTATGTAAAGGACGTTCAAGTAAGTACTATTCACATCCTCTATTAAAAGAAGACAAAGTAGGATTGGTGTCCTTGGAGTAGGAGCTCCTAAACACAAGGTTGGTGCCTTAAGAAGATAGGGTCGAAGCCCTAGAGGTCGGAGCCTCATCAAAGTCCAAGTTGGTGCTTGGCAACAGGTTGGTGCCTAAAGCAGAAAGGGTTGGTGCCCTCACACAATTATTGTACTCAATTATTTGAAAAAGGATTGAAGTTCAACTTGATCCTTAATAATATTATTATTATATACTTATTTGTTTTTAATTGTGAAGAATCTAACTGGTAAAAATAACAATCGAAAAGAAATATTGATTCACTCCCCTCTCAGTATTTCCAACAGTGCTCTAGCTCCGAAACTTTGTGGAGGGGCTAGAACACATGAGATCTCCAAGACCCAGAAATCGTTTGGAGAAATTCCACCCAGAGCTTAAGTTACTCAAATAATTAATTATTTTAATGGAGATCCTAAATCTAGCTTAGGGAAATTAAATAATTAAAGTGAATTAATTTAGACATGTGGGAGAGAATGTTCTAAGTGACGAGGATCAAGTCTTTTCTAATCTTAGTCGTTGATTAGAGATTCGATCACGGTCGTTGAATGTTCAACAAAAAAGTATTAAAGGAAGGCTTGAGGCCAGTTGTAGAACACACACAGAGCGGGAGCACTTGAGCTAAGTCGAAATTCGGGGGCGCGGCTTGGTGAGAATATTCGAGTGAGATTCCAGTGCAGCAAGGGGCAGATCGGCAAAGGGATTTCAGATCTGAGGCCGAAAATACATTGGCAGAGAGGCAGATCCATACCACAGAGCAGCGCAGGCCTAGGAGGGGTGACGCAGAGGCAACGTAGGCCCAGGAGGGGTGACGCAGAGCCAGCATAAGCCCAACAGGGGTGACGCAAAACCAAAAGGGCTCACACAGAGGGACGCAAAGTCGGAAGAGGCTAACACAATCACTCAAAGAGTTGTTGTTGGACAGTATTAATCCTAGTTAAATGACTAAAACAGTACACATAAATTATCAATCCAGGGATGTCTTTTATTTCAATGACAGTCGCATTGTCTGTGTCGATACATCAAACCAGAAGCAAATCCAAATAACGAAAATCGTTGTTGAAGTAAATGCTGGAAAGAAATCATTCATGCAAAAATAAAATGATCTACAACACTGTCATCACACCTCAACTAATCTGTCCTAGCGCGCCACACAAAAATTACCCAACTGGTATCTCTAATCCCACATGTTTAACAGCATATAAAATATTGGAATTGAAGAAGATCTATTCTCAGCTAATAACAACAGCAACAGCACTTCCACTGATACATAAAACAAATAGAAATATATATATATATACAGCTACCTTAACCGCTACAATCCCTACTAAAGAGGAGGGCCCTTCCTCCCTAGCAAGGCGCGGGAAGAGAAAGAACTTAACGAAAACTAAATCAGATGATGCATGTAACAACAACTACAGGATTGTTGTCGCACAGATTGTCTAGGCACCGCGACAACGGCTCAAATCGGGGGCTGTCACCCTGATCCTCAATCTCTCTATTTAAGTTGTCTCCTTGCAAGCTAAGGGAGGTAGCCTTATTAGAAATGAAGAGGAAGAATCCAAGAGACAGCTAAAACACCAAATACTTGATAAAATTAACGAGATTTCACAGATTGATTATGTTATAACCAGTGCCTTATGGAGTCAAACAAGATCTCGTTATGCAATTAAAGATGAGTATTGGATGTATAACTGCTGTTAAATGACCACAATGATATTCAATAGAAAATGCCACGATCATTCATTAAGATACTAAAGCCAAGCTTATCATGAAACGATGCCAAGTACTTGAAATATTTCTGAAATCAAGATATTTCCAATATAACCAAGTTCGAAAATTAAAATATTCCACAGTCAAATTTCAGATAGAAAATTTTTTTAATGCATTTGACTACAGAAAATTTGAAAAAAAATTATATTTTTGTATTTTCTAGATTTTTAGAATTTTTGGAATTTTTTATTTTTTGTTATTTTTTTTTTAAATCTAAAACAAGTTAACAGTCTAAATCTAAAACTAACTAAATTAAAACTAAAAGCTAATCTAATTAACAAAATCAAAATCTAACTAAATTAAAAAAGTTAGACTAAAAATTAAACTCTAAACTAACTAACGTCTAAAATTTAAATATACTAATTAAAATATAACTTAGCAAAATCTAATTACAATCTAAATCTAAAATTGAATAAAATTAAATCTAAACTAAAAAAATCGAATTACTAAAATGAAACTCTAACAAATAAAATCTATAAAAGGACTAACACTATTAAAAACTAAGTATACAATAAATTAAAAAAAAAAAAAAAAAAAAAACTAAACCCTTACAAAAAATCGATGTGGGGATTTAGCAACGTAATGAATTGGAAATGTAGCGATGGTTTTGCGGAGTGGGACGGCGAGGCTTTGCGGGTGGAGGCGGGATTCGACGCGAGGACAAAGGGCAAGGGAAATGTAGAGGTTGGAGTAAAACGAGCGTTGAGAATAACAATTAAACCCCGAGGAACCTGCAAAAACGATAAATCTTGAAGATACACACACCAGAAACACACAATTAAGCCCTTAGGTCTTCAAAATTTACAAATTTCTGAACTAGTTCTGATTTAAAACGCCCTCATGGCCAGATTTAAATCCATTTTAGCACAGTTTTCAGAGATTTAAAATTTTAAGGAGAGGCACAAGCCCTTAGGAAACCCTGCAAAACCACCAATTTCGTAAGATAGACTTGGAATTTAACAAATAATGAGCTTTTCATATTTATGTTTATTGAGAGTCAGCTGATCCAACCGAAGACTTCCCCAGACGCTCAATCTTAAAAAAGAATTTCCCTGCACACTTAGATCTGAACCTTAGATCGATAGAGATTTAAGAAAACAACATGAGATCTTTTAGAAAAATCAAAATGTCATTTTATGAATCCAGAAAACTGCACAAGATACCTGTATGCAGATTAATCCATGAAGGCCATCAACCATAAAATGCAAAAACAAAGTAGCAGAGTTTAGAGACAATTCACCACATAGATCCGAGAAGGAACATCAAAATTTGTAACCCCAAAGTCTTTATGCTTTATTCCTCAAAAATTTAAAAGAGCTTCAAAGAACAAGTGCACGATCCTAAGATCGGATGAGTCAAGACTGACAAAGACCTCTAAATTTATAAGACAAAATCTCCAACGGCTAGTTCGGTTGATCCACGTCAAAATAATCTCGACCGTCGATAAGATTTGATCATCTTTTAATCTGGACGGTCGAAATTATAATTTTGAGGAAAAAACGAATTTATGATTTAAATCCATTTTAATTAACTCAAAAATACTATTTTTGAGTTAATTACCCCAAAATTTTGACTTTGACTTAACCACCTAGGCCCAAGGGTCCAAAATTTCTTAAAATTCTCAATATTCCCTTGACCTGGGGCTTTTAAAAATTCATTTTTTAAGGACCAACGAATTTTGCCTTTGAAGAATTTCATCCTCACTTAGGACCCTAAATTAATTAAATTTTTGGCTTTTGATTTTTTAATTAATTGACCAGAAAATTTAATTAATTGACTAAGAGGGGATTTTAATTATTTTTCCAACCCTCTTTACATAAGATAATACATTTAGACACATGAAGGGGGAATACCCATTCATATAGATCCTCAAATAAATACCCAATTCTGCGACTCAAAACATGATCTAATAGACCAAGTAGCTCAAACTACTTTTACAAGGACTCGATAGAAAACACTAGGACTCACTTAGCATGCTGATGACAAAATCCACCCTAGCTTTGGGGTGAGGCTGGAGGGAAAAACTCTGCCGATCACTTTCGTGAATCAGTGAGACAAAAAACCTCCTAGGATGGAAATCATCAACAACATACTAGGCTTACCTAGGTTATTACATACATTGATGGTCTTACTTAGATCATTTACATCATTACATGCAGAATGGGTTTACATCATTTATAACAAAATGTCGTCTGTCGATGAAATCTGAATGACATGAGCCTCGAACATGATAAGTCCCATTTGAAAAAATGGGGGTGTACTGCTATGGGGTAGTTGACAAAGTGTGGTCAACATCTGGCTCTACTTGGGGACACGTTGCTTCATTGAAGGAATGTGAGAATCGAGAATCTGCATCGAAGCAACACACAAGATTACATAAATAGCGTCCATCCAAATATCATCATATAACATTAAGCTCATGAAAAATAGAAGCTCTTCTTTTGTTTATTATTCTACTTAACATGAACAGTGAAACTACTCTAACTGCAAAATGAAATGTTGAAATAACAAAGTGTAAAGTTAGAGATACAATACAGAGGATGCCCAGTGGCATCAAATGTGCTCAATATAGTGTATGCTAAGCATTTGCCTGCTTTCAGGCAAGTCTGTGGGCTGCTTTTCAGATGTGCCATGTCCAATCTTGCTCAATGTAGGACTTTGTCTTATGAAAATGTCAAGCTGCTCTCGGCCATCAGACGAATCAAACCACTTACTTCTTTTTTTCTTCTTTCTCTTCTTCTGAGTGGGTTGTGATGTCAGCAATGAGATCATTGTAGATTTCTTGTCCTCATCTTGAAGATGTTTGTACAAAATATCTGAAGAACCTGGAGCATGACCAATGTTATTCTGGATATACTCTGTCAATGGTGACACATAAGCTTGGTCTTTCTCAACATCCTTTGAAATCATAGTTAAATCCTCTGTGTGATGAGATGGGAATGGCCTTAGCAGACAAGAAGTCTTATGATCTGTTGATGAATCTTCATAATCAAATTTCGGCTGAAACTTTTGTATATGTAATTTTTCCATTTTTTCCAACCTTTTCTGTATGGAACTCATCTCCCTGGCATGCCTTACTATTAATTTCGCTTGATTGATTTTTGTCTTCACGAATCTGTCTTGTAGATGGGTCTGATTTGCCTCCATATTTTTTATTTCCAACAAGTGATTTTCCTTCATGGCAGTCATTTCCTGGGTGTGTCTTGCCTCCATTGCAATCATATGATTCTGTATAATGGACATCTGATTAGAATGATTAACTTCCATTATCTTTAACCTGTTTTTCATGACATTTATTTCTTGTGCATGACTTGCTTCCATGGAATTTATCCTATTTTGAAGATTGATTTGGTTAGCTTCCATGTTTTGAATCATTTGCGTATGATTGGGTTGCATATCCTTAATCATCTGAGCTGGTTCCTTAACATGACTTTCATGATCTTCTATATGCATGTGATAGTCCTTACCAACAACATTAATTTGATTGCTCGACCCTGCCATTCTACTATCTATGATTCTTTTGACAACATGGCAAGTAACCTCTTCATGAAGAGCATTACAAGCTCTACAATAAGGCAGAGCTTCATCCACAAGATTTGCAAACTCAAGTTGATTTGTCGGTCTCTGCTCATTAGATAGGCCTCTTTCCTGCAAAGCATTATTATTTCTAGGTTGGGAATTCTGCGTTTGAGCCCTTTCCATTTGGACCAACCTAGCCTGTAAGACACTTATTTCCTTAGCATGTTCAGAGATCAATTTCGCTTGATTAAGCTCCATGCTTTCAAGCTTTTGCATTAACCTTTTCATAGGGTCATCATCATCTTCTAGAGGTTCTTTTAACTTAGTTGTAGCCCTATCAAAACCAGGAATTTCAGACTTCCCAGATGCCCTTTTATCTTTTTCAAGCTCTTCAGCTAAAGATTGACAAGCCTTATAATTTGCAGTTTTAGCCCGCCTTAACTCATATGAAGTATCAGAATTAAAAGC
Source organism: Pinus albicaulis (assembly GCA_034641835.2). Lineage (NCBI taxonomy): Eukaryota > Viridiplantae > Streptophyta > Pinopsida > Pinales > Pinaceae > Pinus > Pinus albicaulis. Next base: position 1,051,084,221 of record CM076584.1, on the reverse strand, counting down.
ATCAATGTAAAAATTCAGAAGAGATCCATCAAGAGGTTTATGAGTTTGAGATATTTCTCTAAGGATACCATTAAATCTCCTGTTAACTTCTTCAATCGTTTCATTTTCTTTCTTTTTTATGGTACTGATCTCCCTTACCAAATGCCTATCTTCCCTTTTATCACCATACTTTTCCTTAAAGGCAGCTACAATTGATTCAAAAGTATCAAATGAATTATCAGGTTTTTCCGTAAACCATTCAGCAACATCCTCACCAAAAGTAAGAACAAAAGTTTTCATCTTTACATCATCGAAATTATTATTTGCAACTGCAAATCTATTCCACCAGTTAGTGAAAGCAAACAAATGAGATTTAACACTAACTGCATCATTTCCTTGAAAAGAAGGTAATTTATCCATTTGAGGGAGATCATGGGGATAACCCTGAATATTAGCAAAATTACACGAGGTAAAAACATCCATGATATCTTTTTTAGAATTTTAGAAATAGATCCGTGTTCAAGAATAATCAAAAGGTCCTCAAGAATCGAACTTCTTAGCAGGAACTCTTGTAAGAAATGAAAGAATTGGAGTCGCCACTTGAACATGAAACTAATTCTAAAACAAAAGAAATAATCGAGAGATAGCAGATGGATATCAGGGGGGGATTCTTGTCTGGGAGTAAAAAGATGAATAAGTGGAGTCGCCACCCAAACAAGAAGCCAACCGAAATGACCAGGTGCTAAAGATACGATGATGAAATGATTAGTGAGATGATGAAAAGATGAAGAGATGAAGAGATTGTTGGAAATGTTGTCATTGATGGCGAAGGACAGCAGAGAAGAACAGAGGGAGAGTACATTTACAGAGACAGGGCAGCAAAAAGAAAGGTAACAGAGGCAGCATAAAGAGACCTGCATAGAGAGCTGCATATGCTGCATAGGACTGTAGTAGAGACAAAGTAGAGGAGAAGGGCCAATTCTGTGTGGAGAATACATGTAACCCGTGAGCTGGGTGTAATTAAGACTTTGTGATTTGTTTAAAGTATGTCTGTGCATTCAGTGATGAGAATGTGTTCCTGATGAATCCTTGTAACCAATACGAACCTCGGTGATTGAGTTATATGTATGTAGGCTGTTGAAATCTCAGTGGAACACGAATTAACTAGGCGGAATTTATGAGCAGTATGAGTTCTGTGTAATTAGTTTGATTGTGATTCTGGTGGTTTTGATTGATACTCTGTTCTAACCCATGAATTGATGTCAAGCCTGCCTATTGACTACAATTAGAACCTCGCGTTGTTATGAACTCTGTAAGGCGACTGGAATACAGGGGAGTCGACCTTGACTACCTCTGAGCTTAATTCGTAGATTGGACCTATGTTGAATTGAACCCGATGAAATTCGACTGGAGGCAATTCCCATTCTCATCGTTTAATCGGCATAAGTGAAACAGAGATGCTTATTGTTGAAATAGGCAGAGGCCGAAGCTGTGTGTGGACAGAAGCGAGTTTCATTGAAGGCGAAAAGCGGAATTCATAAATAATAAAGGCGGATGGAACCCTGAGGAAGAAAGTAGTGGAACCTTGCAGGAGTGAACAGTAAAGGCGGGTTTCTGGTTTTGATCGCACCGCCTTCGTAGGGTGAGCGGTATTCAAGAATTTGGAGGGATTCCATTGACTGCCTGACACGTGGCCTCAAGCGATCTGGAGAAACCGCTCTCATCGCGCATTATCGTTCATGCATCTAAGCCAAGCGATATCCGTCGGATCACACGAGGCAAGGTGGCGTGCTCTCCGTCGTCAGATAAAAAGGGGAACATAACACCAAGGTACGTTATATGATTAGCAGGACCAGCGGACCCTATGGCCTATTGGCTTGTTTAATCCAAAGTCGAGATTTAATTAAGGTGCGAATGTTGTACACATATGAAGGTCAAGTGCTGAGCACTATATATATCGATTTGTTGTGATTATTTGCATTTTAATCTACGCGACACTTGTTGATTATCGTCGGATCAGTTGGATGGGAAGTGACAAGATTGCGACCGTCGGATGAAATGGTATGTATGCGTGGGTCCAATATTTTTTTATTGTTGGCAGTTGATTTGTAATCAAGTTGGGGCTGTATATATACAGTGTGTGAATAATACACAAAGTTTCATATGATATAGTTGGATGCCATGGTATTAAATACACTAATCCGAACTTAGGAGATGTGATATATTACGGGGTTTGGTTTATGTGATATATTGCGAGGTTGGTTGAACCAAAACCAAGCTGTAAAGTTGAATGTATAAGGTTTGTTAATGAACATTGAGTTAATGTATGCAAGGGTATTTGAACATTGGTTGGGTTTTAGTAAAATAACATCGTATATGCTTTAGGGTTTATAACCTTATTAAAGGAAGGTTTCGCACAGTATCGAAATTGTCAATTGAGATTATTGTGAGTTGCCAGAATTATGGATTTGTATTGGAGGCAATTTTTGGGATGCATTTTTAAATGCACAAAGAAAGTTTAATGTGAGTTGATAATGTTGTGACCGAATATATCTATGTATTCAGATAATCATGTGTGAGAGCTCAAGTTCGTGCAGGAATCGAATAGTGAATTCGAAAATTTGGAAAGTGAAGTTAGCCTTCGATTAAGAGTTGGAGAAATGAAATTGACTATGGTTTGAACCATGAAATAAGGAAAGCTTCCACATGTAAATATTGTCATATTGTGAAGTTATTTGGGCCATGGATTTGTAAATCAGTTATATATATATATATATATATACAACTGGTACACAATTGCAGTGAACGGGTGAATATGCACAGGAATGAAAATGTGGGTTTGACAGGTATAAACGCACAGGTGCATAGAGTTACAGTAAACAGAGGTGTACGGGATAGTTGCATGACAGCGACAGAAAGGACAAAACTAGCAAGCCAAGGGCTGAGTGAAGTTTATATAATGTAACTGAAAATGTAAATGTTTTATTTGTTTTATATTGTTTGTGATGCAAAGGCAAGTATCCTAAGGAAAATAAAAATCCCACTATAACATGGAAATTTGTACATATTGTTATAATTTTAAAATGAGTTGGACAAAGGAATGAGAAGACAGAAGCCAAAGAGTCATGGTTGTTCACTCCAAATTCCTTGTGGAATACAAACAATCATGTGATGAACTCTATATATAATATCAACTTGATATGCATAGAGAGGTTAGAGAGAGTAAGGATAGAGAATGCAAAGTATAGAAGATTGAGGCAGAGAAGATAAGGAAGAGAGGAGCAGAAAGAGATGCTACAGAACAGAGCTGATATCTGAGGTAAATCAGCAAACATTTCTTTTGATAAATTGAGGAAGCTGGAGCTTCCCTATCAAGTTGAAGCTTGATAGCTGTCAGTTGTATCTGATTGAGGTTGGAGCCTCCTGTAGGTTGGTGCCTGCAGAAAATTGAAGGGAGTTGGAGCTTCCTTGCAAGTTGTAGCTTGCAGAATTGAGGTTGGAGCCTCCTGTAGGTTGGTGCCTGCAGAAAAAAAGTGGTGAGAGGGAGTTGGAGCTTGCCTTTGCATCACAACAATAATAAGATGTGGTTTTCTCCCTTTATGGGTTTCCACTTATATCTGTTGTCTCTATCTGTGTTGCCTGTATGCTGAGATGATTTACCAAATCTGCTTAATGTTCGCTGCTCTCATAATAAGTTTGATGTCACATTAATTTAATACTTGCTGCAACATATTAAGACTATTCATACTAAGGTTGGTTATAAAAGTAAGCTGTAAATAAGCTGATGAAAATTTAAAAAGCTCATGTATGTGTTAAACTGATTCACCCCCCCCCCCCTCTCAGTTTAACTAAGAATTCAACAAAGATGAAAAGACGCCAGAAAATGCTATGCCTTGTGAGAGGCTAATGAATGGCGAGGAAAGATTAGAGGATTAGAAAATGTTGCCAAGACCAAGGACAGAAAAAATTCTATCCCCGACAACGGCACCAAAAAATGTTGTCGCACAGATTGTCTAGGCACCGCGACAACAGCTCAGATCGGGGGTTGTCACCCTGATCCCCAATCTCTCTATTTAAGTTGTCTCCTTGCAAGCTAAGGGAGGTAGACCTTATTAGAAATGAAGAGGAAGAATCTAGGAGACACAGCTAAAACACCAAATACTTGATAAAATTACGAGATTTCACAGATTGATTATGTTATAACCAGTGCCTTATGGAGTCAAACAAGATCCCGTTATGCAATTAAAGATGAGTATTGGATGTATAACTGCTGCTAAATGACCACAATGATATTCAATAGAAAATGCCACGATCATTCATTAAGATACTAAAGCCAAGCTTATCATGAAACGATGCCAAGTGCTTGAAATATTTCCGAAATTAAGATATTTTCAATATAACCCAATTCGAAAATTAAAATATTCCACTGTCAAATTTCAGATAGAAAATTTTTTTAACGCATTTGACTATAGAAAATTTGCAAAAAAATTATATTTTTGTATTTTCTAGATTTTTAGAATTTTTGAAATTTTTTATTTTTTATTATTATTATTTTTTTAAATCTAAAACAAGTTAACAATCTAAATCTAAAACTAACTAAATTAAAACTAAAAGCTAATCTAATTAACAAAATCAAAATCTAACTAAATTTAAAAAGTTAGACTAAAAGTTAAACTTTAAACTAACTAACGTCTAAAATTTAAATATAATAATTAAAATCTAACTTAGCAAAATCTAATTACAATCTAAATCTAAAATTGAATAAAATTAAATCTAAACTAAAACTAAAAAATCGAATTACTAAAATGAAACTCTAACAAATAAAATCTACGGACTAACACTATTAAAAACTAAGTATACAATAAATTAAAAAAAACTAAACCCTTTACAAAAAATCGATGTGAGGATTTAACGCGTAATGAATTGGAAATGTAAGCGATGGTTTTGCAAGTGGGACGGCAGGCTTTGCACGTGGGACGGATTCGACGCGAGGACAAGGGAAATGTAGAGGCTGGGTAAGAACAGCGTTCAGAGCCAATAATTAAACCCAGAACTTGCAAGAAACCGGCCAGATCTGAAGATACACACACCAAGAAACGATTAAACCCTTACAGTCTTGAAAAATTTACAAATTTACAAACTAGTTTACAGATTTAAAACCCTCATGGCCAGATTTGAATCCATTCTAGCGCAATTTTTTAAAGATTTAAAGTTTTAGTGAGAGGCACAAGCCCTAGAAAACCTTGCAAAACCACAAAGTTCGTAAGATAGACTTGGAATTCAACAAATAATGAGCTTTTCAGATTTATGTTTATTGAGAGTCGGCTGGTCCAACCGAAGACTTCCCCAGATGCTCAACTTAAAAAAAAATTTCCCTGCACTTAGATCTGAATTTTAGATCGATAGAGATTTAAGAAAATAACATGAGATCTTCCAGAAAAATCAAAATGTCATTTTATGAACCCAGAAAACTGCACAAGATACCTGTATACAGATTAATCCATGAAGGCCATCAACCATAAAATGAAAAAACAAAGTAGCAGAGTTTAGAGACAATTCACCACATAGATCCGAGAAGGAACATCAAAATTTGTAACCCCAAAGTCTTTATGTTTTATTCCTCAAAAATTTACAAGAGCTTCTAAGAACAAGTGCACGATTCTAAGATTGGATGATTGAAGAATGAGAAAGACCTCTAAATTTATAGGACAAAATCTCCAACGGCTAGTTTGGATGATCCTTGTCAAGATAATCTCAACCGTCTAAAAGATTTAATCATCTTTTAATCCGGAGCATTGAAATTAAAATTTTGGGGAAAAACGAATTTATCATTTAATTTAATTTTAATTAACTCAAAAATATTATTTTTGAGTTAATTACCCCAAAATTTTGACTTTGACCTAACCACCAAGGCCCAAGGGTCCAAAATTTCTTAAAATTTTTCAAAATTCTTGACCCTAGGCCTTTAACAATTTATTTTTTAAGGACCCACGAATTTTGCCTTTGAAGAATTTTAACTCACCTAGGACTTAAAATTAATTAAATTTCTGGCATAGGATTTTTAGTTAATTTGGCCAAAAAATTTAATTAATTGATTGAGAGGGGATTTAATTATTTTTTCCAACCCTCTTTACATAAGATAACTACATTTAGACACATGGAGGGGGAATACCCATTCGTATAGACTCTCAAATAGCTACCCAATTCTGCGACTCAAAACATGATCTAGTAGACCAAGAGTTCAAAGTACTTTTACAAGAACTCGAGAGAAAATGACGAAGACTCACTTAGCATGTTGATAACAAAATCCACCCAGCTTGGGGTGAGGCTAGAGAAATTTCCGCCGGATCACTTACGTGAATCAGTGAGACAAAAAACCTCCTAGGATGGAAATCATCAACAACATACTAGGCTTACCTAGGTTGTTACATACATTGACGATCTTACTTAGATCATTTACATCATTACATGCAGAATGGGTTTACATCATTTATAACAAAATGTCGTCTAACGACTGATGATGGAATCTTAATGGCGCAACCACATCGAACATGACGAATCCCATTTGAAAAAATAGGGGTGTATTGCTATGGGGTAGTTGACAAAGTGTGGTCAACAAGGATAACTTGTATTAATATGATCAAAATTACAGAACCAAAGTAATGTTGTTCTCCGCTAACTTTTTCACCTCAAGCGTCGAGAACTATATAGTGGTTACATCTCAAAAAAAGAGGGATGGATCAGTCATGAGAATCAGTTATGATTCTCATGCTGATCAAAATAGAATACATATGGTTACAACCACTTCTTAATAAAAAGTCTAACTGGAAAATTATAGATTACAATCAAAATCGCCTAGAGGCTATTATCCAAAAATACAATACGTAATAACTTCCACAGCTATCGTGATAAGTCACAACTGTAGCGTAACAGCTAGAGGACAGGTCAACATCGGAAGTTGACGAGATCTAGTCAGCGGTACAACTGTAATAGCAGTTCGTCAGCGGGTCTGTAACAGCGTGGTGTAATAGCATCGTGGTGTAATAACTCACTGTAACAACACACCTTTAACTGCTCCTGTATGCCTCGTGCTCGAGATCTTTTGTGCTATAAATAGCATCTGGAAAGACAACAAAAGACCATAGATCTTCTCCAGACATTCATCCTCAGTTAATCATAAAAAGACACAATACATCATAATAATTGAAGAAATGGCAAGGTAATGAAAATAAGGTGAAACAGCACAAGTTAAGATAGAACGGTAAGAAAAAGAAGCAAAGATAGTTTCAATGGTTATAGTCATGAGGTAAAATACGGGAAACAAATGTAGGAAATAAGTGCAAAACTGGCACCCAACAGCTGCGTTGGGGTTTCAGTGGGCCAGATAGGGCTCGTATTCAGCAAATCCAGAAGGGGTGATGCAGCCACACTGAAGGGTGACGCAGTTGTGGGGTTCTTCATCCTCAGCTAAATCAGCCATATTATCTGTCTCCGGAGATAGAGGTACATCTGTCGGGATTTTCTCTATTGGGTAAACCACTACTGGTACCCTAGTTTGTATTCATAAATTTGCATAATAATAAAAAGTTAAAACCCTCAAGAGTTGTTGTACTGGTTTTCCCACATTGGGTTTTTCTGGGGGTGTGTCCTTTGTCGAATGTTCTTAATTCTTCAGTACTTGATCTGTATGTATGTGTAGGATACAATGTGTTTACTTCAATATTTTCTGAATATTTCTGAAAATAACTTGTTAAATTAAAAACACAAGTACGAGAAGTAATCCAGATTTCTGCAGTAGGATTTTTGTATTAAGGATTCAGAAATTTTCACAATCTCCAAAGCAAGCGAAAGTCTACATAACCAAAAAAGAAACAAGTCAATTTCAACCAGTGTTAACCAAACTGGTGGAACCGGTCAGTCAAACTAGTTTGGGGTCCAAACAAGTTTGGTTCAAGGATTCAAACTGGAAATGGTCGCTTCAGTATTGAACTGGCATGTTTTGTAATAAAACTTGCCAGTTCAGTACTGAAACAACCATTTCTGGTTTGCAGCCTTGAACCAGACCTGTTTGACCCCCAAATTAGTTGGACCGGCTGGTTCCACCAGTTTTGATAACACTCGTTGAAATTGACTTGTTTTTTGTTTGATTATGTAGACTTTCTCTTGCTTTGGAGATGTCAACCAGTGCTATTGAAACTGATGGAACTAGTCGGTCCAACTAATTTGGGGATCAAACAGTTCTGGTTCAAGGTTTCAATCCAAAAATGGTCGGTTCAGTATCGAAATGGCAGGTTTTGTAATGAAACTTGCCAGTTTAGTACTGAACCGACCATTTTTCACCGAACTGGCTGATTCCATGCAATTTGACCAAAGATGTTCCGAACACAATTTAAAAACAAAAAACAAAAAAACTCGAATTTTTTAGTGGGGCAGCCTAATATTCAACACTATAGGCCTGGTATTGTTAAATTCTTAAAGTAAAAGTGGCATTCTCCTTTATCTTTCATTTTACTTAAATTTTTAACATTATCATGAAATGACTCGGGATGTTTGAGAATCGTTCCGATCTCATTGGATTTCATTTGGAGAAGGTAGAATTTTAGATCTCGCTCAAAATCCAGCAAACTTAACAGTTTTTTAGGATTTCAAGACTAGGGAGATTGCAAAGTTTCCACAGGATTTTTTCATCTATGAGGGGATGGAACTAGTATTTAATCAAGAGCACCAAGTGTGAAAATTCCTAGATCCGGAATCCTACTATAGCAACTGAGTTACTTCATCTACTTGTAAATTATATTAATAAGTTATTTATGGATTTCTTCTGTAAATACTTAAGTAAATACCAGTACAACCTTCACTTAATTAATTATCATGCCGAAACAAGAAACTGAGCAAAAGAGAAAAACATCACATAGGACACCGTTGTTTTTGGACAAACGTCCTTGGAAAAACCCAATGCAGGAAAACAGGTGGAGCAGATCTAAGGGTTTTTATTATTAAGCAGCAGTTATTTCTGAATACAATCTTTGGATGCCTTGTTGGCTATCCAGTACAATGAATATCACTCGGCAGAAGAAATTAGTGAGATTACCTCACTCTACACTACAAGTCCTGGCTGATCCGGCAGTTGAAGCAACGATCTTCTGACACCCTCTGCACTACCTCTACGCAATAATTGCGTGGGCCTGCATCAATGGCTCTAGGAGATTGCGTCACCTCTTCTGTTGAATCGTTAAACCCTCCCGGCTAAGAACTTCGATCTCCTAGCTAGAACTCGGACCTCTGCTCGAAAAGCTTTGCGTTGCTTTGTGTGTGGCATTCGTGGCCCTGCGTCACCCTCACTGGATAGTGTGGTGCCTCCTCTACATATCTCTCTGCCTCTCTGTTGCGTATTCTTGGCTCCAGAGAAGATCCTTCGACCAAAAATTGTCTTTGCCCCTCTCTGTGAAGAATATCTCAATCAAATTTTTCCTCTAAGCACTGCTCACTTCAGAAAATTCGATCACTTGATCCTTTCAGTGTATCTCCAAATGGACCCCCCCAAACCTTCCTTAAATAATATTCTCGTTGACATTCAACGGCCCAGATTAGAAGTTAATCAATGGCTAAGATCATTTTGGCTTGATCCTCGTCTTCTTCTAAAAGTTACACCCACAGTTTAGATTAATACCCATTAATTATTTTAATTTCCTAAGTTAGACTTAGGGTCCTCATTAAAAATAATTAATTTATTAAATAAAACTGTCTCCGAGTGGAATTTCCCAAAACGCTTTTTGGGTTCTTTGGAGTGCATGTGCCCGACTCCCTGCAAAATTTGAGGCTTAGAGGAGATCCGCTGCTACCAAAAATCAACACCAAGCCCTTCATGTACCTTGATGTTAGTGGCATTGGTTGTCAAACTCCTCTATCATGACCCTACCAAAAATGTACACATCAATTAAACAAAATATTGACTTGACGTGCTATTTTTCTTCTATCTTATTTTGAGTCTTGGAGGGCGGTATTGATAACAAAGATCCCAATATAGGCAATGATTTTGATAATAGATAGGTATTTTTTGTAGCATGATAATTTTTGGATGTTAGGGCTTATTTGTTGATGTGTTTTCAGCTCAGAGATGGATTGCACTCTATACTCTTTTAGTTATGTGCACACCTACAAGCTATACAAATTAAAAGAAAAATGTATTTGTGCATAAATGGTTTGGATTCATATGGATGCATATGAATATATATATTTTTATTTAAAATTTAAATATTTTAAGTGTTTTTGGTCGACCGGTTTTTGTTTTCAATTCAAAAAGTTTTCCGATTCAATCACCGTTTTGGTTTTGATAACATTGATTTCAGCTAGGCCGAAATCCTCCATGGAGTTTGAATTGATCCACAAGTGATGATAAAAATGAAAATTAGGTGACCTCTATTTATATGAGATCTACCTCAATTAATTTTGGACTAATGAAGCCCCTACAGCAAGCTTGACATAAGATAAACTTGGGTTACAAGCCAACCCATTGGTTGAAATACAAGATCGACCATAAATACCCACGCATGTGAGCCGTAGCCTCAAATAATCTTTATGTCATGCCCTTTTAATGCTCAAAATGTGATGCCAAGGTGTGACCAAGTATGAAAAAGTGTCAAATTGCCTAGCTCATTCAAAATTTGAGGAAATGGCCTGAAATCCACCTCAAATCCTCCTGTAGGGTCCCAAGTGCAGTTGGGGTGTCGACATGTGGTCTCCATGGATCTTCAACTGTCAAAATGAGGCCTCCTTACTCTAGCATTCGAGCTTCTCTAAGTGCAACAAACCCTCCCTAGTCTATCAATGGGAGATTATCCTCATCTAGGCTCTTAATCAAGTCCTAAAGATCAGGATATGTCAAGGCCAAACTGGTGTCACACTGGGTCCATTGGTGTCATCATGAATAATCCTTTGTGCTAGGTCATAGTAGACCAACGTCCTAGGTCTTGGGGGTACTTTAGGACATGCAACATTTGTTCATGCTATCAAGAGAGTGAACTCTCTCAACATCGTCTGTTAAGACATCTATCTCTCTGAAAGGGCCTACGTCCCAGTAGAGTAGGTGCCCTCAAGGACTAGGTTGTTGTGGAACTCTTGACAAAAGCAACTAAACTCAAGTGAAAGTAACCATCCATCAGATACTTACTGAAATTCGAGAGCAATAGATAATTTCTTAAGATGATAATTATTTATGATTGTTTATATATAATATATGTGTGTGTGTTTTCCATGTAGCATTTATTTCATTCATTAGGTCATCAAGAAATTATACAAATGCAATGCAAAAAAAGACAAGGAACACCGAAAATTAAACCAGAGGCCAGGCAAAAAAACCACTTGGGGAAAACCATCAACACTTTCCTTATAGAATCTTTATCATAAAGAGAAAGCCAAGTCATAAATGAACTAACCACTAGACCAATTACCAAGTGCCAAGTCAGTCGTCTCAAAATGTCACAATGCTTGTTCTTCAGAATTTCATCATCCATAGAAAAGCTTTAAACTTCGCACATTTTTATCAACAGGGACAAGTTACAGAACAATGAATTCATGACTTAGGCTTCTACTTCTTTTCGGCCTTCCAAATATCCTTAAGTTCAAAATGTCATGCCAAGGTGTGTCCAGGTCGTAAAAAGTGTCAAATTTCCTAGATCATTCAAAATTTGAGGAAATGGCCTCAAATCCACCTCAAATCCTCTTGTAGGGTCCCAAGTGCAGTTGGGGTGTCGTAATGTGGTCTCCATGGATCTTCAACTATCAAAATGAGGCTTCGTTTCTCCAGCATTATGGCTTCTCTAAGTGCAACAAGCCCCCCTAGTCTATCAGTGGGAGACTATCCTCATCTAGGCTCTAAATGAAGTCCCAACCATCAGGATATATCAAGGCCAACCTGGGGGCACACTGGGTCCAGAGGTGTCATCATGAAGAATCCTTTGTGCTAGGTCATAGTAGACCAACGTCCTAGGTCCTGGGGGTACTCTAGGACATGCAACATTTGTTCATGCTATCACGAGAAAGAACTCTCTCACATCGTCTAAGACATCTATCTCTCTGAAAAGGCCTGGGCACTTGCAGAGTGGATGCCCTCAAGGACTCGGTTGTTGTGGAACTCATGACAAAAGCAACATGAACTCAAGTTGTAATGACCCATTCCAATTTATAAGCAAAATAATATTAACATGTATAGAACGTATGCATATGATAGCTACACATGCATACATCGCATACACCGCACTAGTATACATACCTGCTAGTATTGAGAATAGCTAGGTAGGTTAATAAGTCAATTATGAAAATAGATCCTTAACTACCTTGATATAATAAATATGTCGAATGAGACCTTTAATAAATATCCGGGTAATATCTAAGTTAGGGTAACGAATTGAATATCATAATGCATTTTTATCTCGCCGAGTTATAATGAAATATCAAGCTAGGTACTTAACACGTATACCGCTCTTATATCCGTATGCGTGGTAGAGCATTGATCAAAAGAAAAAAACTGAAGTACAAATTATATTTGAGTGAACAAATAAAATAATAATATAATTTGATTAAATTATAAAGTTAATTTAATTAATTTAAAAACAAAATATAATAAATAATCTTAAAATAATTAATCAAAATAATATCTACATAAATGACTCTATAAATATCTACATAAATGACTATAATATCTCCATAAATGACTTAGTAAATATCTACATAAATGACTATAATATCTACATAAATGGAGGAGGTGATTCAAAGTGAAAAAAGGGAGGAATATGAAGGAGGAGAGGAGGCTTTTCCTTTGCTAATTTCTGCACTATTGTCTAAGGAAATAGTGAATGGAGTGAAGTTGTACTGAAGCGAGTCTTCACTATTCTTGGGATTCTGGGCATAGGGGCAGAAGAGATATCTTCTGGATCTAGGATTGCTTTGGAAAATCCTAGATTGGTTGGGAGGAAAATATTGATTTGGTAACACATCCACTGCATCCACGGGAAGAGCCACAGCCCAACAAATCACCAAACTCGTTCCAAGTATTCTTCTGTGCATAAAATTTGTTATTTATGTGAGTTAAATTGTACTGTCTGTCTAAATTCATTTTTGTTTATGCTTCAATCTGTAAGGGGAAAATTCTGATTAACTGCCACAGTTTTCAGTCTTTACACATGGTATCGAAGCCAAGTTTCAGACTCGGTGGATCTTAGGGTATTTTAATCATTTCTATGGGCTTCCAAGCTTGTATTGCGTCCCCAGTCCTTGACTTAAAACCATGAACAACATAGAATCATAATGACATACTCAAAAAAAAAAAATGCAGAAATTGTCTAAACCACTAAGCAAGACCAAATATGAGAAGTTGTGCTGGTGCCTGTTTCCAACAGTGGGTAGTGAATATAAAAGTTGGTATGTTAACAGTGAATTTTCCTTAGGCATATTCAGTATTGAGCTTCTAGACGTCATTAGTATATCTTTTAGTTCCAGAATTTGATGTCCCGACAAAGTTCTATTTCCAAAAAATTTCAGGTTAGTATGCAGTGGGCACCATGTTCAATGCTTCTACAGGAGCTTTTATGCTAATTTTATCAAGTATCCCATGCATACATGTTACATGCAACACTCAGAGCATGCATGGGATGGATATTGTTTCAGATAGGTACTTTCCGATTTTAATATTTGCTAATTTTACGAAGTTTCTATTCTTGGATAACTCTGTAGTTTTAGTAGGTTATAGTTTTTGAGTATCCATAGGATCAATTTCCAAAAGAGTATTATTTGAATTTTAAAACTATTTTCTTTGGGTTTCGTGGTTTGTGAGCGAGAGCCTATAGGACTTTGATGTTTTGGGGTTTTTAGCTCCTTGTGTTCCAAACTTTTATTTGAATTGTTTGAAGATTTTCCCTTTCTTGAATCACGCCTCTCTCTCCATGTCCTTATGGATGTCCATTCACAATATATATCAATTGCTTCGTCCTGACGTGAACCAAACTCACCACAGGAGATAGCCTAAATATTTGTTGGATTTGATCCATTAACTACTGCCACTTGGGTAGAATAAAGGTATTTTCCAGTAATGTATTTTTCATTGCTACCTAATACCCTATAGGTTTTCTTTGAGGTAAAAGACAAAATGAAGCCCCATCGACAACAAAAGTCGGCAACAGTCTTCTAGTCCATAATTCAGTAACACAGTGTGACATGCTCCTAGACAATGCTTAGCAATATCAATGCCAGTTAGTATCCCGGACCTCCTCAAAAGTTCAACAAGCATACAGAGTTGAGCACTCGGAGCCGCACATAGATCAAGGACATGTTCTCCAGGAGAGACGTCCAAAGCCAAAACAACAGCTCCAGATGAGGCATCCATTCCATAAATCTTTCCCTCTCGATAAGACTCGGAATTGGCAATTTTGCTTGCTGAGCAATATGGAAGAACCCAAACAACCATGGTACAGGCTTGAGTTTGAACCCAATCTCATTCTCAATCTCACATATCTCACATTCTTCCGGTGGATCATGTTAACGAACAATCTAACCAGCTGTGAGATTATCCAACTTCCGTAGCTCAGTTCGTTTCCATCAAACAACATTTTTTGAATATCCTCGGCCACGACCATTTCTTCCGTGCTTAGTTGGTGGATGGCAAGATTCCAACCTGTGCGGACAAGCCCTCTTGAATTCTAGTCATGCCAACAATTTAATTGTGAAACCATTAGGCTACAAGCGTTAAACCCTCAGTCATGCCCGATAACCACTGCGGCACGTTAACAAACCATCAGTCCAGCAAGAAACTGCTCCTCACCGTCCTAACTATCCGGCTTCTCACCGTCCTCACCGTGTATGCAATTATTGATTTTTAAATGCCCATTATCGATTTCCGATAAATTAGACCCATTCGAAGCCACATCTGATCCAAGCTTACAATAAATTAATTTCAGATAAACTATGCCCAAAATGCCATGAGTTCCATAGTCATAATCTTATCGTGGAATAGAATAATATCATTATTTTATGAACAAATATAACCCATTTTATTTTTCAATAATTTTTATATTTTATTTTTAAATTAGATTGTATCGAATATCATCTACTTTTAAAAAGGTTCCATGGTGATCTCTCATTAATGTAAATGTTAAATATAATACAAAATAATTAAAGGGTGGATTTAAAATAGATAAGTTATAACCTATATAATTTTACTATAAGGTAATATATATATATATATATATATATATTGTGAAATATTTTATTAAAATTGTGATAAGGTTGGTTTAATTAAATGAGTTTATAAGTAATGGGGATAAGTGGAAGGAAGTTATAGGAAAAGAGAGTTGATGGTTATTATAAAGGTATTATATGTAATGAGATATAGCTTGTTAGGGAAAAACTACTAAATATGTAAATACACAGCTATAAATTGGAAACTAAGATTATAAAGATAATGAAAATATAACTCCTTCAATAACTGCATTAAGGACAAAAACTTAAGACTAGAAAATGTTAGGTAAATATTATGAAATAATATTATGATCTATCAAGACCCTTGCATTTTCACTAAAAAATTATTACGCATAGAATATTCTGCATTAGGAAAAAGAGGTCGCGTTGCCACCCTCCTTGACCTTTGTGCCAGTATAACCTGCCTGCAGGTAAAATAGCAAAAGAACTATACCCGTATGTAAGCTCAATTTTACAAAAATTATATTTAGTTAGTCTAAAATTTACCCGATTCTCATAAATCTTATTATATATCCAGGAAAAGCCACGATGGTAAAAACGTATCAAAGGCGGCAACGCCAGCGAGATGCATCGCCATACCTAACACCTCCACCATCATCATCGCCAACACCGTCACCATTGCCATCACCTAAATTGTCATCAGCACCAGCCGCTCCAACACCCTATCTAACTACTGTAATGCACTCATTAGAAGCCATTCTGAAAACATTAAAAAGGTCACAGACGGCTAGAAACAAAGAAGAACGACCTCATCTTGTGGAAAGACATTCAAAAAAGCCTAAAGATTACGATTATAAGCCACCTAGGGAAGATATTTCCAGGGAACTGCAAAAGATTAAACTCCCAGAATTCTCAGGAGGACAAGCTGGAGAACATGCCGAAGCATGGTTAGAAGGGATGATAAGATGCTTCGCACTAAGAGAATATTCTTCTACCTCTAAAACAAAGATCACCATATTTCAACTCAGAATGAGTGCTCTGATTTGGTGGGAAAATCTAGAAAAGCAACTACATCTCACATCAAACATCGTTCCTTGGGAGTTGTTTGAAGACCCATTCCGTGCAAAATACTTGCCACCTTTCTTTCAAGAGCAGCAGGCTGGAGCCTTCCACACACTAATCCAGGATAGTAAGACTGTGGAAAAATACGAGATAAGGTTTATGGAGATTGTGAAATATGTTCCTTATCTAGACACGAATGAACGCCAAGTCGAGCGTTTCATATATGGATTAAATCCTCGAATCAGGGCCATGGTAAGAATGTGGAAGCCATCAGTAGTAGCAGAGGCGGTTGAATGTGCACACTATGCAGAAGAGGATTAAAAGGGATTTCAGGCCAGAAAAACCATCACAGCAGGGATTTACAGGAAAGACTCCCCAAAATTTCTTCAGAAGAAGTAGCTCGAGACCACCCCCTTATGGTAACAGGTTTACCCCAAGAGGAGTAGGAGCAGGAGCTCCCATGACCGTTAATACTATAGTTTTTGAATCATCAAACATTAGTCCTTGGAAATCTCGAAGAACTATTAATAGGGGAAGGAATGGAAGAGGAAGTGGCACTAGCGGACAGAGCTCCTGGTCTAGAAATTCACAGTCATAATCAAGGGGGCCAACCCAGGTTGATTGTTAAGGATGTGGAGGACCTCATTTTCAGCATGATTGTCTAGAGATCTCACAGAGAGCAGGAAAAGGACCATCATCAAATACCCAAGGCAATCATAGAATTCATGCCGTTGTCAACAACAACCAAGCAATACATCAGTCCACCGTAGTGGAATCTTCAAGTACAATCAACAGAATAAAAATCAAAATTTTATTTGACACTAGTGCTACTGATAGTTTTATTTCATCATATACATTAAATAAATGTGAGTTGGCAGCTTGCAAACAAAACGATTTCAGACAGGTAGAAATGGCTTCAGGAGAACTTCAACCAGTAGAATTAAGTGTTGAGGATTGCAAAGTTGATCTAGGAGTCTGTTCGATCAAACGAAAAGTATATGTCACAGCCCTAGGAACTTACGACCTGGTGATAGAAATGGATTGGTTAGAATCTCATCAGGCATGGGTACACAGTTTCGGGAAAACAATACTTTGTATGAATGATGAGGGAGAGACGATCCAAATCCAAGGTATTAAGAAGAAAGTATTCTTACGCTTCATCTCAGCAATGCAAATGAAACATTGCTTAAGAAAATGTTGTCAGGTATATGCAGTTCAAGAAGCAAGCAAGGAGAAAGGACCATCCTTAAAACAGTATCCGATTTTGTCAGAATTTTCGGATGTTTTTCCCAAGGAATTACCAAGACTACCTCCTAAAAGAGAGCTAGATCTCACAATATAATTGAAACCTGGTACGAAACCAATATCTAAAACACCTTACAGAATGACAGCCCCTGAACTTCAAGAATTACAAATACAGTTGAAAGAACTATTAGATATAGGGAACATTCAACCCAATATTTCACCTTGGGGTGCTCCTATAATCTTTGTA
The DNA here is from genome assembly GCA_034641835.2 of Pinus albicaulis. Classification (NCBI taxonomy): domain Eukaryota; kingdom Viridiplantae; phylum Streptophyta; class Pinopsida; order Pinales; family Pinaceae; genus Pinus; species Pinus albicaulis. The sequence goes on along the minus strand of CM076584.1, from coordinate 1,051,066,496 downwards.
AAGAAGAAATATGGTTCATTATCACTGTGTGTGTGACTATCGAGATTTAAATCGGGCTACTGTAAAAAATAGGTATCCAATGCCTTGCATTGACGACCTTTTTGACCAAATGAAAGGAGCTGCAGTATTTTCCAAGATCGATCTGTGATCAAGTTATCATCAATTAAGAATTAAAGAAAGTGATGTTTCTAATTCCGAACTCGTTTCGGGCATTATGAATTCAATGTGGTACCATTTGGGTTGACCAATGCACCAGCAGTATTCATGAACCTTATCAATAGCGTTCTCCCTAAATACCTCGATCAATTTGTGCAAGTCTTCCTGGATGATATTCTCATTTACTCTAAGAATGAGAAGGAACATGAAGAGCATCTTCGGAGAGTATTATCTTGCCTCAGAGAACACCGGTTATATGGAAATTTATCCAAATGTTCTTTCTTTCAAAAGGAAATTCATTACTTAGGTCATATTATATCTGGTGAAGGGATCTCTGTAGATCCTGAAAAGGTAAATACAATCAGGGAGTTGCCGATACCTAAGAATACACATAAAGTGCGTAGTTTTATGGGTTTAGTAGGTTACTATCGAAGGTGTGTAGAAGGATTCTCCAAAATTGCAAAGTCGATCACAACCCTCCAGCGCAAAGGTGTTAGGTATGAATGGACTAAGGAATGTGATAAAACATTTTCCAAACTTAAAATATTATTGACTAGTGCACCAATTTTGCGAGTACCTGACATGGACAAATATTTTACTGTGTACCGATGCATCTAAACAAGGGTTAGGTGCGATATTAATGTAGGAAGGAGACGTAATAGCATATGCTTCAAGAAAATTAAGCTCTATGAAGAACTTTATGCTACGCATGATTTACAATTAGCCACAATGGTTCTAGCTTTAAAGATATGGAGACATTACTTGGTAGGGAGAAACTTTGTGCTAAAAAGTGACCACCAAAGTTTATAGTATTTGTTCACCCAGAGAGACTTGAATGCTAGACAAAGGCAATAGAGTGAATTCTTAAGTGAATATGATTTTGAGATTTCATATATAAAAGGGAAGGAAAATGTAGTAGCAAATTCTTTAATTAGAAGACCTCAAATATTTCCCCTCATACCTATCAAGGTGGACTTAAGAGTTCAAGTACTAGAGCATCTCGTAAGAGATAGTTGGTACTTAAAAGTAAGGTCAAGGCTTGATAGCAACCATTCAAAGGAACCTAAGTTCGAAGGATATGATCTAGAAGAAGACGAAATTTTACGATTTCTTGGAAAGATGTATATACTAAATAATAGAGATCTCTAAAACACCATCCTGAAGGAAGCCCACGGGGCAATGTATTGTGCGCATCCTGATGTAAAGAAAATGTATGCTGTCACAAAGAGACTCTTCTTCTGGACAGGCATGAAAAACGACATTGTCAAGTTTGTCACTAAGTGTCTTGAATGTCAGTGAGTAAAGGCTGACCATTGTCACCCAGCAGGTCTCTTACAACCTCGCGACATTCCTATGACCAAGTGGAAAATAATTTCTATGGATTTTATTGTTGGCCTGCCCCTTACACAACAAAAGCATAATGCCATTTTGGTTGTCGTAAATAAATTAACAAAAAGCACTCATTTTATCCCTGTAAGAGATACTTATGAAGTTGTTGATGTAGCTCGAGTATTCATAAATGAAATTATTAGATTTCATGGAGTACCTAAGAAAATCATATCAAATAAAGACTCTCGATTCACGTCAAGATTCTTGACTTGTATGCAATCAGCCCTAGGGACTTAGTTAAATTTAAGTACAGCTTATCATCCTGAGACTAATGGAAAAACAGAAAGGGTAAATCAAGTACTAGAAGATATACTAAGGATGTATGTTATGGACCAACAATCGTGTTGGGAAAAGTACCTACCCTTAGTTGAATTTGCATACAACAATAGTTATCACAGTTCAATCGGGATGCCACCATTTGAAACATTATATAAAAGACCCTGCAGAACACCGTTGAGTTGGTACAGGTTAGAAGACCGGGTAATAGTCTGGCCGGAATTAATCCAAGAGATTGAGGAACTGGTAAAACTTATTAGGCAACAATTGAAAGAGGCACAGGATCGACAAATAAGCTATGCTAATGCTCACAGGACAGATAGAAACTACGTAGTAGGAGATCAATTTTTCATCCGCATCAGGGCAAATAAGAGCAAGATACGGTTTGGAAAAGGGACAAAATTATCACCCCGATTTATTGGGTCGTTCGAAGTCTTGGAAAAAGTTGGACCTGTCGCTTATCATCTTGCACTGCCAGCCCACTTGCACAAAATTCATAATGTATTTCATGTATCTACCTTACGACACTATATTGCTGACAAATCTCATAATCTTCAATGGAAAGAACTGCAGGTATCGGACGAGGGAACCATTACGTATACTAGAACGTAGAATTTGATAGCTTAGGAATCGACTGATAGACCAAGTTAAAGTCCAGTGGGACAAATATAGACCTGGATCGGCGACTTGGGAAGATATTGAAAACATAGATGAAAAATAGCCCAACTTATGCTAAATTTTGAGACACTGGAAATCTTATATGTATATGACTACTCTATTTTGATGTTTGAGACTCTATTTTGAAATATCACGTAAAGATGAGTTTTACTTTGCTGGTACATGGATACCCATAGAGATATGATGTTACTTAACTCTATTGATACATGATATATGTTATTTGCTTAACTTTACTAGTGCATGGATACCAACATGAAATATGTCATTTAAATTAACATTGCGGGAATATGAAATCTAGATCGTAGATTATGTTATAAATAAGGCTATCTATCAATTTGTTTCATTTCTGCATCTCAATATGATTGAAGGGATAGAAATAGAAGAGTAACTACATTTTAAATTTGAAAGCTAAACATATTAGTATATAGACTGAAAATGGCTAAATACATTGTATCATCAATGACAACATGTATGAACTATACAGGAGTTGTTATCTAGCGAGAAATTGTATTGAATATATGGATACATATGTTGTAATGTGTGTACGCTAAGCGTGTGAACGTCGGGTAAGGGGTCCGTTTCTTACGAAACGCAGAAACGCGTACTGTACGGCCTGGAAACGCGTTTCCGGCCGTACTGGCACGTTTCCCGTACAGGAAACGTTGCCAGTACGGCCGGAAACACGTTTCCAGGCCGTACGGCCACGTTTCCTTGCCTTTAAAGTGATTTAAGTTGGTTTTTTTTTGTTTTTTTCCGGTTTTCGTGCTTTTTAACATTATTGTAATCGTTTATGGATGCTTGTAGATGGATTTTTAAAGCCTATGGCCCTAGTATTTATATGTGATTCATGGTAATGTTAAATTCTTAAAGTAAAAGTGACATTCTCCTTAATCTTCATTTTCATCCTTTTACTTAAATTTTTAACATTACCATGAAATGACTTAGGATGTTTGAGAGTGGTTCCGACTTCATTGGATTTCATATGGAGAAAGTAGAATTTTAGATCTCATTCAAAATCCAGCAGACTTATCAGTTTTTCAGGATTTCAGGATTGGGTGATTGCAATGTTTCCATCGTATTTTGTCATGTATTAGGGTATGGAACTCATATTTAATCAAGAGCACCAATCCGATATTCCGAGATTGCTATTTCCATTGTGTCTGTTATCATTCATGAGTAAATGTGTTGTAACTTGTAATAGTTTATGCTTTGAATTTATCATGTATCATGTATGTTTTTAACTTTTATGATTTCACATAATATTTCTTAAATGTCCTAAATTCTAATATAAAGTTAAATTATATATATATATATATATATATATATATATATATATATACCACGTTTCCCCGTTTCCAAAATTTGGGGAGGTCGCGTTTCGCTTCGCTTCCCGTTTCGGAAACTCGTTTCCATTTCCCCGTTTCATGCAACTTAGTGTGTACGAGTGTTTACATTTCAGATTGTGTACAAGTGTTTACCGTGCAGAACACATCGTACCAAATCAATCACGTAATGACAAAATCACAAAAACAATTGAGACTCCATGAGATTCCATGATAGGGTGTTGACCCTGGTCCTACTAGTAGGGGTGGAGGTGTTGCCCATCGTTTATCCTCCAAAACCTGGAGTCATGGAAGAACTGTGCGAGTCACGCTCCTCTAGACTTGTGATGATGACTGTCGGATGCCTACTGATAAATCAGGTCAATGTAATCGACGCTGACACCCTTAAGGTCTATGAATGGTTGGATCAGTAAAATTGATGCCATTGCATATTCTTGTAGAGGATGGATAGGATGAGAGTGGAAGAGATTAGGGAGGATAGGATGATTCTAGAATAGCTTGGAGACTCGGTTGAAACGGGAAGTAACAATTAAATTATGAATACATACATATTCAAACAGAAAGTCAATTTTAAAATACAAACCTTACACAATCACCCTAATCTCTAACGCAATTATTGATATGATTATATAAAATCCTAACTTCGAGACGAAGTTTTCCGAAGGGAGGAAGTATGTAATGACCCATTCCAATTTATAAGCAAAATAATATTAGCATGTATATGACGTATGCATATGATAGCTACACATGCATACGTTTCATACACCGCACTAGTATACATACTTGCTAGTATTGAGAATAGCTAGGTAGGTTAATAAGTCAATTATGAAAATAGATCCTTAACTACCTTGATATAATAAATATGTCGAATGAGACTTTTAATAAATATCGGGGTAATATCTAAGCTAGGGTAACGAATTGAATATCATAATGCATTTTTATCTCGCCGAGAT